>OZ012735.1:287676934-288229434 GCA_963859935.3 Lathyrus sativus
TATGCATGATTTAGTTAAAACTAATTACTCATATGAAATATCGATTAAATATTAAAATAAATCATATAACTTATAAATTAATACCATATTTGGAATCTCAATTTGACCCAAATGAATAATTTCCTTCATAAACCTCAGATACAAAATAACCGCAATCAATACCATTACACTGACGAGGACACTAAACATGAAAAAAAAACGAATATATATCAGGATATATAGTTTAACTAGTTTTATCAAGTAGAATCACTATAACAATCAAAATTGTGAAAATATACCTGCACTCTGATCCATCTAATGTTGTTAGCCTTACTCTTTGGTACTTTTGCTTGTCTTTGTGATCGAAATATTTGTATAGCTCTAATATAATATAAAAGAATATTTAGAACAATCTCGCATAATAAGTAAAGATACTAATTCAGAACAATCTCATCACTTACATATCAACCATCTTTTTCATATCTGGATATTTTGTTTAATCAACATCCAATGAATCCAGATAATACACTATTTCTTTTATCAGATTACTCGCAACCAACAACCAGTGTCCATTGTAAAATAACACAAATGTTTAGATGGAAATGTTATATAGAATGTCAAAACACGAATAATTATAATAAATGAAATTAGAATGAAATCTAATCCATGACCAGTTTTATATGGCAAAAAATACAACTTTTCTGTATATGTAGCCATAAATGCTTGGACTAAGTAATCTCTGACTACATCTGGAGTGTGATCGATTAACCGTGCGTTGATACAACTAGAAGATAAGAATGAGAATCTTTATGTCAATTGATGTGGGACCAACAACTTGTCATACAAGAACCTTAAATAAAAAGATAATCAACATTAGAATATATTTATTGAAATGAGCAAATAAATTATTTAATTATTTAATTAAAATTGATCGGAGTACCTGATGTATAAATTTGCATAACACCGATGTCTATATCATATTAAAGCATTTATATATACTTACTATTTTTGTTGTAAGTGCGCATATCCCAAATGCCCTTTTTTGTATGGATATGTGGGTTTTGATGCTCGTTGACAATTTATGTCACTCACAGCTTGAAAAAACAAGTTTAAGTTATATCAGAACTCATGTGGAAGAAGTATATATATTATACATTGTTCATGATAAGTTAGAATTACATGGAATTCTTGGGTTCTTCGCTTGGCAACAAATGTTTCTCATTCTTCAAGTGAAATCAAATCATTATACTCTTTGGACGCTGTGATTCAACAAATTTTCTATCAGAATCCTTAAAAAAATTGTTCGTTAAAAACACTCGAAATCCTATGAGTCTTTTTCTGGCCAATTGAAGACAATATTTTTTCCGGTCGTCACCAATATTAAAAGACTTAGGCAAACAAATTAATATACATATAGTATGTTAGTATAAGTAATTTAAAGACATAACCATCAACATAATTAAAAAAATATCAGATATGATACCTGTATCTCACTCCATTTTTTCTTTAGCGGGTTTCAACGATGAAATTCTCCAATTATCACAAGTGATTGGAATTTGTGAATGAAAAAGTGCTCCGATGTAACTTGTCAACATCGCACCGTTAGGCTCAATTAATTAGTCTCTTTCATTCCAATGCACATCATATTTGTTGGTGTAAGCCCTAGAGGCCAATACTTTTTGGTACTTGTATCAGATTATTCGTTTAATAATAAAAGGCATTTCTTTATTATGTTTGTCTTTCAGAATAATAAAGTCCCTAGAATAGTTAGTCTGTTTAATGAAATGTTAAGTGTGACTTAATCATGAGATCCCATTAAACATAAAGACATTATTCTTAAAATATCCGTAGTCAAGCTTTATTGCAAAGTGGGATAACATTAAAAGCATTGAGACTATTATGAAGATAGACTGATGATCACATCTCATGGATCATGGATAAAGAGTTATCAAGTCTTGACATAGGTATAAATATTAGGAGTAATATTTATACCGGATTGACCCGCTATGAGAATACTACATAGTATGTTATGCAAAGTGTCATAAGTTATTCTCATGGTGATAATGGTGTATTACCACCCTTCGACCTGAAACCACTATGGACCCTAGATGTAGAGTCGGGTGCTTTATTGCTGATCAAACATTATCCGTAACTGGATGATCATAAAGACAGTTGATGGGCACTCCACGAAGCATGCTGAGGGACATGAGTGTCCTAGATGGAATTTGCCAATCCTGCATAACAGGAGAAATGTCTAAGGGCCCAATATTGAACTGGACAAGGATGACACAGTGTATGCCTTGTGTTCAATATAGACATAGGGGCAAAAGGGTAATTGTACAAACATATATTATCACGAAAAAGGTTTTGTCAGATCACATGACATTTTCGTGACTTGGGTGGCAGTGATGTGTTGCTAGATACCGCTTACTGTTTATTATGTTAAATATATAATTTAATATAATTACCAACGTTACGAAATCCTACAGGGTCACACACATAAGGACAATTTGATGAGAGATAGAGAAATCAAAAAGGAACACCGTAAGGTACGGTGCACTTAAGTGAAAAATAGAAATTCGGATAATATAATAATAATTATTGTTATTTTATAATGGTTATAAAATAATAATAAAATAAATATATTTATTATAATAATAGTTATTATAATAATATATAATATTATTATGGATCATGTGAATTAGGGTTTTAGCCCGCAGCCCACAAGAGAGTCTATAAAAGGAACCCTTGTGATGAAGCTTTCACTTGATGCAATTTCGTTTTTGATTCTCTTTTCTCACTCAAATAATTCCGTTCGTAAGCAGCTAGCACTGTGACCGGAAGCTGTTCGTGTGGACTGAGTAGAGGCGTTGCACTTCATCAACGCTTGTGATCGCTGCATCAAAGATCTGAATCGCCACAAAGAGGTAACGATTCTATCACTGACCATGCTCATTCGTGAGGATCACTAAAGGAAAATTTTTGTTTTCCGCTGCGTTTAGATCGCAATTTTCCTTCAATATTTTATACCTTTATCTCTCGCACAAATGATTCCTTTTATTATTGTTATTCCTCTTGTAATATCTCCTTCCACATCATGTGCTGGTTCGTTTCCATCATTTTTAGAAGTATCAAGTGATTTTTCCTCATTGCTAGCCTTAATACTTGTAATTCAGAAAAACAAACTTATGAAATGAATGACAAATATATATGAAAAGAAAAACATAAATAAGAAAAACATATATAATTTTATTGAATGATATAATATATAATTTTACAAGTACGTTTGTCACTAACATCTCTTTCTTTTCTTCGTTGGAACATGGTTTACTTCTCTCTTAACAACACAGACAAATGGATTGATCCAAATTCCCTCGTTATGATCATTTCTAATATATGATTCATCCACTCTAATATTCTCATCTTGATCATCTATAATATAAGATTCCTTCTCAACGTCAACATCACTTTGATCTTCAATGTTATCATTGATAATTTGTTGAAAAAAATAACTATAGACCATGTCGTACTTGTCGGATCAGTGACATAGAACACTTGTTTAGCTTGTGTGGCTAGAATAAAAGGCTCATCTTTATACCCCCCCTTATTAAGATCCACTTGCGAAAATATTGACTTATCCATTCGTATGCCACTATTATTTTCAACCCACTTGCATCCAAAGATATGAATCTGAAACTTGCCATAATCAAACACCCAAATGTGCTCGATAACCCCAAAGTATGACAGATTTGCATATTTGGGGTTTAAATCCTTCACACTTGAAATGTGCATTGCTTCAGCTAGCACGGCGACACCACTATTTTGCGTTGTACTTTTATCATCTTGTTCTTTGGTATAAAATATGTATCCATTAATTGCGTATGCACTATAAGAAAACACATGCAAACTTGGACCATATGCTAAACATCTCAACCTTTCTGTTATTGAAGTGGGATCAGAATAAAACTTTGAAAATATATGATCCTTGAACCATGGTATAAAACTTCGATTGTGCTCTCGTACTATCCAATTTTCATTTCTATTCGGATTTAAACCTCAGAGAACGTCCTTATGCATTTCAACATACGGCTCAACCTCAATGTCATTGTGCAGAACATACAAATGCACTTGCTCTCATTCAATCCTTGAAACTGTCACAACTTTATTTCTAATTAAATTTTTTTCTACTTTTTTTTCAACAACATGAGATTTTGGGAGGACAATGAACTAAACATTGGACAAATATTCAGTACAAAACGCAATCTCTTCTTCAACAATGTATCGATCAACAATACACCCCTCTGGTCGACTTCGGTTTTTTACATGCCCTTTCAATATTTTCATATAACGTTCAACAGGGTACAGGAGTCGGTTACGCAAGGGGAAGGTATGAGCACCCCTCACGTCTGTTGTACTCAACGGGATCCACACTTGCTGTCTATCTAAAAGGTGTTAATCTATCAAAAGGTTGGCTCACAAGGACAAAAGAAAAGAAAAGAGACTCGATAGAGCATCGCCTCTCTATGCCTACATATTCCCTCGTGCAATGGGAAAGTCAGAGTCAACGTAGTTCGGAAAACTACGGGTGATGGTTGCTCGCCAAGACATCGCCATCTTGTGCCTACATATCCTCGTCTGGTACGAGAAATTAGAGTAAAAGTAGTTCGGGCTGACACGACTACAGGTTGGTTCAAGTGTTTTAACTGAGTAGGGTTAAATAGTGGTTCCAGTAGTTAGGGACGATGCTTGTTTGCGGTAGAACCAAGACTTAAAACAGTCTTTCTGAAAATGATTTTTCCAAAAAATCCCAAGGGATAAAAAGTTTTGATGTTTTGTTTGTGTGTTTTAAACAAGAAGTGAATTGAGTTAAGTTTGTAACTCATGTTGCACTAAAGACTATGACATGAGAGCGAATGCGTCGCATATCGCCCAAAGGGCATGCGCTAAACACTCTAGACAGATTGAGAGGAGACCCCCAACTATCATTCATCAAGTACTTAAGGCTCAGAGCGTACAACACTTATTATCCTTTATTAGGTGTCTTAAGAGATTTAGGAGATGAGAAGAGAAAGACGCAAACTCTAAGGGGAAACTAATCAACCCTAATGTTATCATGCAAAATGATCCTAAAGTTGGGATTGAGAGGGGAAATCTATCATAAGGTTATCATGCAAAGGATTGAACACCTAATGTCTCTCCTACCCGTATCCTACACGGAGGGACTAAGAATCCTAGGGATCATGGAAAAAAACCAAGTAAATACATAGTAATTCAATCACATATGAAAAGAAAATGAGATGAAAATGACTTAAACAAGTTAATGCAACAAGAGATGCAAACACAAAAGATGCAACATGAAGGATGAGATGAAATGGGAGAAGCAAGCTCCTACAACCATCAACCATCAATCATGAAAGTAAAAGTGCTACCCTAAGATGCACACACAAAGAAAAGAGGGAGGAAAAAGTGTGGGGCAGCAACCACCACAAGCACATCTCAACCAAACAATTCTTGAAACTCAAGCAAAGCAATGCAAATGATCAATGCAAAACAAACACCAATGTTCATGACAAACTCAAAGTGAAAACACAAGAACCAAATTATCATGAACAAGTGTCTAATCATATGGAGCAGAAGTGAATCACAAATGGAATGATCCAAATTCAGAGTCAAAACATCAAGCAAGCACAAGAATGATCATGTCACATTGAGGAACCAAAGTTTAAACAATTATCTCACACTTTGAACAAGTGGAAATACATAATTCAAAGAACACTTATGGCACAAGGATATACATCTAAGAATGAGGAAACATGTCAAAATAATCCACCTAAATGCATCACATCCATGAAGGTTACATGTGGAAAGAAAACCAAACATGCTTGAAAACAAACAAAAGTTGCATTCTGGTTCAGTGTTAATCGGTTAACACTATTGGTTAACCGGTTAACCACTTAAAAATTCTTGGAAAACGCACTGGTTAACCGGTTAACTAGTTTGCACTGTATTTGGTTAATGGTTAACACTGCACCAGAAGCAGAAAAACAGCAATCCAAAAGCACTTTCAGCAATTAATCCAAAGTTCAATCATCCAAATGATCATGTAATCAATTATGCACGAATTTAACACCAAAAATCAGTGATCCAACATCAATCCAACTCAAACAAGCAATGAGCTCACAAACATTAAAAATCAAAATCAACAAAATGGATCAAAAAGCATCAAAAGCCATAGATTTACATTGTGATTATGCAAATAAGCTCAAACCAGAATTAGATATAGAATTGCCAACCTACAAAGCGGAGATTTGATTTGGTGAGTGTTGATTCACTTGAAATGAGTAGATCCAAGCAAGAAACCCGAAGATTATTCAAGATCCAAGAGCTTTCTTGTTGTAGAAGTGAAAATCAAGCAAGATCAAGCTAAAACGATCCAAATAAGCACTTCCAAATTAGCTTCCAAATTCAGATCCAAATCCAAACGAAAATTGAATGGTGAAATGAAGATAATGGAGATGAAGGATGAAGGTTTATCTCTAGAAGTCTATGATTCCAATGAAGAATCAAAGAACTCAAGTGAGAGCTTTAATGGAGGTTTTGGGAGTGAAAAAGTGGAGAGAAAATTCCAAGAGTGAGAGTAAATTCTGAAAATGAAATGTAGTTGTGAGGATCTCTTTGAGGTTTGGAGCAAATTCATTTAAATATGCTCTAGTTTTAGTGTAGAATGTGGTTTGGAGTGAGGTTATGAAAATTGGAATGGGATTAGGAATGGAAAGTGGGAGGGAAATTGACTTAATTTTGAAAGTTAATCTAAATTAGAGTGATTCTAGATCCTTCTTTTGGTGTAAAATCAAATTCACAAGTGACCAAAATGGACCTCAAAGGTGGCCACATTGAAAATTCACGTACAAGGAAAATTTTTCTATTGTTAACCGGTTAACCATTTTGGTTAATCGGTTAACGCCTTGAAAATTTGAACTTTGGCGCCTTTTGGAGGGAACTTGCACATTTGCCCGCTTTTACCCGTTCTGAGCCCCGTTAAGCCTTTGAAACATGCCTTTGCATATTATAACTGTAAGGTCGCCTGAGATAGCCCGTGACCTGTCTCCTGAGCTGAAAATTATCCTGTTGAATAAAATCGACTGCTCGATCGCTGGGCAAAATAAATGTTGGAGCCTCTGATGCTCGCTGTTTAGACTCTTGCACTAAAAAAAGAACCCTGAGCCACAGAAATACTTTGATCCCCTGCCTCAAGAACAAATGATATGATATGCAGAAATGCAAAAATGACCAAGAAAGAAATTGAATGCTTTTCTCCACCCACGGTAGTGATGATTAGAACTTAAGAATCTACGATGACCAAGAAAGACATTCTTTTGACAAAATTCCAATTGCGTCCAATATGTGTTTTCTTCACAAATAGGACACACACATTGACCTTTAATGCTATACCCCGATAGATTTCAGTATGCTGGAAAACTATTAATTGTGACAAACAACATCGCCCTAAACTTGAAACTTTCTTTCTTATATCGATCATAAACCTCCACACCATTCTCCCACAAAATCTTTAAGTCTTTGATTAAAGGTGTCAAGTATATGTCTATGTCATTCCCTAGTTGTTTAGGATCAGAAATTAACATAGATAACATCATGTACATACGCTTCATACATAGCCATGGTGGTAGGTTATAAATCATAATAATAGTAGGCCATGTGGAATGTGAGATACTTTGCAGACCATGCGGGTTCATTCCATCAGTAGATTATACCAAGCGAAGATTTCTCGCTTCTTCGCCAAAATCAGGATACTCATTATCAATTTTCATCCACTGTGGTGAATTTTCCGGATGTCAATACTTTCCATCTATAATTCTATCATCTGTATGCCAAGTCAAGTGTTTTGCATCTGTTTCACTACAAAACATGCGTCTAAATCTCGGAATTATAGGAAAATACCATAACACTTTTGTTAGGGACAATGTTTTCTTATACCAAGATACACCGTATTTAGGACACTCGTTTAATGATGCATATTTATGTCGAAACAAAACGCAATCATTTGGACAAGCATGTATCTTATCATAGCTCATGCCAATAGAGCACGACACTTTTTTGGCTTCATAGGTTCAATTGGGAAGAACATTATCCTCCGGAAGCATCTCTTTCATGAGGGCTAATAACTCTGTGAAACTTTTATTCGACCATCCATTGTCCGTCTTTAAGTTGTACAACGTTAATACCGCAGGCAATCTTGTGAAAGTAGTGCATCACTTACCAACCTCTCAAACATTTTGGAACAATCCTGAAGATCTTGTTCAAGTGCTTCTACAATCTCTTCGACTAAATCATAGTCGTATGTATCTGTGTCATTTTCGTTTAAAGCATAAGTCGTATTATCCCCCGGTTCAACATTCTCGTTACTTATCTCACCATGTAATGTCCAACATCTATAACTTTGATCAATTCCATGCCTCTTTAAATGCGATTCCAACTGAACTGCGTCAATCCGACGCCCATAACAGCAACCTAAGCAAGGAGATGTGATCCTACTGGGGTCTTTGGCATGTTCAACAACAAACTTAACGAATTTTGATACCCCATTCTCGTACTCTTTTGACAATCGATTGGAAGACATCCATTTTTTATCCATACTAATTAAGTAGGCTAAACTAAACTAAGTAAGTTAAACAACATCAGTGATTACCTGTAGCAACTGTAGAGAAGTTAGAAACTTCTAGAACTACACAGTAAGATTCTTGGAAACGATCACAATCTTACTCTTCACAAGTAACCCCTATAACAAATTAACATACAAAATTAATTCATGTTTTCATCAACAACATCAACATCGACATTATGAACATCAACATTAACAACATCAACAACAATATTCTCGTTACTTAATTCAAGTTTCCATCATTTTTCAATAATTAAAAGATAGCTATAGAGTGTAACATAAAATTGAAATTGAAATTATATCCTTATTAGTATTGTCATGACTATTGATTAAAAATAAAACATAACAAGATTTATCTCAAATTTAAAATAAAACAAACATTCATAAGATCTTAACAAACTCTCATCTCAACAACTAGTTATATCATTTTTCATACTATAAATTCATAAAGACTTATCACTACTCCTTGCTCTCAAATGATTTTCTAACATTCACATTTTTCTAATATATATATATATATATATATATATATATATATATATATATATATATATATATATATATATATATATATATATATATATATATATATATATATATATATATATATATATATATATATATATATATATATATATATATATATATATATATATATATATATATATATATATATATATATATATATATATATATATATATATATATATATATATATATATATATATATATATATATATATTAGATTCAATTACCATGGATTGCTCTATTTTGCAAAACTATATAATAACCTCTAGAGTTTCTATTAAGTTTTTCTTTGATCATTTTCCTCCACAGTCAATAACAAAACAACAAGCTTGGAAACTCATCTCAAACTAACTTTCTCACGTTCAACTAACAACCTAACCAACTTCATATTCGATTTACTAACTGCATTCACCAATTAACTGCAACTTCACTCATGATAATAACAACAAACAACTAAATAAACATTTTAAATCTTACAGTTTGTCTTGTGTGTGCTTAAACAAGAAAGACTTGTTCACAAATCACAATTTTTGTTTCAAATTCATAAGAGAAGATTTAACTTGTATAGGTACCTTCAATTTCATCCGTATATTCAGATCATGGCTTCCTCCTTTTAAAATAAATACATCCACCAACAACCATTATGTCAGCTACAACAAATGCCAAAACGATAGCGATGGCCATTCTTATTTTCCTCCTCTTTCCTAATCAAGAAATAAAAAATATATTCATTCATGTATAATAGGTTATTCAGGATAAATATGATATTGTTTGCTACATAATTCCCATAAAATGTACCTTTAGTGGAAGCTTTAGGAGAAATTTCTTGAGAAAAAGGTTGTGGTACTGGCGACTTTGTATCTATGGACTGCGTAAACAGAATAATATCGTATCTAAACGAACAACTTCACTAATTTTTTAAAATGGTGGAAATCGCCGTCGGATAGAAGGAGGATTACAGAGGTCAGAAGGAGGGAGTATGACGGAGGGAGACCCGTTCGGACAGACGAACGGAGAGAGTACGACAGACGCAATATGGCGGTCGGAGAGACGGACGAAGGGAGTAGGGCTTTGTGTTGAGAGAGGGAAAGAATACGTACACGATAGAGAGAAAGAAAGAATATTGTGGCTGAAATGAAAATATTGTTTTATTTTTAAAAAACTAAAGACTTATAGCAGCGGTTTTGTAAACCCCCCTATAGCAGCGTTTTCTCCTTAAAAGTGCTTTCGTAACCCCCACCTTTAGCAGTGCTTTAAGAAAGCGCTCTCTAAAGTCTGCCTAAGACAGGACCTATAGCAGCGCTTTAAGAAAGCACTTTTGTATCCCCTTATAGCAGCGCTTTTAGAAAGTGCTTTCGTATCCCCCTATAACAGCGCTTTTAGAAAGCGCTTTCGTATCTCCCCCCCCCCCCATCATTTAGCAGCACTTTCTTAAAAGTGCTTTCTATTCTATTGCAAAACAACAACCTTTAGCAGCGTTTTTAATAAAGCGCTTTCTAAAGCCAATGCTTTTTTCCTTTTCTTTTTTTAAATCTTTAGCAGCGCTTTTATAGAAAGCGTTGTCTTTACTGTGCTGCCAAAAATCATTTTTTGCGTATTGTTGATATAGATGTTTGTCATATTTTACTTGGTAGACGTTGGCTGTTTGATAGTGATATCACTTATCGAAGACGTGATAACATGATGATGTTAATGGGGAACACATAAAGTTGATATGGCTCCGGTTTTGCACTTTGATAAAAATCCAGGAAGAAAGAAGTCTAGTTTCTTGGTGATGATGTAGAGTGAAAAAGAGATGAATGAAGCTGTTAAAGAAACTTAATATTTCTGTCCAAGAGTGATTAGGGGCTAACGAGTGTTGCAAAGGAGGAAACAAAAATTCCAAAAGAAGTGATAGAGATTCACAGGATTTCAATGAGTTAGGTCAATCTGATGTTGAATGTTTCACATAGGAGGCTTTCCTACATTAAATTGATACTTTAAGAATATTCGACCTCAACTTTATCATATTCATACATGGTAAGTATACCTTTAAAAGAAGCAAATTATGTGTGAAAAGGGAATCTTACTTCGTCAAGCTCTAAAATAGCTCACAAATAAAGATATTAGACACTTCTATCTTAATTTCTCTCTGATCCCATGACATTATACCATAAAATCTTCATAATTTAATAAGACATCATCAAGCAATACACCCAAACTGTTTTTTTTTTCAGAATAAAAAACTGATTTGTTTTTGAAAAAAAATATATTTATTTTTACGAAATTAAAAAAAAAGTTGGATAGATGGATATCCATCCATTAAAAATATGTTAATGGATGGATTGGATGGATTTTATTCTTAATGGATGGATCGGATTGGATAATTTTAATAAAATTTTAATGGATTTTAATGGACTAATGGATTGTTT
Organism: Lathyrus sativus; assembly: GCA_963859935.3. Classification (NCBI taxonomy): domain Eukaryota; kingdom Viridiplantae; phylum Streptophyta; class Magnoliopsida; order Fabales; family Fabaceae; genus Lathyrus; species Lathyrus sativus. Next base: position 287,688,533 of record OZ012735.1, read on the forward strand.
TAATCCATCCATTAGCAATCCAATCCATATCCATCCAATCCATCCATTTTGCCACCCCTACCCAAACATAACCAACTGACACCTAGACATGCCTCCCTCTCCCTCTAAGTCTTTATGCCTTCTTCTATATCTCTTAAAACCAGTTGTGTTAACCTTTGCACAATGATAATATTGTCATAAAATATCATATTGATATTATCTCCGAATTCTAAAAATCCTCTATCCCTCTGTTATTATCTTGACGAAATCTCGATCAAATTTCCCCAATCACTAGTGCTTGATGAGTGTGCGGCCTCGTAAGAAGACTTGTTCACTTGTTGAGTTGTATTTAAGAAATATATATTTTTTAACATTGATACTTCTTAAACTCTAAGTTGTCCTATTTTTGAAATAGTTTTTGACAATTGTGTTATTGGTGTGAAGTATCTACCAACTTTGTCAATGGCTAATTTCCATCTAAAAATTAAGATATCTTTCTTTAGTGGGTTATCCTCTCCCAACCATATTATTTCCATCCACAAAAAATGTGATTGAAATTATCACAGTTGTAAAAAGAGATTTTAAGACAGTTAAAATTGACCGTTAGATCCAACTACATATATATGTCATAAAATTATTTGACAAGTTAAGAGTTGGTCTCTAAATCAAGTTAAAACATGATTACATAGAGTTATTAGAAAATAATCAGATAAAAACATGGTTCATATCATCCTCATTTTTCTCATTTGTTTAATAGGCTAATCATGTTAGTAAAATTTTAGCCTTAAAAAATGTTTTCAATGAGTAATGCTACTCCTAGTAGTTTGCAAATCAGGAAAACCTCTACTTTGCAATGAATTCTTTTGGTCGTATATAATGAGGCAAATGGGAGTAGGTGTCAGTTTCAAATAGAATCTTAACTTTCTCTTTTTATGGATTGAGTTGAATAACTATATCTAGATTACCATTCCTTAGTTGAGTGATTCCTCCAAAGAGAAGCTTCACAAATATTTTTCTTTCTAAAGGTTTTTGTTTTAATGTTTTCTCTAACCTTTATTCTTTTATTTTGTGAAATTTTTATAGATTCTGCATTTTTAAAATGTATTCCACGATGAAGAAAGTTGCATAGAATTTAAGTTTAATAAAAAAAATACTTTCTTTATTCTCTTTTATAGATAAATTTTAATTTTTAAATGTATTGAATAAATAATGTATTTAAATTATATATAAAATAAATATATTAATTATTCAATAAATTAAAAAAAATTAAAATTTGTTTATAATAAGGTATGAAGGAATGATTGTTAAAAAATAATTTAAAATAAATATTTGAAGTACCACCAATTAAATGATTGTAATTGGTTTGTTTATAATTTAATCCCGACGATAATATTTATTTATATTTACATATTAATGTAAAAAATTATATATTTATATTTTAACAATTTTTTTTAAAAAAAAGAGTATAATTATCACATTTATTCGGATTGAAAAATGTCAATATTTTTCTAAATTATCTTCAATGACTAATAAATTAAAAAATTAATAATAAAATAACTACTTTGATTTTTGAATGAAGAGTAATTTAAAATATCATTATCAAATATAAGAGATATAACAAAATAAAATTTTATTGTTTCGAAATTAAAAGAAATATATTCTTCTTTTAGTTAAAAAAAACAAATTTATTCGCTCAAACTATATCATTATTGTCGGTTGGATTAGGTCTTATAAACTACTTTTGTTTATATATAATTTTAGAAAGAAAAAAGAGAGTTGTTTTTACTTGTATTTGATTGGTGAAGAAGTATATATATAATGAGTGAAGATAAAGCATTATAGTAAACACATAGAAAGAGAGAGAGAGAGAGTGAGAAATAAGAAAAAATGGGAAGAGGGAGAGTAGTTTTGGAGAGAATAGAAAATAAGATCAACAGGCAAGTAACATTCTCAAAGAGAAGAAGTGGATTATTGAAGAAAGCTTTTGAGCTTTGTGTGCTATGTGATGCTGAAGTTGCACTTATCATCTTTTCAAGTCGTGGCAAGCTTTTCCAATACAGTAGCACTGAGTATTTCTTTGCCTCTTTCAATTTTCTCTTTCTTAATTTACTATTTTCTTCGTTTTTAAAGAACTCGAATCTCTGTTGTTCATTTCTAGTGCATATAATTTGTATGTTAGTTATGCCTAATTAAAATAATCTTTAATTAATTTTAGAGTTTATATTTTGGTGGATCTCAGTCGAAATTATTATTAGTTAACTAAATTTGTAATTTTTTAATTTTTAAAATGTGATCAGTGTGAACAAAATCATTGAAAGGTATCGTCAATGTCGTTACAACAAGTCACAAGCTGGAAATTCGTTTGGCCAAAATGAATCACAGGTTTTATTTACCTTTATCGCTTTTAAATATAAATAATATAAACATAAAAGTTTGAAATAAAATTAAAATTTTGTAAATGCAATGTATAAAACTATTATAATTATTTTAATTAATTTATTTTGGCTTGCAGAACTTGTACCAGGATTACTTGAAATTAAAGACAAAATATGAATCACTCAACAGAAAACAAAGGTAGGTACCTAATTCAAATGTTTACTTTATAGTTAGCCTGGAAATAAAAATGATGTTAATAATCAGGAAATTTAATTACACTCTATTTTCTATCCATTTTAACAAAATATAGGAAGCTTAATGATATTGTGGAGTAAATTTTATTTTAAATTATAGAAAAGATTCATATATATATATATATATATATATATATATATATATATATATATATATATATATATATATATATATATATATATATATATATATATATATATATATATATATATATATATATATATATATATATATATATATATATATATATATATATATATATATATATATATATATATATATATATATATATATATATATTAAAAAATGTGGTGGCTCAAAGTCTCAAATCTAAAAGAATATATAATACAAATAATATATTTATAAATAGAAGTAATCATTATCATATAAATCTATTTTATAAAATCAATAGTATTTGATCTGACTTGATCAGAAAGGGATCGTTGACTGCCACGTGTCTTCGACTTGTTGTCTGCTCACCGGTATTGAAGAAGATGAGGGGGGTATACTTGCAAGACACTTCGATGCTAAAGTAAGCGTATGGACAGAGTGATCACAAGTACATAAAGAGGGTAAGAAGTGAATTACCTGACCCTCTTGTGAAAGAGAGTATTTATAGAGAGACCCCAGCGCTGGGCCAACAGTCACTTGTGTTGGGCTGAATTGTCAGGCCCAACCCAGGTGACTGCTAGGGCTTACGTGGCGTAGTGAAGACCAGGACGTGGTCTTCGCCCTATTCCAACTGTCCTGTGATCTCCAGAAAGTGGGTTTGACCTGCTCTTTCGGAGGTGGACAGTTGGTCGGTGACGTGTCCCCGCCGAGGGGAGCACATGGAGACCGTGTGAAGGACACATTGTCCTGCCCGATAGGGGAGCGGGTTCCGCCCGCGGAGGGGCAGGTCCTGCCCGCGGAGAGGATAGTGTCTAGTCGATGGGAGAGTCTTGTGCTCAACACAGGTGGAGCAGGTTCTGCCTGCGGAGGGGCATTACCTGTCTGCCGGGGACCTTGTGCTCGAAGGCTGCGGCCCAAGCTGAACTGGGTTTGGCAAAATATTATTGGATTGGGCTTGCCTGGCCAAGCAGGGGCTCAGGCCAGAACAATATTGAATGTGAACATATTTTTATCAACCGAGTCGATATTTTTATTAAAATTCAATTTTGTAAAATTTTAAATTCAACTTAAAATTATAGAGAAATCAAAATTTCTCGTCAATTAAAAATTATTGATTAACAAGATTAGTACGATATTTTTCCAATATTTTAGAATGTGCTAAACTAATAGTTTGTATAATTATTCTTGCAACTTTCATTTCCATAAGTGTAATGGCAAATTTATTGGTTTACTTATCCTATGCGAAAAGGAACAAGTTGAGATTGTTTCCTTTTGTTATTTGAAGGCATTTTAATGGTGAAGAACTTGAGGAACTAAACTTGAAAGAATTGCAGAGCCTTGAGGAACGACTAGACTTAACTCTCACACAAGCTAGACAACAACAAGTATAAACACCATTACCAATGAAATTTATTAATTTATTTTGCTTTTATATTAAAAAATATCATAACAACGGTGGAAAAGAAAATGAAAATAATCCATTTCATGTGATTGCTAATAACATGATTTTATTGTAGATGAAAAAACTGTTGGCACGAGCTGAGGAATTACGTGAAAAGGTATGCAATTATGTAAATTATTAGATTAATTGTTTATGTAAAATTTTATCTTAAATAAAATTATCTCAACAAAAGTTTAGTTTATTAACTTTATTATCAATTTAAATTGGTTCACTTAATTTTTATTGCTTTCAAATTTCAACAAATAAAAATGGTTCTAATTGAATTGATTACTCACAATGACAATATAACTTCATTTGACAGGTGCATAACTTGGAGGAGCTTAACAAAACATTGGAGCCTAAGGTTTTTACTTAAAACATCATGTCACTAGTTAAAGAATAAATTAAAATTGTTGAATACATCTAGATTTTGCACTCTCTGGAATCGAAGTATTTTAAAGTTGGAACAAAACTCTATATTAATTGCCTCACTAAAAGTCATTAGCACCTAATAGAAATTCAAACATAAAATTTGATCTGACCTGATCAGAAGGGGATCAATAGCTGACCATACTCTGTTGGGCTGCTGCCTATTCACCGGTGATGAAGATGAGGAGGGGGTGTATCTGCAAGACACTCCGATGCCAAAGTAAGGAATTGGGCAGAGTGAAAATAAATACAGAAAAATGGTAAAGAATAAATTACCTGACCCTCTTGTGAAAGAGGGTATTTATAGAGAGACCCCAACGCTGGGCCAACGGTCACTTGTGTTGGGCTAGATTGTCAGGCCCAACCCAGGTGACTGTTAGGGCTTACGTGGTGTAGTGAACACGAGGACGTGGTCTTCGCCCTAGTCCAACTGTCATGTGATCTCCGGAAAGTGAGTTTTACCTGCTCTTTCGGAGGTGGGCAGTTGGTCGATGACGTGTTCCCGCGGAGGGGAGCACGTGTGAATGACACGTTGTCCTCCCCGACAGGGGAGCAGGTTCTGCCCGCGGAGGGGGCAGTGTTTGGTCGATGGGAGAGTTTTGTGCCCGACGTAGTTGAGGTAGGTCCTGCCCGCAGAGGGACATTACTTGCTCGCGGGGGACCCTGTGCTCGACGGCTGCGGCCCACGCTGGACTGGGCTTGACATAATATTATTGGGCTGGGCCTGCCTGCTCAAGCCGGGGCCCAGGCCAGAACAAAATTTTTAGAGGCGGCCTCTTATATATCAAGTCTTAACCACTAAAAATGCGCTCTTAAATATCAAATCTTAACCACTAAAAAATACTCTGTATTTGAACATATAACCGATTAATTTGAAAGGTAACCTCAATGTTTATTAACGAAGTTCATTTAAACTCAGAGTAAATCTTTATTTAAATATAATGATTTTGACAATAATACTCTCAAATCTCAAATATTTACCGTTTAAAATATTTCTTTTACTCAATTAATTTGATGTTTTTTTTATCAAAAACTAAAATACGAGTACTTATACATACTTGCGTATTTTATTTATTTATTTTGCAGATAATAACAGATGAACTCTCAAACTTAGTTCCGGACAATACGAATCATATTCAATTGCATGCAATACAAGCCAATCATTTTGAATAAGGGAACTTTAAAACATGTATGCTCTGGTTCTTTTAGCCCTTTTATTTTTATGCATTCAAATGAGTTTGAGTTTACTCTATTTATTCACCTTCTACTTAATATTTATTTCTAAAATAAATAGATTCCATTAACCATTATTATAAATAAAATTATAAATATATGTCTACGTGATTTATAAAGCAATTGTTTTTTAACATTGCTTATTTAATTTTTAAAATTATTAATATAATATATTTAAATGTATAATACTGATGAAAAGGATGATTTGACTAAAGTATTTCAAGTTTATAAAATGATTAACTTTGTTCAACCAAGGAATAAAATGAGTTTATTTAGTATACAATGTTAATTTCTAAATATAAAAAAACTACAAATGTAAAATTTTTTGTTTTTTTCTGAGTCTAAACATAATACACAAACTATTTGTATCAAATAATATTACACATACAATCAATAAAATTTTTATATTTATCATATTATATTACTATTTTAAAAATAAAAACGTAATTTGGCAAGATATATATTTTTCATTGATTAACAACCTAAAATTTTACACACGTTAAATTCCATCTTTTTATATATTTAGACAAAATGGTAATTCTAAGATTACATAAAATATAAGTAAAATTGTCATGCAAATAATTATCTTCATCTTTGTTTTTCCATTGATGTAGCATCCTCAGAAACAAGTTTTAAGAATTGCTTTGCATCTAATAAAAATATTTTGTTGCAGTTGGTTTCTACATCATAAGGCTTCTTCAAAGGAGAGTGCACCTGACACAAGAACTAAGGGCTATCCTCCTAGCAATCACAATTCATAACAACAAAATATTAGTAGATTGTTTCAATGAACGTTCACTTATGTATTTCAAATACTTCTCACAAATAGTTTTTATATAGCCTATATATTCTACTAAACAACATCTTTAATATAAGGATATATTTATTTTTATTAGTAAAAAAAATATTAATAAGAAAAAATTTATTTCTAGTTTAGTGTATAAACCGACCCATCTTAAATATAGAGAAATAGTTCGGAAACTCATACGCAAACTTTTATATCTATATAACAACGTCTTTATGACTTATCAAATGAATTATACAATTATACAATTATTGTTAAGTTACGAACCCCATTAGTTTTTGTAAAAACTATTTCTATCTCGCTTTAATTTGTATTAGTGACAAGAAGATTGAATAGAAGTTCACTAGAGAAAGAAAAAATCAATTTTATTAAAATATTTTTATTTTTATTATGAGAGTGCAATTAACATTGTTCTCGACTTTAGAAATTTTATGTTAGTTTCAAAAAAGCCTATAGCACATTTATGTTTTAAACCCTGGCTATTTAAAGTGTAAGTTTCAAGTGTATTTTTTAATGAAAATTTTGAAGTTATTTTAACTTTCTTCCTTTACAACTTAAATCTAATTTGTTAACGATAACATTAATATGACATTGGTGCTTTCATCTTTTAATTCAATGCCTCTCAAACCTACCAATCCATCCTTTAAGGACCTCAATGAAGTCATTTAGGGTTATCATATGCATGCATATTGATGACATCATCAACCATACATCATTAAATTAATGAGAGATTTCAAGTTGCTAGTCAAAATTTGAAACACCAATTAGAGAATATACATATAAGAACGGATAATCATCAACAAAGTTTGAACTCTAAATATGAATATGTTATGACTATCCTTACAAAATTGATGGTTCAAAGTGGTGTGCAGTAATATATCAATACTTACACAACATCTTCTCTAGGTATATCTTTCACCTCTCAATTTTCCCCGATTATAAACTTATTAATAGATTCGTTGTTTCACCAACTACCCCTATATTTATTCATGTTATACTCATCCCTATCCATAGAACCTCACACTCAAATAACCATATTTACCGACTCTCATTCCATCCTCAAACCTTTATGGTACCCAACTATATCAATCCTTCAAATACCTTTTCAAACACACCAATTTATAACATTTTCACTCCTCATCAATACCCCACACCACTATTTCCTTAGCATACTTAACATCTCTTATGTAAAACTTCAAAATTAGAATTTGATGTGTTTAATGGTTCAAATCCTTTTGCATGGTTGTTTCAAGCGAAATAATTTTTTAATTTTTATCAATAGGCTCCTAAAAATTATATATCATTGATTGCATTTTATATGAAGGAGAGACTTTATGTTAGTTTAAATGGATGCACTATAATTATTTATTTTTCAATTGGTTTTCCTTTACAAAATCTTTAGAATTAAGATTTGGCCCTTCAACTTATGCTAATCATCAAGCTAAATTATTTAAGCTGAAATAAAAGGGTCCTGTTATTAATTATCAAGCCAAATCTGAGAAGTACGAAAACCAGGTTGTAAGATTACCTCAAAAAGCTACTCTTAATTGTTTTATTCCAGGTTTAACACCTGAAATTAGAAATGAAATGGACATTTATAAATTAATGTCAACTCTCTAAATTATTGGCCTTTCAAAACTCATTGAAGCCAAACTCAATTATGCTAAGCTCGAATTCCAAAAACTATTATCAAGCCTTTTCAAATGCACAAAACATCCCTCCCAAAGCTCAATCATTACAAAACTACTAAACCTACCCTTTCCAAAACATTATCCAAATACTAAACCTCCATCCATATTCCAACCATCCATATACAAGAACGACATGCACATGATTTTTGTTATAACTATGATGAAAAGTTTGTTGTTAGACATAAGTGCGCTTCTAGTAGGTTTCTCCTACTTGTGGTTTAAAAAGACATACAACAATCATAACAATTAGAAGAGTTTAATGACGAAGAATTTGTTGAGGTGGATCCTAGTGATACATTTTTCTGACTATCTCCTCAATCTTTGACTAGTCAATTTTCTCCCCAAACTCTCAAATTACAGGGACTCGATCGTTAGATGACTTACTGTGATGGTCATTGTGGAACATGCATCACTCATAATATATTATAACCTCACATTACACAACATCTAAACGTTACAACTACATCGCTTCCCCAAATTTCATTAACGGTTGGTAATATATCTCATTTATAATGTCAAGGAATCTATAATAATATTCAAATTACACTACAAAATCAACCTTTTACCCTACCATTTTACTTATTACCCGTTGAAGGTGTCGATATTATTCATGGCATGGAAGGGTTACACACTCTAGAAGTGATCTCGAGGGAGTGAATAGGTAGTAATATGGGATTGACCAGAAATTTTATATTCTAAATAGCCACTTGACATTGAAGATGTATCTTCTTGACAATGAAACATTATATATGTTTAGAAACATTTTAATCAAATGGTAGTCGTGATATAGTCATGTTCAAATGACTCACACAATCCAAAGATATGAAATAGTGGGTTTCAACTTAATCAAATTTCATTGTTAAGACACTAATTTTAATTTGGAAATCCCTCTGAATCAAGTGTTAAACTGAGTAGCTCCATTTTTACTCATACAGTAGACATATCCTTTTGTTATTTAGCAACATGCCTTCGTTATATCCATAGCTAACTCAAACTTATAACTTTGCAATCATTTACCGTGTGACCAGACTTATTGTTATTGCAACATTTATTACATTGATATGTATAATTGGTAAAATAATTCCCTTATTCTTCTTCATGGGGCAACTTCAATGTGGGTGGGCCTAGTCGCCAAGGTTTATAATTACCATTTGAATAATAGTGGATCATATCATCTCGCGAAGTAGAACTCAAGAACCATTATTAACTACTAAGGAATGAAGATTACATGTTTTTTCTATTGTTAGAACTTACAAACCTCCATTGATGGAGGAGAAAAAGCTTAAAGAAGAAGAAAGCTTGAATAAGAAGAAAGTGAAGAAATAGTAGATAGTGAAAGAAGCTGAGAATGAAAACTACACCAGCTTGAATACAATAGTAGCTTACAACCATATATATACAAGATAACCAACCCTAACCAACTAACCAACCTATAACCTAAAATAACTATAAGTGGGAAGTGGTTACAAGATGAATGGAATGCATGCTAATCACTACATCACATATACTAACAACCTTCGTCAAGCTTATGCATGATAGATGTTTATCATGCCAAGCTTGGATACAAAGGAATGGAACTTAGATGGTTGGAGAGGTTTTGTTAGAAAATCAACCAGCTACTCTTTTGATGCAATAGGTAACAGTCTCAGCACACCTTGTTAAACTTTCTCCCTCACTGAGTGGCAATCTATCTCAAGGTGTTTTGCTCTTTCATGAAACACTAGGTTGGGTGCTATATAGATGGCACTTTGGTTGTCACAATATAGGGCTGGTGGTTTAGAGCATGAAACATGTAGATCTCTCAAGATATACAATAACCACGTAAGTTCACATGTGGATGATCCAAGTGCTTGATACTCAGCCTCTGATGAACTTCTGGAAATAGTTTTTTGTTTCTTGGCTTTCCATGACAGCAGAGAAGAACATAAGAAGAAACAATAGCCTGAAGTTGATTTCCTTGTGTCTATATATCCAGCCTAATCTGCATCTGTATAGCCTAGTACTTGAAAGTTGGATGATCTAGGAAAATACAAACCATATCCATGATTCATCTTCAAGTACCTTATGATTCTACTGGCTGCTCGATAATGAACTTGTGTGGGTTTATGGAGGAACCGACTTAGCTGTTGAGTAGCAAGAGTGATATCTGGCCTGGTGTTGTTCAAATAGATCAATCTTCCAATCATTCGTCTATATGCAATAATTTCCTCCAAATGGTCACTATCATCTTGATGTAACTTCAATGATGGATCAAGAGGTCACTATGCCAAAAAACCTTTAGCAGCGCTTAAAAGCGCTGCCAAAAGTGGCGCTGCTAAAGGTAAAGGCAGCGCTTTTTTTATTGAAAAAGCGCTGCTAAAGGCTCCCTTCAGCAACGCTTTTAGCAGCGCTTTCTTAGCCCTTTAGCAGCACTTTTGTAAGCGCTGCCTATTCCCCCCAACCCTCCCCCCTTTAGCAGCGCTTTTCAAAGTGTTGTCTTAGACCCCCTTTAGCAGCGCTTTTATAAAGCGCTTTCTTAGCCCCCCCCTTTTAGCAGCGCTTTTATAAAGCACTGTCTTAGACCCCCTTTCCCAACCTATAGCAGCGCTTTTGTAGCGCTCTCTTTGTAACCTTTAGCAGCGTTTTTTTGTAAAAGCGTTGTCTAATGTCCCAGATTTTTAAATTTTTTTTTTAAATAATCACACTGTTTTATATATTTTTCGACAACCTACTTATATTACATTCCCTGCTTATAATTCAGGCCTTTATTTCAACACTTTGGCCTTATATATACAATTCAACACTTTGGCCTTTAAGTATACATTGTAATTCATCACTTTGCCCATAATCATTTTAATACACATAAACCTACTTAAATATATTACAACACAATCCGATCCTCAGAATTACAACATCACAAATACAGTCAATTTACATATAATTATAATTCTTCCAATCCTCCTTTATTTCTTACAATTCTTACAATTCTTCCAATTCGTTAACTTTATATAATTCTCAACTCAAGAATAAATTGACACCATTCCTCCTTTATTTCTTCCAATCCTGCTTTTGAATAAGTACCGCACTTGAAATCATCAAAGTACTACATAATATAACATAACATGCACGATTTAGTTTTAAAACTAATTACTCAGATGAAACATCGGTTAATTATCAAAATGAATCATATAATTTATGAATTCATCCATACCATGATTGGAATCTCTATTTGACCAGAATGAATAATTTCCTTCATAAAGCGCAATACAAAATATCCGCAATCAATCCCATTGCGCTGACGAGGACACTGTAAATGGAAAAAACAAACGAACATTTATCAGGATATATAGTTTACATAGTTTTATCAAGTAGGACCACTATAACAGTCAAATATGGGAAAATATACTTGCACTCTAATTCAGCTAATGTTGTTAGCCTTGCTTTTTGGCACTGTTGTTTTTCTTTGTGTCTGAATATTTGTATAGCTCTAACATAATATAAACGCATATTTAGAACAATGTCACATAATAAATAAAGATATATAATTATTCAGAACAGTATATCTCATCACTTACGTATCAATCATATTCTTCATATCAGGATATTTTGTTTGATCGCCATCCAATGAACCCAGATAATACACTATTTCTTTCATCAGATTAATCGCGACCAACAAACAGTGTCCACTATAAAATAAGACAACAGTTTAGACGGAAATGTTATATAGAATGGAAAAAATCGAATAATTATAATAAATGAATTTATAATGAAGTCATACCCATGGCCAGTATTATATGGCAATAAGAACAACTTCTCTGTAGTCGCGGCCATAAATCTTTGGAATATGTAATCTTTGACTACATCTGGTGTGTGATCTATTGCCCGTGAGTTGATACAGGTAGCAGATAAGAATGTGAATATGGAAGTCAAATCATGCGGGACCAACAACTTGTCATACAAGAGCCTAAAAGAAAAACATAATCAACATTAGAATATTCAGTTAAATGAGCAAATTTTAAAATGTTCAATTATTTAATTAAAATGGATCGGAGTACCTGATATAGGAATGCATAACACCGACGCCCAATTCAGAATGTTGGAAAACATGGTCCAAATCCTCCTTAGCAATTGTTTCAGAATATTCAAAACCGAAAATACCTTCCTCCATAGGTATTTGACGGATGCCACCCTCATTCACATCTGTTGTTCCTACATATGTTTCAAGGCACAACCTAAATCGAGGAACAGATGCTTTTTTTGGCTCGACCTTTTTTTTATTGGGCATCTTACCCTTGCTGACTTGTTGCAACTGTTGATCATGAACCTAAAATTCATACAAGTTCAGTAATTAATGTATAATAAGATAATCATGTAACTGTAGTAGTACATGTTTCGTTGATGCAGCTGAATCGGTTTCCCGCACAATGATTCCCTTATCTTTTAATTTAGATTTTGTAGGAGTCTAAGATCATCATGTAAATAAGAAAATGTAAATGTAAGAACAACTTTCATCTATGGGTCGTAAAACACTTGAATATTACAAGGTTCATAATGGTGTTCAACATACCTCATCATCCATGAAAATGAGATTTGTCGGCCATGCAACATACGCTCTTATTGCGTCTCTCACCACTATTGCGTCAGAAACACCATCTGGTATAGGAAACAACGCACCCCCCTCTAACGCAATATCAACTGATACTTTCAAATGTCCAGCAGGGAGCGGTTTATGGTGAAGTAAGTCTCCCACAGTGTTATGCACCTTTCCCTTGCCAACCATGCGATAAGTCGGTGTCGATAAATATAGCCGACAAGGTGAAATGCCCTAAACAAATAATGATGCCGATTAATATGTTAATTAAGAAAATTATGCTAAATTAATTTCAATTTAATATATACAATTACCTCTGGAAGCTTCTGCGGACAATTGATACTATCTTTGTCACTAGTATCTTTACCCTGATCTGGACCGCGTCTTTTCGACATGTATCTTTCTTTGTCCTTTAGTAATTCCCGAATCTGAGCTTTCAATTCCTCCAACGTATCCATCACTTCTTTATTGCTAGGATTTTTTTCTTTGGCTTCTTATACAGCAGTGATGGAGTGACGTCGAATCCCTTATCCCTCACACGCCCATAATACTCGGGGATATTTAACACCCGACTCAGTATGCTCCTGCAATCATCGTCCTCTGCTGGAGTTATACTCTGGGATAAAGTCTCCTGAAATATAGATAAAAGCATATATAAATATATTACACACTTTTGATCAGTTACTGATAAAACTAATGTTGTACTTACACATCGTTCAAACACTTGTTGAACTTCTTCCTGAACGACTCCATCTCTTCCCACACGGGCAGCCTTCCACACAACATGGTCCAGAAGAGATGTCGCATCACTTTTCTCCTCTTCTATCTATGCATTAAGACGGATAATAAAGCATTCATATCCTATTATATATACTTACTAATTTTGGTAACTATATCATATTAAAGCATTTATATATACTTACTATTTTTTGTTCTAAGCGTGCATATCCTAAACGCCCTTTTTTGTATGGATACGCGGGGTTTTGATGCCCGTTGCCGATTAACGCCACTCACAACCTGAAAAAACAAGTTTAAGTCATATCAGAACTCTTGTGGAAGAAGTATATATACTATACATTATTCATGATAAGTTGTACTTACTAAAAATTCTTTGGTTCTTCGCTTCGCAACAAATGTCTCCCATTCTTCTTCCGAAATCAGATCAACGTACTTCTTTGGACGCTCTGAGTTGACAAAGTTTCCATCAGAATCTTTGAGAAACTTGTTTGTTAGAAACGCTCTGAATCCCCTCAGTCGTTTACCGTCCAATTGAAGACAATATTTTCTTCTGCAATCATCAATATTAAAAGATATCTGCAAACAAATACACATACATATAACATATTAGTATAATTAATTTAAAGATGTAATCGTCAACATAATTAAAAATAATCAAGTATCATACTTGTATCTCGCTCCAAAATTTTTCTTTAGCTGGTTGTAGCGAGTGAATTCTCCAGTTATCGCAAGTAATCGGAATTTGCGAACGTACAAGTGCTCCAATGTAACTTGTCAGCATCGCACCGTTAGGCTCAACTAATTGATCTCTTTCATTCCAATGCACATCACACATAACACCCTTATCTCTCGCACGAATGATTTTTTTCATAATCGTTATTCCTCTTTTGATATCGCGTTCCATGTCTTTTGTTGTTTCGTTTCCATCATGTGATGTTTCCTCATTGGTGGCCATAATACCTGTAATTCAGAAAAACCAAAGTATCAAATGAATGACATGTAAATATGTAAATAAGAAATATATACATAAGAAATGTATAAATAAGAAAAACACATACATAATTTTATTGAATGACATAATATGTAATTGTATTGCATGATAGAAATATGTAATTTTATTCAATGAGACAATATGTAATTTTACAAGTACCTTTGACACTAAGATCTCTTTCTTTTCTTAGTTGGAACGTGGTTTAATTGTCTCTTAACAACACGGACGGATAGATTGATCCAAATTCCCTCGTTCTGATCATTTCTAATATATGATTCGTCCACTCTAATATTCTCATCTGGATCATCTATAATATAAGATTCCTTCTCAACATCAACATCCCCTTGTCTCCAATGTTATCATCGATAACTTTGTTGTAAAAAAGAACTATAGACCATTTCGTACTTGTCGGATCAGTGACATAGAACACTTATTTAGCTTGCGTCGCTAGAATAAAAGGCTCATCTTTGTACCCCACCTTATTAAGATCCACTTGCAAAAATCCTGACTTGTCCATTCGTATGCCACTATTATTTTCAACCCACTTGCATCCAAAGATAGGAATCTGAAACTTTTCATAATCAAACACCCAAATGCGCTCGATAACACCAAAATACGACAGATTCGCATATTTGGGGTTTAAGTCCTTCACACTTGAAATGTGCATTGCTTCGGCAAGCATGGTGACACCACTCTTTTGCATTGTACTCTTATCATCTTATTCTTTGGTATAAAATATGTATCCATTAATTGCGTATGCGCTATAAGAAAACACATGCAAACATGGACCATATGCTAAACATCTCAACCTTTCTGTTATTGAAGCGGGATCAGAATAAAACTTTGAAAAAATATGATCCTTGAACCATGTTATAAAACTTTGATTGTGCTCACGTACTATCCAATTTTCATTTCGATTCAGATTTAAACCATGGAGAACGTCCTTGTACATTTCAACATACGACTCAACCTCAATGTCATTGTGCAGAACATACAAATGCACTTGCTCCCGTTCATCCCTTGAAATTGTCACAACTTTATTTCCAATTAACTGTTTACCTACTATTTTTTCAAAAACATTAGATTTTGGGAGGCCAATGGATTGAATATTGGACAAATATTCAGTACAAAACTCAATAGCTTCTTCAACAATGTATCGTTCAACAATACATCCCTCTGGTTGGCTTCGGTTTTTCACATACCCTTTCAATATTTTCATATAACGTTCAACAGGGTACATCCATCGCATATAAGCTGGTCCACACAATTGTGTATCTTTCACAAGATGGGCAACTAGATGTACCATTATGTCAAAAAATGATGGAAGAAAATACATTTCAAGCTGACACAAGGTAATAACTATTTCTTTTTGCAATGATGGTAAGATCGCAGGATCGATCACCTTACTACAAATTGACCTGAAGAAAAAACACAATTTAGTTATTGCGCCTCTCACTTTTTTTGGCAAAATAGAACGTATACCTATTGGTAGAAAGTGTTCCATTATAAAATGGCAATCATCTGTCTTTAAACTCTTTAACTTGAGGTCTTTCATAGAAACAAGTCTTCTAATATCTGAAGAGTATCCTTCTGGAACTTTAACTTCACTCAGAAACTTACACAATATATTTTTCTCCTTTCTAGATAAAGTATAAGCAGCAGGTGGTAGATATGTGTGATTTCCTTTCTTCAAGGGTCCTAATTCATTTCTTATTCTCATTGCTACCAAGTTCTTTCTTGCTTTAAGTTCATCCTTAGACTTTCCTTGTATATTCAGTAACGTACCAATAACCCTTTCAAATACATTTTTTTCAATATATATAACATCAAGAAAATGTCTTACATACAACGACTTCCAATACGGCAACTCAAACAAAATTGACCTCTTCTTCCACCCACGTGTGACAATAGTATGTGCAAAAGGCTTGCCAAACTGAGTACTCACATCTTTCACCTTTTCAAAAATTTGTTCGCCGGTCAATGTAGGTTGAGCTCTACGTTGTTCTGAATTTCCATTGAATGCTTTTCTCCACCCACGGTAGTGATGACTAGAATTTAAGAATCTACGATGACTAAGGAAGACATTCTTCTGACCAAATTCCAACCGCGTCCAATCTGTGTTTTCTTCACAGATAAGACACGCACATTGACCTTTAATGCTATACCCCGATAAATTTCCATATGCTGGAAAATCATTAATTGTGCCAAATAACATCGCCCTCAAATTGAAACTTTCTTTCCTATATCCATCATAAACCTCCATACCGTTCTCCCACAAACTCTTTAAGTCTTCGATTAAAGGTGTCAAGTATACGTCTATGTCATTCCCTGGTTGTTTAGGGCCAGAAATTAACATAGCTAACATCATGTACTTACGCTTCATACATAGCCATGGAGGTAGGTTATAAATCATAATAATTACAGGCCAGGTGGAATGTGAGATACTTTGCAGACCATGCAGATTCATTCCATCAGTCGATAATGCCAAGCGAAGGTTTCTAGCTTCTTCTCAAAAATCAGGATACTCATTATCAATTTTCATCCACTGTGGTGAATCTGCCAGATGTCGATACTTCCCATCTATAATTCTATCATCTGCATGTCAAGTCAGGTGTTTTCCATCTGTTTCACTACGAAACATGCGTCTAAATCTCGGAATTATAGGAAAATACCATAAAACTTTTACTGGTGACAACTTTTTCTTATACCGAGATACACCGTATTTAGGACACTCGTTTAATGATGCATATTTATGTCGAAACTAAATGCAATCATTTGGACAAGCATGTATCTTATCATAGCTCATGCCAATAGAGCATAACATTTTTTTAGCTTCATAGGTTCGACTGGGAAGAACATTATCCTCCAGAAGCATCTCTTGAAGTAGGGCTAACAACTCTGTGAAACTTTTATCCGACCATCCATTACCCGCCTTTAAGTTGTACAACTTTAATACCGCAAACAATCTTGTGAAAGTAGTGCAACCTTTATACAGCGGTTTCTCTGCATCTCTTACCAACCTCTCAAACATCTTGGGACAATCTTGAAGATCTTCTTCAAGTGCTTCTGCAATCTCTTCGACTCGATCACAATCATATGTATCTCGGCCATTGTCCTTTGAAGCATATATCGTATTATCCCCGGGTTCGACATTCTCGTTACTTATCTCACCATGTAATGTCCAATATGTATAACTTCGATCAATTCCATGTCTCATTAAATGAGATTCCAACTGAACGGCGTCAATTCGACGCCCATAACAGCAACCTAAGCAAGGACATGTGATCCTACCAGGGTCTTTGGCGTGTTCAACAACAAACTTAACGAATTTCGATACCCCATTCTCGTACTCTTTAGACAATTGATTGGAAGACATCCATTTTTTATCCATACTAATTGAGTAGTCTAAACTAAACTAAGAAATTTAAACAAATACAAAGAATACCTGTAAAGAAATCAATAACTTCTAAGAAAGCTACACAGTAGGATGCTTGAAAATGATCACAACCTTGCTCTTCACAAGTAACCCCTATAACAGAGAAAATTAATAACATCATCAACATTAAATAATTCTTGGAACATCAATTATTGATAAAACTTGCAATAAAATTAATTAATTTGCAATTAATATGAACTCATATACAATTTTTACAATTTTTACTAACATATTAATATGAACTCATATATAATTTTTACAATTTTATATAATTTTATATTTATCTAATATTAATTATTAGACAATAGTACACTTTATATGTGCTTTAGGATGATAAATGATGTCCTTTGCGTTATCCTTTGTGTTGAACAAAATTATTTTTTTATACTATTTTGGTAAATTAAATGTTACTAAATTAGCAAGACTGTACAAAATGCAAATCTTCCCACATAATATTATTAATACTCAATATACCTGAGAAAAATTGACTATAACAGGAAGAATATGTGCCACACAATCTTGAGGCTCCAACAATTTTCCAAGAGCTGCACAACCCTCAACAGTAAGAAGCCGAACAGAATCTTGATCTACAAGAACAAGAGTCAATAAGTTATTATTTTTATATACATATAGATAGATTCAGTAGGTTACTTCAAAAACAATTTGTTATTCAATAAATGAGCATAACAAACAAAAATTATATTCACTTAAACTGGTCGGTAAAATATACTAATAAACTGACAATGTCTTCAGTTACTAATAAGGATTAAGGAAAAAAAAGAAAATTCAAGATTAATAGAAACTTAAAGCTTTCATCTGAATCACGAATAGTGTGAAGCTTCTAAGGCAACATTATCTAAAAAACCATTGAACAAACAAAATTTATCAGAATGCCAATTTCAAATAAGATTTGTAGGCAACAATAATGAAAATTCCCTTATAAAAATTATTAGTAAAAAGAACTCATATAAGGTGTGGCATTTCAACAAACACCTTGTATACGGCTAGATATAATGAAAGTTAACATAAGTAAATTCATTGTGGCATTTCAACAAACACCTTGTATACAAAACTCAAGCCAATATCAAAAGAGTAATTCTCATCAACGGTATCAACAAAAACAAGTCAATAACTCAGAAAAGAAGTAACACTAAGATCATATAATCCAGAAAAATGAAATACTAAGACAATAATCCAGAAAAATGAAAAATGAAAAACTTCAAATACCGTAACAATGGCGGAAATGCGCTACAGAGGCTGTCAAAAACAGACGGTCAAATGGAGGAGAAATGCAACACAGGCTGAACGGAGGTGGGCGACGGAGGCGCGGCAGTTGGACGGAGGAGGGCGACGGCCGGTCGTGGTGAATAGGGTTCTGGTTCGCAGAGAGGAGAAAGAAAGAATGAAGAACGTACGCGCACGAGCTAGATATCTATTATGTTTCTTTAAAAAATTATATGATATTTTAATTTAATTATAATAACGCCTATGGTAGCACTTTTTAATACCTACAGCAGCGCTTCTAAAAGCGCTTTCTTTGAAAAACCATATAGCAGCGCTTTAGAAGGAAAGCGCTTTCTTTAAAATTCTGTGATATTTTAATTTAATTATAATAACACCTATGGCAACGCTTTTTAATACATACAACAGCGCTTCAAAGGCGCTTTCTTTGAAAAACCATATAGCAGCGCTTTAGAAGGAAAGCGCTTTCTTTGGCACACCCTACAGCAGCGCTTTAGAAAAGCGCTTTCTTAGGACCAACCTACAATAGCACTTTACAAAAGCGTTGTCTTAGCCCATGCATTTAGCAGCGCTTTAAATAAAGCGCTTTCTTAGTGTACCCCTTTAGCAGCGCTTTTCCTAAAAGCGCTGTCTTTGTATGCGCTGCTAAAAGTTAACTCTGGCATAGTGGGTGTTGTGGCTGGTTTTGATGCAAGAAGACCTGAATCATTAATAAGGTCTAGGCAATATTTCCTTTGTGATATAGTGATGTCATCCTTGTGTCGCTACTCGAAAAATGCAACGACGGAGAGGCGAGAATAGAAAGACAGAAGAGTCGCCATTGAACTTTATTTATCTCATGAGGGGAAGGGAAAACATCGAGAAAACCCTAAAAAAGAAACGGATAAGATGGTCTCGCAACCAAGAACGGGTTCGAAAGTCGGTTATGCAAAGGGAAGGTATTAGCACCCCTCGCATCCATCGTACTCGATGGAAACCATTTGTTTGCCTATGTGTGAAAATATTTGCTAAAGGTATTTCTATAAAGAGTGTTCCAACGGGGTAAAGAAAAGGGTTATAAACAAGGGAAAGAGAGGTAACAGGAGGAGAAGAGACTTGGTAGGACCTCGCGGTCCTAGGCCTACGTATTCTCAACAGATATGAGAAAGTCAGAGTCGACGTAATTTGGGGAACCACGGGTATAGAGGAGAATGTGCTCGGCAAGGATTGTGGCTCTTGTGCCTACGTATCTTTACTCAAAAGAAGTAAAGAATCAGAGCAGCCGTAGTTTGGCCTACGGTTAACTGGTGTTTTTGTTGGATGATGCTATTGTGTGCATTCTAGAAGTTTAGTTGTATTGCTGCTCACTTGTGGAGTCTTAGGCGTTACCTGTTTGCGGTAGAACGGATGTAACATATCCTTTTTGAAAGGAGAGTTTTCGCCATTCGAGGCAAGATGTCAGGTTTGATTTGTGGAAGTTGTTTTTTAGGGGTGAAATATGTCATCGGATAGTAACCCCTTGCGGGTAGTACCTAATTCTTTATTCAAATAATTATTGTGAAAAGGTGTGGCGAATACAGTCGTGCCTTCATATTGAAAGACGAGTATCGAGACCACACACTCTACAGTGAGTATCCTGACACTCGGAGAGGAAGAAGTCTACACTCAATCCTCTCTCTTTAATTCAATACAAAGAGAGTTTCATTCTCTTATTAAAATGTTTTTGATCTTAAATGGTAAGTGCTTCGCGACAGTGAACCCTAACGGTAATGTCAAGCACTCGGGATAGGAGAAGGCCTATGCCTAACCACTCCACAACCATCCAAGTTTTATTAGGAAAATAGCTTGAAAATGCACTTGATACGAGACCAAGGTTTTAAGAGAAAAGGCTTTGAAAATAAATTTTGAAAAGATGAAATGGTGAGTAGAACATGGGAGGTTGATGGCGATGTGCGAAGCAATTGACTTACGCGGGTTGAAAACATACAAGGTTTAGTGATGTGGTGGGAGAGAGGTGAAACCCTAAGGTGGTTCAATTTGAAAAGAGTTTGAAAATGGCTTGACGTTGGATCAAGCTTTATTTGTTCTTTATTTTGAAAGCGTGCTCTAGCCTAGTTAGTTTTTATCTTTCTCAACGGGTAGCAAGCAAGCACGAAAAGAAACTAAACTATTACATGGTAACGAGAGAGGGATACATACAAGATACAAAGGATTGCGAGATATAAATGGTCTCATTGTAAGGTAGCCCAAGAGAAATCCGTGTGTATGCGAGGTGTCCTAAGCTAAGAAAACGAGAAAAAGTTCGGACAAAGTATCCGAACTAGGGTTTATGAGGTTTTGACAATTTATCTTGTTTTTGGTATTTTGAATGACATAAACAAAGGAAAAGTTAGATGACAATATATACGATATGACAGAATGAAATATCCACAATAATGATAATATGAACAAGATAACGGACAAGATAATATCATCCACAATGATGATAATATGAACAAGATAACGAACAAGATAATATCAACAGAAAATGTAAACAGAAAAATATGTGCGGGAATATAAACAATGGGATAGTAACAGAGTTTAAAGTCGAAAGTTAGTAATTAGTGAAACGAAAAAGATCAAAAGGAGTGGGATCTCGTATTGATCATAAACTCACGTCAATTAATCAAAGGTAATCTCTCACGATCCCAAAGTATAGAAAAATGATCCAAATGATCATTTTCTAATGATTTGAAATAATGAAGACTAGCGACTTCAATAAGTCGACATTTACGAATGTAAAGACTTCATTGACCGACAAAAATAGGATAAAATCGAGATGAAATTTGATAATAAAGTTAAACCTCGTCTTAATCGCAAAATTTATGTTAACTAATCGAAGGGAACCTCTCACGATCGCAAAGTAGAGAAAATGACCCAAATGGTCATTTTCTATAGGTTTGAAATAATGAAGGTTTTAACATCCTCGAGAACTAATGTTTACGAATTGGAGACTTCATCGGTTCGAAAAATAAAATAAAATCGAAAAATGAAAAGGAAATTAAAAGGTGAAAAAGAAGGTGGTCTCGAACTCATTACTATCTATCAATAGTTTGACTGATAGTAATTTTGAGGTCTCGTCATCGATCAAAACAAAATAATACGAAAATAAAACCTCAGCGATAAAAAACACCAAAGTCTAACTTTAGAAAAATATATCAAAATCTCTAAGAACTAAAATTAGAAAAATACTAAAAACTATAAAACTTATTTTTTTTTTAAAAGGAATATAAATTCTAAAATTTATTTAGAAAAAGAAAATAAACTTTAAAATTTATTTTGAAAAAGGAATAAATGGTTAAAAACAATAGGAGGGGCTGAATTTAAAAATATGGGTGTGAAAGGTGGGTGTGCGAATCCAAAAGAGGATCACATGGGCCATAGGCCCATCACCTCTTAATTCTTGGTGAACAAAAACAACAAAAAAGAGCTGCAAGCCCACGAAAGAAAGAAACGGCCAGGAAAGGAAAAAACATGGGCCATCAGTGCCAGCTCATACGTCTTATACCAAACATGAAAAACAAATCAACCAGAATGTACCCACAAACAACATTGGCTCAACATGATCAGCAAAGAGGAGAAGAGAAAATCACCAAGATTTCAATCAATATCATCTTCTCCTTAAAACCAAAACAAAATAAAAACCGCTTAAATAGCTCATCAACAATCGATTAAACAGAGAAGAAAAGAGATGGATCGGAAATGTCGTGATGTCCGACCTTCTTAGTCCTTACCGTGTGGTTCCAAAATCTTGTCTCTCTCTCAGGTTTCACCTTTCTCTCTTGGATCAAAACGCCAAATTGGCTCATATTTATTCACGGTTCTGGTTTTGTTATTCTCTTCCTCTTCTATTATTCTGGTTTGATTTTGATGTTGGATATGGTTAGGGCTGTGGGTTTCGATTTTTGGTTGAGATTTCTGTCGGTTTTGTTATGTTGAAGGTGGTTGAGGTTTTGGCTTGAAGGTTTGTAATGGTAGGGATTCGGTGGGGTTTCGTTGAAAGAGATTGGATAATGTCAACTGGGGATTGGAGAAAGTTGTGTGTGTGTGGGGGGGGGGGGGGTGGTGAGGTTTTTTGGTTTCAATATTGGGGAATACGTTTAAGGTTCTTCCAAAAATCCTGTGTTTTCTTTCGTGAAGGAGAGAATGACAGCCTTTATCCCCAATCCGGAAGGGTATTGTGGGAAGTTTTATTTGACGAATTTTTCCGTGAAAATCCTGACATTGTGGTGCGCGTTTTGTATTGTACTGTTCATATTGCAAGTTGTTTTTTTTTACGTTCATGACTTGGGTATTGTGGCAAATCATGTTGCCGTTGGTGAATCGTGGTTTGATTGTCGTACATCTTCTGCAGGCTTGTTTGCGGTTCTTGTACTGTCATTTGTAGGTGATAGCATTTGCCTTCGCAAGAAACGTCAAAACGGATGCTTGTGTGGGGTAGCTGTTTGGGCTTGATAATTGCAAATGGGCTCCAATTTTATTTATTGAATACTTCTTGTAGTGAAAAATGCATAAACATGATAATTCCTTTTCCTTTTTTGTGGCAATTTTTTAAATGATTTTGGAACAAATGGTAATGGGCTTTATATCATGATATGGATATTGCATTTATCTACTGTTGCACCCTAAAATTTTCCCAACCTAATTCACTTGGTTTATGTTTCAATTGCATAGTCATTTACATTGTCATCATGTACATAGTGCATTCATCTGCATTGCATAGCATAGCATAGCAAATCATCCAACAGGGACCAAGCACTATTCTCATCTCTATGAGCCTATCAAGAGGTTATTATTCTAGTCCAACCTCATTCAAGTCATCAGAAAGAATTTGAAAGCTAAAGAGGTCAATAGATCAAGCAGTGCATCTATCTCCTATCTGAGGGTATCTGGGGATCATCAAAGAAATTGTGAGTTGTGGGCTGAGCATGGAGAGTATGTGGACATCATGGGAGATTTAGAAAGTCATTTGGAGAAAGAGGCAAGTCATCGATGTGATCACAAGAGTTGCAGTTGAAGACAGTCAACTAGGGTTTCATATGGGGTCAACTCTAGGTCAATTGATTGATGAAAGGCATTAAGGGCTATTGGAGAGATGTGGGGTTCATCATTTGACATGTAGAAGAGGATATGGTGATATGCCAAGAAGAATTCAAGAGAAATCAAGGAGAAGAGGAGTTTCTAAATTAGGGTTTCTGTGTAAAATCCCCTGGTTTAGGTCAAATTTCCAAGCAAGATAAGTCAAAATTAAAGCTTCAAATGGATCCTTGGCCAACATGGAACTTGTAGAGGATCTCAAGACCTTTAATTTGAGTGGTGGAAGACATTAAGGAGATTTATAGAACTCAAGTTATGGTCCTTACAAGTTACAGGTCATCTGAGGTATCTGAAATTTTGTCTGTGAAAGTGACTTGACTTCCAAGAAATTTTTACCCCTCAAGGAGATTTCAAATGAATTTCTGGTCAACATAAGGGTTGTTCCTAATTGTCTTAGCTTTCTATAATGGTATAGTATGCCTTCATATGATTTGTGGAACTCTACTTATGGTCTTGGAAAGCAAAGGGTATTTTGGTCATCTGAGAATTACAGGTCATTCTTAGCCTATGCCTAAAACTCATACAAGGATGCTTCAAATGAAAAACTTCACAACATCAAAGTTGCTCAAAATGACATTTTAAGTCTAGAAAAGAAGTCATGAAAGTTTGGAAATGCATAGAATGAGACTTGACCAAAGTTGGTGGAAAATGACCTAAAAAAGGCATATAAGTTGAAAAAGTTGAAATAAAAAATTGGTTTGAGAGATCTACAAATCCAATATGGGTCATCCAATATACCAAATTGATTCCCAACATCATTTTAGAGACATTGGTTCATCCACTTTTTTGATTTAGGGTTTAAAAATGGGACTTGCTTTGTAATATTGTTTCTTGCATCATAAGGCAACTTGGTAAAACTCAACACAAGGCAAGGAAAGGCTTGGTTTTCACACATACACTCCCAATATCTCATGAAAGGAGATTTTAACACAAGTTTACAAAGGTGCAAGCATGAGATAAGAGATGTTCAACATGTCATCACATGAGAAGTTCATGAATTTTCCACCACTTTCTAGAATCCTCTAGGATCAATCTAGAAACTTCTCAATCTGTTAATCATCATCTATATAATGAAATGAAACCATTTGTGCAAGGGGTTGGTGAAAAGAGAGAGAGAATAGAGAGAATTAAGAGATTGCTTCCATTGTAAGAAAGTGTAAGAATCTTCAATCTACGCCATTTCTGATCATTTCTTTTCTTCATCCATCATCCATTGAAGTTTGTGAGTGGGAAGAAGCATGATGCAAGGTCCAAGAATGGAGGATTGAAGAGCTAGCTTTCACAATTCAAGAATCCATATCAGAACTGCAGCCAAGAATCTAAGTTTCTTCATCCATTTCCTTTGCATACAGTAGGATCAACACCTCCCAAGGATCATTAGTGAAGCTTGCCAGGCCTTGAAGTGCACGATTCCACAACTGTTTCACCAAATTTCAAGGTATGCATTTCAAGCTACATCTCTTTATCTAGGTAGTATTAGATGGAATGGTTAGGATCAAAATGCTTAGAGACCATAGGTGTTTGATTCCTGAGAAGTAGAGAGATTTCTGTGAGGTTCCATGGCAGAGTGTTGAAACTTTGATGATCAAGAAACCTTAGTTTAGGGGATTTTAATCATGGTGAATTAGTTCAGAGTAATCAGTGCAACATGGAGAATACATTAGTACAAGAGTTGGCAAGTTTGGTGAACTTCCATTGCAGAGTGCAGTTGGCATGCTATGAAGTTCCACCTATCGGGTTTTATTATGGGGCTAGTTTCAGTACAAACTATGCGCATGGTCGTGTTCATGGTAATCAGTAGCACATTTTTGCCTTTGGAAGTTTGTGATTTCATTGAGTAATGGAAGAGAACGAGATCGAGGAAGTCATGCATGAATTCTGCGTTTTGGCTGAAACCCTAATGACATTTGGAGAAGACGATCCATTAGCCATTGGATCAATCCCAGAATTTGACTTCTTAATCCAATCTAACGGCTCCAATTTAATTCTGAAAGTGGAGGGAAACCTTAAAAGTAAAACGCGTCGTTTTACTTAATTGATAGACCTGGGCTCAGAAAAATTGTGATACTCGCACCCCCTCGCGCGGCCCAATCAACTTTTAAACTGAAAAAACTTACTTTTTGCACCGTCCTCATATTATTTTATTTTGATTTTTCATAGCAATTTTCTGAAACGCATGGGCTTAGCAAAGTTGATATTCGCACCCCTGGTTTCTTGGCCCACCATCATAATGAACTAGGCGTATATGCTGATAGCACCCCCCTCCCCTTTTATTTCTATTTTGTGATTTTAATTCCTTTAATATTTTTAATGTCTTTAAAAAATCATATAAAATTGAAAATAGCTTAGTTTTAATTGGTTGTTTTTTTCCTAGGTCAATAATTCTGTCTAGAAAAATATGAAAAAATAAAATTGACATTTTATTTTGTTTTAATATTTTTCATGCATTTTTCTTGTAAATAGCATTTTGTTAAGTTTAGTTTGATGCTTAAATTTGATGATTTTTGTTCTAATAGATGCTTTAGTATTTTTAATCCCTTCTTTTTAGGTTGATTAGTTTAGACATGTATCTTGTACATAAGATTTAGTTCATATTTTTAGAAATTAATTTTAGGAGATTTGTGTAGGTGTGAATAACATGAACAAAACTAGGGTTTAAGTGATAATATAGGTGAATTAGTTCATTTCCCTTAGGATTTAGAGATTGAATTTTTGGGATATGGGACTATAGGGATTATGGGTAGTTATTAGATCCCTTAGAAATATCAGGATTCCCCTACTGCTATTAATATACTGTCTATATTTGTTTGACTGGTGTGGTGTGCCCTCTCTGGGGATTATTGCTTGTTTGTATGGGTATTGGGGAATACTTGGGAATTGGGAGAGCTGAAGACTTGTGATGGTGAAGTCCATTTGAAGATCAATGATTGAAGACCAACTTCCAGAGTTGATGAGGAGATTCTTGCTAGCAGCTGTTGAGGAGACTAGGGTTTAGGAGCTAGGCAGAGCTCTAGATTAGAAAGCTTGTTTCTCAAACATGGAATGCTTTGTCTGCATCCATCCTTTCTCTATGATTCAAAGTCTCTTTCAAATATCCACCTCCTTCCTTTGGAAGGATCAGTGAATGTATTTGAAAGATAGAACTTTTGAGAGAAAATTGTCTATATAATGTTAACAGTTAATGAACCACCCTTGGTAGGTAATTGACTGTCTAACATTCATTCACTTCATCTTGTTGACTGATGTTCCTCCTGGGAGTTTGAGACTTGAAGAAAAGCCATTGCAGATGGAAGACTAATGACCAAGACCTTGCTTGAAGGCTATGGAGATGGAGATTGAGGCTTGCTGAAGCTTATAGCTGATTGGAGATGATTTGAAGTCAGATGTTGATGCAGAGCTGCTGTGGCTGTTTATTTTTGCTATTTCATTTCTGATGTATTGATTGGTTTTCCTGACTGTATTGTTTGTTGTTTAACCTGTTGGGTTGAAAGTGAATCCTATTCACTTTTGCCTATTGTTTTCTAGGTTCGAGGTTGAGTGGGACTCCCTTGCCTCGCTTGTATTGTTGCATCCATGCATTTTACTGCTTTACCCGTATATATTTGCTATTGTTTCTGTTTCCATCTATTCCTTTAGGACCTCTGTTTCTCTCTGTGCAAGAGAGGAGCATGATAGACACTAGGTCTTAACCCATGCATGATAACACTAGGTTAGTTTGATTCCCTTCGCAACCGTAGGTTAGAGTTCTGTCTCTTCTTTCTCAAAACAAACAGAAAAATACAATAAAATTTCAAACACAATAAAAGACACTTCTTTCGTAAAAGAATGTGAACTCATCAAGACGTCATTTTTGTCCGTTTGGATTGCTAATCAGAAAAACCTTTTTCAGAAGGAATAAAATCAATCAAGACGAGCTTGTGTCGTACGTGGCCCGAACTACGTTTGCTCTGATCTTTCATGCTGTATGAAAGTACGTAGGCATAGGACGCGATATCCTAGCGAGCAACCTTCCCCTCCTTTCCCGTAGGTAGGCGAACTACGTTGACTCTGATTTCTCGTTCCAGACGGGAATACGTAGGCATAAAGTGCGATACTTTGCCGAGTCATTTTCTTTTCTTTTAACCCCTGACCTTCAGTTCAGATAGAAATAACAACCCATACCCGAAAACAAGCGTGGATCCCGTCGAGTACGACGGACGTGAGGGGTGCTAATACCTTCCCCTTGCGTAACCGACTCCCGAATCCAGGATTTGGTTGCGATGACCATTCCTTTCCTGTGTTGTGCGAGGTTTACTCTGAACGTTTCCTTTCCCTCATGTGGGATAAATAACGCACGGTGGCGACTCTCCTGTCAAGCCGGCGCCGATTTTCGCAGTAGCGACAACTGGCGAATCTGCTGGGAATGGGATGATTCCCTATTCGAGTCTTGCCTTAGGTTTTTCCTAGCTGTTTGGGGCAATCCCCAGCAGCTGGCGACTCTGCTGGGGATCCAACGTCCCCTGGCTGCTAAGGACTGCGATAGTTCTTATGCATTTGGGATCCAACGTCCCTAAAGCGAGTCAATCCTAACACTTGTTTTCCCATCGAGGATTTTGTATGGATTTATATTTCTGACCTTTATTTTCAGCATTATATATATTGATTATTATTACTGTATTGGGGTGTGACGGGTGATTCTATGATTGAGAGATAAGCCGGACCTGGGCTTGAGTGCACCTAGAATTAGAGTAGAAAGTAGTGGGCACGTGCCGGCTTTGCTTGCATTAGTGTCTCATGAAATCTACACTCGGACGAGGTTCTTCTGGTTGGCTTCTTTTTCTACCCTTTGGGTCGAAGGGGTTGTTGGTCAGCTGAATTGTCGACTCCGGGAACCGATCATTTGGAAGTTGGCTAAGTGAGGCCTCTTCAGGATTTGATGATGCCACTCCTTCTGGGAATCGTATCATCAACCCTGAAAGTCTGTGACGCCGACGACCGCATAGGATGCCATACCTTTGTCAGTTACTAGGACATCCACTTGTGAGAGGGTTTGGGGTTATGCAGGTAACTAGACCTTCAGATACCGGTTATTTCTTGATCAGAGATCCTGGGTATTTATGGAGAGTTCTGAGGTCTGTCAGAGACCAGCTGGAGAGTTCTGAGGTCTGTCAGAGACCAGTTGGAGATATGATTGGAGGTCTATCAGAAACCAGTCAGAGTTGGGGTCTATGAGAGACCAGTGTTGGAGCTTTGTTGTAGGTCTATCTGAGGCCAGGGCTTGAGGACTTCTGGAGAGTCTATCTGAGACTTCTTGATATGGTTCAGGCTTCTCAGCCGGGGCACTTGATCCCTGTTGACTGTGTGCATACGCATTCGCATTTTCATTCATATGTTGGTAGCATATTGCATATCCACTTTGCATTACAGGTACTGGTTCGAAATTGTATCTCATCTCCTGCTTCTCACCAGGTGTTCACAGAATTGCTAGCCAACATTCTCATCGATACTCCACTCGTACCAATTGTCGAAGAATCATGGATCAAATGCAGAACGAGATGCAAGATGTGCGCGAGAAGCTAGCTCTCTTTATGCAGACCATGGAAGCTATTGCAAAAGGTCAGAAGAATTTGCAAGCCATGGTGCAGCCTCTGTTGGTCAGAAATGCTGGTCACGGTAATGAGGATCATCAGTCTGTGCGAGTCGACACTGCTCATGGAGATGGCACTCCCACGCCAGTGGCTCCACCTGTAGTCAATATACATGCTGCTAATGTCAACAACGCTACCACTGCTGGGAACGGTAACGTCGGAGTTGGGAACGAGACTGCTGTCCATAACGTTGGGCTTGGTGATATCAACTGGGGTGATAATATGGGAGGCAACGGCTTCGGCAATGCTGGATTCGGGTTCAACGATCAGGGATTCGATAACGCTGGAAAATATGGTTTCAATGCTCAAGGCTTTGGGCAAGATGGTTATGGGGTGGCCAATCAGGGTTACGGAGGTTTCGGAAATGGAAACGGCGCTGGGTTGATGACTGTTGGACCTGTTGGAGTTGTTCCGGGATACGGTAACAGAGGACGAGGCCCGGTGATGAATCAGATTAGAGCTGGCCGTAATAATGAATATGATGGGTATGGAGCTGGGAATGGTATGTGGCAAGAAGATCAGCAGGAGGACGCTTTCTCCGGCGGAGGTTTCGATGGGCCGATGGATGACTCCCAGAAGATCAGAATGCTAGAAGAGCAGATGAGGGGGGTCCTGAACCAAAGTGTTGTGGGCTTAGACATGGCAACAATGGGTCTGGTACCTGGCTTGAGGGTGCCAATCAAATTCAAAGCTCCTACATTTGATAAGTATAAAGGGGACACCTGTCCGAAAGTGCACGTGCGGGCTTATTACAGAAAGATGTCTGCATATTCAACTGATGAGAGAATGCTAATGCATTTCTTTCAAGATAGTCTATCAGGCCCTTCCCTGGAGTGGTATATGGGATTGGATCCAACTAATATCAAGACATGGAAACAGCTAGCGGAGGCATTTGTAGCTCACTATAAGTATAACAGCGACTTGGCGCCCAATCGGGTCCAATTGCAAGGGCTGTCTCAGAAGAAGGGGGAGAGCTTTAAAGAGTATGCGCAAAGATGGCGCGACATGGCTGCCAGGGTCCGTCCTCCTTTAGAAGACAAGGAAATGAATGACATGTTCATCGGAACCTTCACCGGCGTGTTTTATGACAAGTTGTTTCACACATCTTTGGCCAGTTTCTGAGACTTAGTTCTGACGGGGGAGAAGATTGAAAATAACATTAAGGTAGGAAGGTTCCAAGCAGGTGAGCCTACTTCAGCTGGAAGCAATAAGAAAGCTTTCGGGGGTAGAAAACAGGAAGATGCCAACTCGGTATGTAGCTCTCGGGGAAGAAATAGGGGATGGAGGCAATACCAACCGCAACAAGTTGCAAGTGTGACAATCCCCACACAACATCAGCAACAGCCGCAACAGCAGGGGCAACAACATCCGGCTCAGCGAAGAATTCAGAATGGGAAGCCGAAGAGGGTATTTGATCCGCCGCCAATGTCGTACGCTGAGCTTCTTCAGACTTTGTTACGGTTACAGTTGGTCGAGAAAAGAACGATGGCTCCTCCGACAGGGATCCCCCCACCCAGTTATAACGCTAATGAGCATTGTGAATTCCACTCTGGGGCACCCGGCCATAATATCGAAAACTGCCACGCTTTCAAGCATAAGGTGCAAGATTTGCTTGATAGCACTGTTATTAATTTTGGTATGGAAGGGCCCAATATTACACAACAACCAATGCCAAATCATGAATAGGCTGGAGTATGGTGGACAAAGAGGAGTTCTATAGTTCGGGTGGGCCGTTAAAAGTAGATCAGAACAGTGGCAGGTTGCCTCTAATAACTGATTGTGAAGATAGCTGGTTCAGCAGCAGGACAGATGTGAAAGCCCGGTTCTCGGAAGCTGGCATTTTTCTTTGTTTTATCTTGTCATTTCTTTACGTTTGTAGTTTCTTTCCTGTTTAAATTGCAATCTTGTTCGTAAAACTTGCTGTTTTCATTCAATTGATGATAATGAAATAAATATGCATGTTTTGATTAAATCCATTCATGTTCACTAATTGTTTTTATAAATGTCCAACACCTGGTTAAGAGGAATTTGGAGGGGATGACGAAAATGAACGACATGCAACTTCCGATTGCGTGCTTTTGAAATAAAACCTGCTGATGATGTACAGGCATTGTTTCAAATCCCCAAACACCGGAGATATAAGGAAGATAATCCCTTGTCTACCCTTTTGAGCCTTGTAGTAGGAGTTTCTTTCTGTGAATGAAAAACCCTCAATCTTAACCTGGGGCAGGGTAGGTGTTAGCTAATTTGACCGAGCGTTCAAGTTGCAAAAGGAGTGTCCGTTCGAGGATAAATCACACTTGTATAGGTCGTGCCTAAAGAACCACAATGGTTAAACCTTGCCGACAAAGAGTGAAACAGTCACATTATTCCGCAAAAAAGTCAGACAAACCAGTGTCACAGGACTTGTTCGAAAAAAAAAAAAGAAAAAAAAAAGAGGAAAAAGGAAATCAAAAGCCCGCTAAGTCAAAGCTTGAAAACAAATGACTTAGGCAAAAATAGGGGCATCCCGCTGGACTGGAAAATCAAAAGAATCTCAAAAGATACCCAGTCCAGGCAAAAGTTAGGGAATGAAAAAAAAAATGAAAGACGGAAACGATTGTCAAAGAAAAGAAAAATCCTCAAATCAAATGCGATTCGTGTGACCTCAAGGGTCAAAGACGAAAAGCAAATGACTGTCACTCAAAAATGTGTGGTATCCTGAACCATCACTCCTATCATTCCACCTCTAATAGGTGAACGCTGAAGTCAGATTAGCTGAACATAGGATTGGAGAACATCAAGGAGAATGGGTGGGTTAAAATAAACTTTGAGCCTTTATCCTTCTTTCAAAACCGCGAACCTGACCACGTTACAACCTTCAAAAGTCCTAATTGAAGCAGGTCATTTCGAAAGCATACTTCGGTAAAGGTCGTGTCGATTCTGACTCCTGAAAGGGTTCTTCATGCCATGTTGGTACTAATGTTGATAAATGTTTTGTGCATTTTATGCCATAAACTGTGTTTCCTTTTTCCCGTGAACAGATTGGATGTCAAAGCTGTCATATGTGTTGCATTAATATGTCTTTTACGCAGAACAACTTGTTTTACTCGCAAGTAAGCGCTTGACCGCAGGAGAGTTTCCTACAATGGAAGGTACGGTCAGGATAGAATGCAGAACGCCCGAATGTTCCATAAGCCGGGGCAAGCCATTAAGTGCTCCCCAGTCAGGTCAGCCATTCAAAGTCAGAATAATGGAGCAATCAGGTCGAGATTCGGCAAATCTCTCGTAGTTGGAGGTACTGCTCTGGATCAGCTAATCAGGGGGAAAGTCATTGCAATCAGGGGCAGGCCATCTTAAGAGCGCAAAAGTTATTCTTTACTCGAGGGGCATTTGGTGAAGTATTTCTCCGAAGTTCAGAATGCTGGGGCAGTTCATATCAGACCAACGGGGTACAAATGTTCAGATTCCCTTTGGAGGACTATCCCCACAGAGGTCCCACAGGCCGGGGCATATCAAAAGCGAAGGAATTATTCTTCTCCGTATCATCAGAGCTACTCAGAGCTATTCGAGCAGATTCAGTCAATCTTAAAGTGTGAGACGAATGTCGGGAAGTCATGTTACGGTCTTCCGATTCTTCACCCAAATCCATGTTGGCGATCACTGTGAGGCCCATCCGTGTTGGCGCATCATTTTCCAAATCCAATCGTCATCAGTACGCAGGAAGACTCCGTCTATTTTTCTCCAGCAAAAGTCCAATTTTTCAGTGGCACGGGTGAGCTATCCCCAGAGAAGTCCAATCATACTTGGCACATCTGCTATTCCCCAGCAGAGTTATATTCCCCATCAGGGTGTTACTTCAACGAGGTGTTTGGTTAAGTTCCCAAATTCCCCAGCGGAGTTGATGCTACTCTTCCAGCATTTATGGTGCTGGAATGATTCTGCGATATCCGGTTTATCCCCGGCGGAGTTGGCTTCGTCTTCAGCATTTATTTTGCTGAAGTGGTTTCCTGTACCCGACTTTCTCCAGCAGCCCGAGCCTGCATTAGCATATTGCATGCATCATCATATTTGCATCATACTTGCATTTCATTTTCAAAATGCGTAGCATTTCCATCCTGAATGGAGCATTACGCCATGAAAAAATTCAAACATATGCATAGGCATACGAAACATAAACCAGGTTGGTTATCTCGTTGGTTTCAGATGTTTGTTTTCCCCTGCAGATAATCGAGATTATGATTCAGGGAGATGTTCGGATAGTCGGATTTGTGGCGCAAGGCGAGAAGTGATCGTGTTCGTCCTATCATGTGGACCCCTAGCAGAGTTGCTTGGTTGAGTTTCTCTTTTCCCCAGCTGAGTCCTTCTCAGGTCGCTGTTATGTCGGCATTACAAGATTTCATAGTTTAGATTTTTTGGAGTTATCGTCGTGATTTCCCCCAGTAGAGTTTTCATCCCCTTCAGAGTTGCTTGGTCGAGTTTCTCTTCTTCCCCAGCGAAGTTTTCTTCAGACTATTGTCACGTCAGTATTGAAAATCTTGAAATTACTACCTGCCGTCG
This sequence comes from Lathyrus sativus, assembly GCA_963859935.3. Classification (NCBI taxonomy): domain Eukaryota; kingdom Viridiplantae; phylum Streptophyta; class Magnoliopsida; order Fabales; family Fabaceae; genus Lathyrus; species Lathyrus sativus. Next base: position 287,723,111 of record OZ012735.1, read on the forward strand.
AAGTAGGTGTTTGACGGCTGTCGTCAGTTATACCCTGGTTGAAGGAGTTATTACCCCGGTTGAAGGAGTTATACCCTGGTTGAAGGAGTTATACCCTGGTTGAAGGAGTTATACCCCGGTTGAAGGAGTTATACCCTGGTTGAAGGAGTTATACCCTGGTTGAAGGAGTTATTACCCCGGTTGAGGAGTTATTACCCCGGTTGAAGGAGTTATACCCCGGTTGAAGGAGTTACACCCCAGTTGAAGGAGTTATATCCTGGTTGAAGGAGTTATTACCCTGGTTGAAGGAGTTATATCCTGGTTGAAGGAGTTATATCCTGGTTGAAGGAGTTATATCCTGGTTGAAGGAGTTATTACCCCGGTTGAAGGAGTTATATCCTGGTCGAAGGAGTTATACCCTGGTTGAAGGAGTTATACCCTGGTTGAAGGAGTTATATCCTGGTTTGAGGAGTTATTATCCTGGTTGATGGAGTTATACCCTGGTTTGAGGAGTTATTATGCCTTGTTTGAGGCAGTTATACCCGGTTGAAGGAGTTATTACCTTTGGCTCGATGCATGCTTATTGTAGCAAAATTTGGAATTAATTGTGGATTCAAGGCCTGTGGCGTCACGCAGTTGGTTGAGGACGAAATCAAGTCAGTTTTTATCAGATAATTGATCAGTTGTTGCCGTGACAACCGGATTCGGTTTTCTGAATGATATTTTCCCGCAGTGGTGGCGGAGTTATTTCCCGTAGTGGTGACAGAGTTACTTTCCCGCAGTGGTGGCGGAGTTATTTCCCGTAGTGGTGACGGAGTTACTTTCCCGCAGTGGTGGCGGAGTTATGTCCCGTAGTGGTGACGGAGTTATGTCCCGTAGTGGTGACGGTGTTATCTTCCCGTAGCGATGGCGGTGTTATTTTTCTGTAATGGTAATAGAGTCAGTACCCGTAGCGATGGCGGTGTTATCTTTCTGTAACGGTGAAGGAGTTATTACCCGTAGCGATGGCGAAGTTATTTCCTGTAGTAATGATAAAGTAGTACCCGTAGCGATGGCGGTGTTGTCTTTCAGATTATCTTCCCGCAGTGGTGGCGGAGTGATGACGGTGTTATTTTTCTGTAATAGTGACAGGGTGATTTTCCTGTATCGTTGGCAGGGTCATGACAGAAGTACTTCCCCAGTGAAGTCGTCCAGTTCATTCTAGTATTGACAAGATAATATTGAAATCAGACTTATTCCCCAAACAGTGGTGCAGTTATTTCTGCGGTTGGCAAATTTTCGGGTTCTTAGTATTCAACCGTCTCGTACCTCGAATGTTTGAAGGTCGTTCGCTCTTCACCCAATCGGGTCCAAGTCGCTTGAATAGGGGCAGCTGTTGCACCCTAAAATTTGCCCAACCTAATTCACTTGGTTTATGTTTCAATTGCATAGTCATTTACATTGTCATCATGTACATAGTGCATTCATCTGCATTGCATAGCATAGCATAGCAAATCATCCAACAGGGACCAAGCACTATTCTCATCTCTATGAGCCTATCAAGAGGTTATTATTCTAGTCCAACCTCATTCAAGTCATCAGAAAGAATTTGAAAGCTAAAGAGGTCAATAGATCAAGCAGTGCATCTATCTCCTATCTGAGGGTATCTGGGGATCATCAAAGAAATTGTGAGTTGTGGGCTGAGCATGGAGAGTATGTGGACATCATGGGAGATTTAGAAAGTCATTTGGAGAAAGAGGCAAGTCATCGATGTGATCACAAGAGTTGCAGTTGAAGACAGTCAACTAGGGTTTCATTTGGGGTCAACTCTAGGTCAACTCTAGGTCAATTGATTGATGAAAGGCATTAAGGGCTATTGGAGAGATGTGGGGTTCATCATTTGACATGTAGAAGAGGATATGGTGATATGCCAAGAATAATTCAAGAGAAATCAAGGAGAAGAGGAGTTTCTAAATTAGGGTTTCTGTGTAAAATCCCCTGGTTTAGGTCAAATTTCCAAGCAAGATAAGTCAAAATGCAAGCTTCAAATGGATCTTTGGCCAACATGGAACTTGTAGAGGATCTCAATACCTTTAATTTTAGTGGTGGAAGACATTAAGTAGAATTATAGAACTCAAGTTATGGTCCTTACAAGTTACAGGTCATCTGAGGTATCTGAAATTTTGTCTGTGAAAGTGACTTGACTTCCAAGCAATTTTTACCCCTCAAGGAGATTTCAAATGAATTTCTGGTCAACATAAGGGTTGTTCCTCATTGTCTTAGCTTTCTATAATGGTATAGTATGCCTTCATATGATTTGTGGAACTATACTTATGGTCTTGGCAAGCAAAGGGTATTTTGGTCATCTGAGAATTACAGGTCATTCTTAGCCTATGCCTAAAACTCATACAAGGAAGCTTCAAATGAAAAACTTCACAACATCAAAGTTGCTCAAAATGCCATTTTAAGTCTAGAAAAGAAGTCATGAAAGTTTGGAAATGCATAGAATGAGACTTGACCAAAGTTGGTGGAAAATGACCTAAAAAAGGCATATAAGTTGAAAAAGTTGAAATGAAAATTGGTTTGAGAGATCTACAAATCCAATATGGGTCATACAATATACCAAATTGGTTCCAAACAACATTTTAAAGACATTGGTTCAGCCACTTTTTTGAGTTAGGGTTTAAAAATGGGACTTGCTTTGTAATATTGTTTCTTGCATCATAAGGCAACTTGGTAAAACTCAACACAAGGCAAGGAAAGGCTTGGTTTTCACACATACACTCCCAATATCTCATGAAAGGAGATTTTAACACAAGTTTACAAAGGTGCAAGCATGAGATAAGAGATGTTCAACATGTCATCACATGAGAAGTTCATGAATTTTCCACCACTTTCTAGAATCCTCTAGGATCAATCTAGAAACTTCTCAATCTGTTAATCATCATCTATATAATGAAATGAAACCATTTGTGCAAGGGGTTGGTGAAAAGAGAGAGAGAATATAGAGAATTAAGAGATTGCTTCCATTGTAAGAAAGTGTAAGAATCTTCAATCTACACCATTTCTGATCATTTCTTTTCTTCATCCATCATCCATTGAAGTTTGTGAGTGGGAAGAAGCATGATGCAAGGTCCAATAATGGAGGATTGAAGAGCTAGATTTTACAATTCAAGAATCCATATCAGAACTGCAGCCAAGAATCTAAGTTTCTTCATCCATTTCCTTTGCATACAGTAGGATCAACACCTCCCAAGGATCATTAGTGAAGCTTGCCAGGCCTTGAAGTGCACGATTCCACAACTGTTTCATCAAATTTCAAGGTATGAATTTCAAGCTACATCTCTTTATCTAGGTAGTATTAGATGGAATGGTTAGGATCAAAATGCTTAGAGACCATAGGTGTTTGATTCCTGAGAAGTAGAGAGATTTCTGTGAGGTTCCATGGCAGAGTGTTGAAACTTTGATGATCAAGAAACCTTAGTTTAGGGGATTTTAATCATGGTGAATTAGTTTAGAATAATCAGTGCAACATGGAGAATACATTAGTACAAGAGTTGGCAAGTTTGGTGAACTTCCATTGCAGAGTGCAGTTGGCATGCTATGAAGTTCCACCTATCGGGTTTTATTATGGGGCTAGTTTCAGTACAAACTATGCGCATGGTCGTGTTCATGGTAATCAGTAGCACATTTTTGCCTTTGGAAGTTTGTGATTTCATTGAGTAATGGAAGAGAACGAGATCGAGGAAGTCATGCATGAATTCTGCGTTTTGGCTGAAACCCTAATGACATTTGGAGAAGACGATCCATTAGCCATTGGATCAATCCCAGAATTTGACTTCTTAATCCAATCTAACGGCTCCAATTTAATTCTGAAAGTGGAGGGAAACCTTAAAAGTAAAACGCGTCGTTTTACTTAATTGATAGACCTGGGCTCAGAAAAATTGTGATACTCGCACCCCCTCGCGCGGCCCAATCAACTTTTAAACTGAAAAAACTTACTTTTTGCACCGTCCTCATATTATTTTATTTTGATTTTTCATAGCAATTTTCTGAAACGCATGGGCTTAGCAAAGTTGATATTCGCACCCCTGGTTTCTTGGCCCACCATCATAATGAACTAGGCGTATATGCTGATAGCACCCCCCTTCCCTTTTATTTCTATTTTGTGATTTTAATTCCTTTAATATTTTTAATGTCTTTAAAAAATCATATAAAATTGAAAATAGCTTAGTTTTAATTGGTTGTTTTTTTCCTAGGTCAATAATTCTGTCTAGAAAAATATGAAAAAATAAAATTGACATTTTATTTTGTTTTAATATTTTTCATGCATTTTTCTTGTAAATAGCATTTTGTTAAGTTTAGTTTGATGCTTAAATTTGATGATTTTTGTTCTAATAGATGCTTTAGTATTTTTAATCCCTTCTTTTTAGGTTGATTAGTTTAGACATGTATCTTGTACATAAGATTTAGTTCATATTTTTAGAAATTAATTTTAGGAGATTTGTGTAGGTGTGAATAACATGAACAAAACTAGGGTTTAAGTGATAATATAGGTGAATTAGTTCATTTCCCTTAGGATTTAGAGATTGAATTTTTGGGATATGGGACTATAGGGATTATGGGTAGTTATTAGATCCCTTAGAAATATCAGGATTCCCCTACTGCTATTAATATACTGTCTATATTTGTTTGACTGGTGTGGTGTGCCCTCTCTGGGGATTATTGCTTGTTTGTATGGGTATTGGGGAATACTTGGGAATTGGGAGAGCTGAAGACTTGTGATGGTGAAGTCCATTTGAAGATCAATGATTGAAGACCAACTTCCAGAGTTGATGAGGAGATTCTTGCTAGCAGCTGTTGAGGAGACTAGGGTTTAGGAGCTAGGCAGAGCTCTAGATTAGAAAGCTTGTTTCTCAAACATGGAATGCTTTGTCTGCATCCATCCTTTCTGTATGATTCAAAGTCTCTTTCAAATATCCACCTCCTTCCTTTGGAAGGATCAGTGAATGTATTTGAAAGATAGAACTTTTGAGAGAAAATTGTCTATATAATGTTAACAGTTAATGAACCACCCTTGGTAGGTAATTGATTGTCTAACATTCATTCACTTCATCTTGTTGACTGATGTTCCTCCTGGGAGTTTGAGACTTGAAGAAAAGCCATTGCAGATGGAAGACTGATGACCAAGACCTTGCTTGAAGGCTATGGAGATGGAGATTGAGGCTTGCTAAAGCTTATAGCTGATTGGACATGATTTGAAGTCAGATGTTGATGCAGAGCTGCTGTGGCTGTTTATTTTTGCTATTTCATTTCTGATGTATTGATTGGTTTTCCTGACTGTATTGTTTGTTGTTTAACCTGTTGGGTTGAAAGTGAATCCTGTTCACTTTTGCCTATTGTTTTCTAGGTTCGAGGTTGAGTGGGACTCCCTTGCCTCGCTTGTATTGTTGCATCCATGCATTTTACTGCTTTACTGTATATATTTGCTATTGTTTCTGTTTCCGTCTATTCCCTTAGGACCTCTATTTCTCTCTGTGCAAGAGAGGAGCATGATAGACACTAGGTCTTAACCCATGCATGATAACACTAGGTTAGTTTGATTCCCTTCGCAACCGTAGGTTAGAGTTCTGTCTCTTCTTTCTCAAAACAAACAGAAAAATACAATAAAATTTCAAACACAATAAAAGACACTTCTTTCGTAAAAGAATGTGAACTCATCAAGACGTCATTTTTGTCCGTTTGGACTGCTAATCAGAAAAACCTTTTTCAGAAGGAATAAAATCAATCAAGACGAGCTTGTGTCGTAAGTGGCCCGAACTACGTTTGCTCTGATCTTTCATGCTGTATGAAAGTACGTAGGCATAGGACGCGATATCCTAGCGAGCAACCTTCCCCTCCTTTCCCGTAGGTAGGCAAACTACGTTGACTCTGATTTCTCGTTCCAGACGAGAATACGTAGGCATAAAGTGCGATACTTTGCCGAGTCATTTTCTTTTCTTTTAACCCCTGACCTTCAGTTCAGATAGAAATAACAACCCATACCCGAAAACAAGCGTGGATCCCGTCGAGTACGACGGACGTGAGGGGTGCTAATACCTTCCCCTTGCGTAACCGACTCCCGAATCCAGGATTTGGTTGCGATGACCATTCCTTTCCCGTGTTGTGCGAGGTTTACTCTGAGCGTTTCCTTTCCCTCCTGTGGGATAAATAACGCACGGTGGCGACTCTTCTGTTCAGCCGACGCCGATTTTCGCAGTAGCGACATCTACAAACTCTTGTGATGAACTTTGTTATAACAAAAATTGGATTAGGCTTGAAATATACTCTTACCCCTCCTTTGTTCAATTGGACTTTATGACTTTTGTAACTTGTAAAAGAAGTGGATCTTTGTTTTCATTGTGAATTTTGGCCCATGAATATCTTGGACCAACACTTTGCAAGACAATTTGAAAGAAATTTGTGAATAAATAAATAAAACAAATGGAAATTGGAACTAACTTAGAAATATGAATATTGGAAAAAAAAAGTTGGATGAAATTGGAATTGAAATTTTTGGATAAAGAATAGGAAATGGAAACTTGGACCTCAAGAATAGTTGTTGTTCAGTCTCCTTGCGGTTCTTTTGATCTCGGGATCAAAAAGAATTTGGTCCTCAGGAATCTGCCCTCGCATAAAACGAAAGCTGCACACTAAACCAAACAAATTAACAAGCACAAGTCAAGTATTCAAAAGCTAAAAATTCAGCAACTATTGCGATGCTAGTAAAGTAGCAAGCAAAAAATATTAAGTACCCAGTTTTGTCGTCTCCACAGGGATTAGTGCGATCTGAACGCCGTTCAATGACCTCTATATTTCTAAGCTTATTGTTCAAAAGTTTAGGTTTAAAATGTTAAAGGAACCATAAATAAAAATAGAAAATAAAAAGTAAAGACGGAAATATAAACGGAGCCTTATTGGGATTAGATTTCATCAATTGATAACATATGCATTCTTCTGATCAAATTAAACACAACGCAATCATTCGTCTAATATCATCACGTATCACCCACAACAAAGCTTATCTCTAACGCGACGTCGAGAGAAAAACCATGTTGTCTCATTGGTGATCTCTCACCCAACAAAAACACAACACGGAGCATTAAGATCTGATACTCACGCAAATGCTAAGCCTAAATCTATATCTAGAATTTAGGACCTAACAGGCAATCATCCTAGATCCAGATCTGAAGAGTATATCTCTATCACGGTTCAAATCAAAGATAAACAAGAAAGCAAAGATAACACCCAAATCAGATAAACGGGTGTTTCATATAAAATACAATTATCAGAATACGTACACACGCTTAACCCTTTTTTCATGTATTCATCTAATCCGCCAAATGTCGGTGAACATCGTTCTTCATCACTATTATCACATACCCACACAATATCATATTGATCCTACCCATGCTACCCATGTTACTTAATCAACACAACACCATAGAGGATAAAATGAATATCAACTTCAAAACCATTTCAAAAGTTTGTTCATTGATAGAAGAAGATCTGAGATCAAAGATGTGAAAAGGTTTTGTCAAGACCCACAAATACATAATCAAAGATAATCAATCAATAGAGAATCCAAACTAGTTCATAAACATAAGTTAGATGAAATACATAAGGTATCAAAAGATTACAATCCAAACCTCAACAAGAGATCTAAGATCTTACCTCCTCCCTCTTAGGGTTTTGAGTTTCTCTCTAGAAGAAATGAAGAGAGATAAGTTCTGATGTCTCCAAATGTTACAAAAAAGCTGGATTTTGAAAAGTTATTAAGTTTTAATCCCTAAAAAGCACTAAATAAAGTACAAAAGATGTTCTGTTTTCCCTCATTCTCCAGGCGAACAGGGGTCTTCGCCAGGCGAACCAAATGAGCAAACCGCCCTTCTTAGTTACCGCACCTTCGCCAGGCGAAGGAATCATTCGTCAGGCGAACCTTCGCTGGCTTCACTCGCCAGGCGAACTTCATGCCCTTTTGGTCTGGGAGTTTAATTTGAATTACTCGCTCTGGCTCGCCAGCACTCGCCAGGCGAACATTCGCTGGAACTCACTAAGCTTCGCCAGGCGAATGTTCTGATATCCAGCTTCTTCTAGCAGCTCTGTCTCATTTTTTCCAAGGTGCTCCAACACTCCAACTAGTGTCAATCCTGCACACTAACAACATTTAGTTGGTTGCATGTTGTCTTGGTTTCCTTGCCCATTTCTTGTGTCTTACTTTTCACTTGTTCTGTGCCTAATTCCTGCACAATAACACACAAATCAAAGGTACCAAGAGATTTTCACAATATATTGCAAACCAAACAAAGCAAGAGTGGTTTTCTACACTTTCTTGACAAAAATAAGTGAAATATGTCAATATTTGATAGGTCAAATAAGTGAAATTTGGCATCTAACAACTCGCCCCAACTAGCTTTTTGCTTGTCCTCAAGCAAAGTATGCCTCTTATTTTGCAACAAGAGGATTTGTTCAAGACTAAGATTCACCCAAGAATGGATAAAATTGGCTCAAACACAAATGATGCAAACAAGCCATGGTTTCAAATGTCTAGAATCAAACAATGCACAAAAACTAAATTCGTAAAGCAAATATAAAGCCATGTATCAATCAACAACTATGTTTTTCATGAATGAATCATCCTATCTCTCCTCTTCGAATAAGGATTGAATAAATTACGCGTTTGCAACCGCGGGGACAATTTCACTCAACTAACAAACAATGCTAATATTAATTCAATTCATACAAAATCTAACAATCAAAAGCGAAAATATGGAAGCAAGAAGATCACTAAGGTCTTTAAGGTTGTAGTTTGGTCGGGTTTACAAACAAGGGACATTTCTAAGGCCATTGAAACGAAATTGCCGATGCAAAAGAGACATTCACCGAACACGTTATTTACACACCTCAACTTCATTCCAATTATTTCTTAGTTGCAAACCTTCACAAACCTTATTTCACAACTTATTCTTTCACTATTTTTCTTTTCCAAGCAAGCATTCTTTTTCTTTTCTTTTTTTTTCCCTCTTTCTTTTTTCATATTCACACAACTTTTTTGGTGCTTGCTTGAATTTTTCAAAAGTTGTAGCAACCTACTATCTTCCTTTTTCATTCGCCCCAACTTAACTTTTACTCAACCCTCAAGTGAATGCTCTTAGCTTTTTATGGCAAAGAAGACAATTAAAACAAACTCAAGGGTTCAAGAAAAATTTTAGAATCTCTCAAAATTAAGAATGAGATTCACATTGTTTAGGCTCAAAGGGGTTAACGAATTCTCTCAACTCACGGGTAAGTTGCATTTGGAACTAGTCGTGCTCAATAAAAACAAGTGCCTTGATCATTTCTAATGCTTCCATAAATTCACAATGATAACAAGATAGAGCATGAATCATACGAATCAACAAAGTTTATCAGAAATCCAGCATTTAGTAAACAATGGAAGCTTTCTGACAAATTGTGGTTTTTGGTCTTAAGTGAAACAATCATTCAAACCAGTCACCAAAAGAACAAATTTCATTTGCAAGAAGACTTAAGTTCTTAAGCATTCTAAAATTCTAAACAAAGGAAAACATGTACCTTGACAACATTCACTTGTTTCATACTATCATCGCCATCCAAACTCGATCGAAGCTTCATTGAATGCTTTTATACCGATAGCAACCACTCTAGAAGGAGTTTTCCTCATTCCTGAACACACTAGAAAAAACATAAAAAGAAACAAATATATACAATATATACAAAGCTTAAAAATATAGAACCGTTGCAATGCACTTAAAATCTCAACACCAATCCCCGGCAACGGCGCCATTTTGTTAGAATAGTAGTAGAGTATCGGGTTTTTGTTATCGTATCCACAGGGAATATAAGATATTGCCGCAGTTTGACAGTTGTAAAATTCTTAACTATTAGTAACAAAGGGGGGTTTTGGTTTTGGTAACTGTTTCTTGCATAAAAAGTAATGTAATGCGGTAAAAGTTAGGGTTTTACGGTTTAAAGAAAGATTGTCAAAGTTAGGGTTCGATGATCGCTTTGCATGCACATGTTCGATCAAACAAGATTCATAAACTCCATTAGATGATAAATACATTCACAACATCCTCTCAATGTGATTATTTCTAACTCACATTGTGGGTTTTACCATTTTGATCCATTGTTGATTTCTCACACAATCTATCAAAATGACAACATTAAAGTTTAACATTTTAGTGAACAACTTCATTCTTAACTATCTCTAGCTTAAGAACAAAGATGGATGAAAACCTAGGTTAAGAGTTGGAAAACATTTTTCAATCATAAACCAACACAAAGAGTTAACATGAAAGCAAAGTTTTCACCATACATTCATCAACCAAGAGTTTACAAACGATGATCAATACATTTACATACAAAGCTTGATGATCACCTACATCTAACCTTGACAAAAGAAGAACTTAGCTACTCATTCTCATGGTAGCTTAAACAAGAAGAAAAGGGAGAAGATGAAGAACATCCACTTCGAAGAATCGATGAAGGATGTGATTCCACTTCTCTTGATTACAAAATGAGCAAAGAGATAAAAACTACTCTCTTTGAGTTCTAGGTCTCAGTTTTTATGTTACAAGATGATATATCCACATAGTACCAATTATGGCACTTATAAAGCAATAATAAAGTACAAAAAGTAGCTCTGTTTCCGCACATTCGCCAGGCGAACATAAAGTAACAAGGCACTTCAAAGTGCCTCAGCAAGCAAACTGCCCTCTGTGATATCGTGCCTTCGCCAGGCGAATCAACCATTCACCAGGAGAACCTTCGTTGGCTTCACTCGCCAGGCAAACTTCATGCAGGTTTGCTACTGGAATAGCCAAGAGAAAAGCCAAGACTTATTCGCCAGCACCTTCGCCAGGCGAACGGTAGTGAAGCTTCGCTGGAACCTTCACCTAGAAAACTTCCTGCCCTTTTGGTCTGGGAGTTTAATTTGAATTATTCGCTTTGGCTCACCAGCACTCGCCAGACGAACATTCGCTGGCACTCGCTAAGCTTCGCCAGGCGAATACTTTGATTTTCAACTTCTTCTGGAAGTTAAGACTCATCCCTTCCAAGGTGCCCCTATTAGTGTCAATCATGCACACTAACAGCAATATTACAAGCACCATTCACTTGAATCACAATAAAATGAAACTAAACAAATTCAACTACTAATTCAAACACTACTAGATACAAAACAAGTAAAAATACTACTAAAAAGAGGCCAAATATATACAATGTTTGGGATCTAACACACATACACATCAAGTACACAAGGTGCATACGATCCTACTGATCACAATTTGTCATATATCACATATGTCTCACCCATCACCACAATCATACATCATAACATACACCAATTCAAATATCATAATCACAAGGATATCACGAAATCATGTTCCGACACCATACATACACTCACCATAGCTCACTAATAAGCTCGTCATCAAACATGACTAACAAGGGTCCAAAACCACAAAGGAATCAACACAGAACAACAGTAAAACACAAACTGTTGTCGAGCTCGCTGGCACATTCGCCTGGCAAAGCCCCTTAGCGAACACTCGCTGACCATTCTCCTGGCGAATCCAAACAGAGGATACTGGCAGTATTCAATGCCCAGTTCGCCTGGCGAAGCCTGGCGAAGGCTCGTCCCCTCATTCGCCCAGCGAATACCTGCGATCTCAGAAAAATAAAGCCACAGCTCAGAGTCGGCAACACGCTCCAAACTCAGCCGATTCTATTCCAAGCCAAAACCCATCATACCAGACCATTGTTCCACAACCTAACTACAACATCTATCCTCGATTTAACCCGATTAATTGTTAGCTCTACACAATTACTCAGTTTCGGCATAAACTTCGAACTACCCAGAAACCCCCAAATCAACCAAAACAACACATACAATGATTTCTACACATTATCTACATTCAGAATCACAACACAAATCAACAACATTCATCACAACCTAGTGGGGTTAAGGGAAATCCCCTTCTACCTATTATTCATGCATTTACCGAAATTTAACCGATTCCCCGCCCCCTTACCTCAAAATGCAGTTTGATGATGAAGAATCCGCAATCCACAACTTTGATTGTCCACCTCCTGCTCAAGCTTGCTCACTCTTGATCTCTCTTATCTTCTACCATTCCTCTTGTGCGTGCTTCTCCTCTTTCCCTTGTCTCCAAATGCCAAACATGCCTGTTGCACCCCAAAATTTGACCAACATTTCTTTACCTAGCTTATGTTTCATTTCATTCACATTAGCATTATCATTTGCATTTCATTGACATGTATGCAGGAGATGAAGAGGTATGATTACCAACCAAGGGCTACACAAGACTTTGAAGCTAGCTGGGAGGCTTATTCAGGTGTTCAAGGGTTGATATCCTTGTCAGAGAAGTTAAAAGATCCTCAGAGAGAGTGATTGAAGCCAAGAGGGTGTGTCTCCTAACTTGAGAGTTGTGGGAAGTCATCAGATGATTCTGAAGCCATGAAGTTAGACTTGAGGTCTTGATAGAACTCATGAGAAGTGTTTAAGATCACTTTGAGTCCTAGGCAGGTCATTATGCAAGATTAAGAAGACTCAGCCATGAGTGGTGCAATTAGGGTTTGACTGGGTCAACCCTAAGTCAACTGATGATTTGAAGGAAGTTGAGACTTAATTCAAGAGCCATGTGATCATGGATTTACACATTGAGATGCTCTAAGGATGAATCCAAGGTCAACTCATCATGATTGAAGAGTTTGAGAAGTTTCAGGCTAGGGTTTCTAAGACTTGACAGTGTAAAATCCCCTAGTTTGACCCCTCTCTTCAAGGCAATTTAGCTCAAGATATGAGTGTCATCTCATCTTTACCCTAACATGATTGTTGTAGAGAATTATCTTAGCTTTAATTTGAGTACTAGAAGTCCTTGACAGGGTTTATAGAACTCAAGTTATGAGCCAGACAAGTTACAAGTCATCTGAGGAATGTAAATTTGGAGCTTGAAAGTTACCCAACTTGCATGGAACTTTTACACTAGGAGGATGATTTCTATGAACTTTTGGTCAACATTAATGTTTTTCCTTATTCTCTTATCTTTCCATAGAGTGCTAGAAGTCCTTGATAGGATTTGTAGAACTCAAGTTATGGCTTTGACAAGTCAAGGGTATTTTGGGAAGTTGTGATTATGGGTCATTTTTGGTTATAGGTCATTTTCACCAACTTAGACATCTCAAATGAAATTTTGTGCAACTTGAAAGTTGCTCAAAATGAGGTTTTAACTTTGACCATGTATTAAGGAGGCATTGAAATGGCTCAAGGAGAGACTTGATTCAAGAAATTGTGAAAAAGGAAGAATTAAAGGGATTAAAGATCAAAAAATTCAAAATTAATGTTATGTGAGCAAATGAGGCAAAATAATAGCATTTTTTGAATGGAAAATAAATTTTATAGACAATGACATTATTAGAATTTAGGTTTGAGCTCATTTTCATGACCTTTTACCTTGATACTTCATGAAGAAGTTACATCTCAAATCCAAGCCATGGGATGAAAACAAGGGATGAATCCCCACCATTCAAGTTCAGTGGTTCACTAGGAGTGTGTTGAAGGTTTCCTGAAGGAGAAATGGATGAGATATCGCGCCTGCCATGTGTCGCTTCCACGAAAATATGGTGCCGGCAAAACAGAAGAGTCGTCACCTTTCGTTATTTATCCCTCGGAATGGGAAAGGAAACGATCGGAAAAACCTGACGAATAGGTATAAGACAAGGTCATCGCAACCGTTGTCTGGGTTCGGGAGTCGGTTACGCAAGGGGAAGGTATTAGCACCCCTCACGTCCGTCGTACTCGACAGGATCCACGCTTGTTGTGTTTACTGGACGAGTTGGTTTTATCTATCTACCTATCAAGGCTGGCTTAAAAAGAAAAAGAAAATGACTCGGCAAAGCGTCGCACTTTATGCCTACGTATTCTCATCAGAGAATGAGAAATCAGAGTCAACGTAGTTCGGCCTACGACGGGTTACGGGGAAGGTGGCTCGCCAATACATCGGTATTGTGCCTACGTACTCTCAACAGGTATGAGAGATCAGAGCTTACGTAGTTCGGGATAATACGGATTACGGGGATTCAGATTCATCTGTTTTATCGAGTAGGGTAAAACAGCAGTTCCAGCAGTTAGGGACAAAGCCTGTTTGCGGTGGCGCTGAAGTTTAACGACACTCTTTTCTTCAGAAAAGCTTCCTTTGAATTACGGGCCCACGGGGCAAAAAGGTTTGAAGTTTGTTTACTGTCTTTTACGAAAGAACTGTTTTTTATTGTGTTTGCAATTTCAATCGCACTAAAGACTATGACCTGAGAGTGAATGCGCCGCATGTCACCCAAAGGGTGCCATACTAAACATCCAGACTGTTGAAAAGAAACTCTCCAACAATCCTTTCTCAGATAGCTTAAGGCTCGTAATGTACGAAAGAAATCATTCATGATTACTGTATCTTTAAGCTGTTTTGAGATGAGAAGAGAAGGGGTTCAACTAAAGGGAGACTATCAAGTCCTACTGTTGTCATGCCAAGGATTCATCCTATGGTTGAAGTTTGAAACAGGGAACTCCTAGAAGTTATCATGCATAGGTTTCAACCTAAAGTTCTATCATCACTGCCTTATCAAAGGAAGTGAGAGTCCTAAGGGATCATGTCAATGATAAACCGAAACAGATAAAGCATCAGCTTAAACAGTAAACAAATAAACAGTAAAAGACTGTAAAATGCATGCAATGCAAGTGAGGGAGGAAATGTGTGTGGGGTGTCAGCCTCCACAAGCTCATCTCAACCTCAAGCCAGATATGAATAACTGCAATCATACAGAAAGAGTAACATGCTATCAAGCAAAATATAAGTAACTGCAATCATACAGAGGAAATGAAATAAAATGCCATCAAGCAAGATATAAACCACATGGGCAAGGGAGCTGGGCTCTACCGAATACCCGCAAGCAAAGCCATACAGTAAAAATACAAGCAGAGGGAGCAACTCAACCTCTAGTGCAATCATGCTCCTAGCTTAAAGTCAGTCTAGATATGGACTTATTCTAATGCATCAAGCAAATCAAACAAGGCACATCAATACAGAAAAGAAAACAGACAAGAAAGAAAGCAGATCAACAACTCCCCATTTCACAATTCCAAGCTTCAGCTCCTCTGACAGCAGCCCAGTCTTCAGACTTCAACCACCCTTCAAGGCTATCATCCTCAATAACAAGCATCAACTTGCTCCTCCCAGATTTCAACCCATCAAGCATAAGTACCAACTTGTTCTCTCTCCTCCAAGCTTCAGCTCTTCAGTCAATTCCCATTGGATCTTCAAGTATCAACTTGTTCTCTCTTCTTCAAGCTTCAGCTCTTCAGTCAATTCCACCTGCAGGCTTCACTCTTAACTACAAGTGTTAACTTGATTCCTTCAGGCTCTCCATGCATCAATGCAAGTGTCAACTTATCCTTTATTCCTCAAGCCTCAGCCCTACACTCAATCTCAATTGAATCCTCTTCATAAGTATCAACTTAGTCTTCAAGCTTCAGCTCTCTTTGCTTTACCAGTATCAACTTGGTCTTCTTCATCCACAAGCTTCAGCTTCTCAGAGTAGTCTTCAATCATCTGGAAGTGTCAACTTCATCCTTCAATTCTTTTTCAAGCCTCAGCTCTTCACTCAATCTCCATTGGATCTTCAAGTATCAACTTGTTCTTCTTGCTCTTCAAGCTTCAGCTGCAATGGCAATGCTCAAGGAATCATCCTCTTCCACACTCTTCAGTGAAGTCCTCATCTTCAAACTCAAGTCCAACATCTTCCAAGATACTCAAACTAGAAGACAATTGATTTAACAGAATGAGTGGAAATGATAAACAGCTTATTGACAACCAAAGGAAGCCTGTAAGGGTTCATCTTTATGAGAGACTGGTTCCCTCAAAGTTCTACTTCCCAGATAAAGCCACTCATCCCTCTAAAGGAGGGATGTGAATATCTTAGAAGGACTTTTAGTCATTGGGAGGAATGGAAGCACAAGAGGCTTTCCATATTTGTGAAAGAAGTCACTCTAATCCTAAGGCTCTCCCTATGTCTCCTACCTCCTAAATCTTCATCAGACACCTTCAGGCACAAGCAACTCCAAGCTCCAAGCAACTTCAAGCATCCTCACCTTGTCTTCAACTTGTCTTCAATCTCAACCAAAGGCAAACAAAGCAAAACCCTAATCTAAGGGGACTAAAGAAGTTAATCTAGTTGAGTTAGTAAGTTAGGATCACCTAAAACCTAGTACTAAAGTTAATCCTAACTAAAATACTAAAAGCAATTGTAAAATCCTACAAAAATAACTATGGGAACCTAGGTCAATCATGACTCTACCATATTAATTCCAGAGATCAAATCATCAAATAAGACCTAGAAATAAATTCTACACTATAAGGTACTAAACCTAAACCCTAAAAGGAAGCACCTAAAGCTTAATCTAGAAAACACACCTATTTTCATCACAAAAATGTGAGAAAAAAGCTATGGGAACATACATGTCTAAACTAATCACACACAAAAAATCAGGATCAAAGTCATCATCACATGATCACACAAAATTCCACAAAATTAAGTATCAAACATAACCATTTTAATATGAATTAAAATGTAAAATTCCCATAAAATCATAAAATGTATGAACTAAAAATATTTTTTTTCTAAAAAATACTAGACTCAATCATGAATATAATGCAAAAATAATGGGATTAATTGGATCATTTTTCAATTTTATATGATTTAATCAAGAACCATGAATAAAAATGAAAAAATAATGAAAATAATGCAAAAATAACCAAGCGCACGGTACAACTAGCAATGAAAATCAGTTCATATAATGGATTGGGCCATCAGGGGGGTATGATTATCAATCTTTTCACTAAGCCCAGCATCAGCACTAAATGAAACGATGCGTTTCATTAACTCAGATCCTTCACAACTTGAAATTAAAACGTGGCCGTTGGATCACTCCTCTAGTCAAAGGTCTCACCACATCCAATGGCTCTAGAGTCATCTTCTACCTTTTGAACCTCTGAACTTCACGCGCAGCTCCGGCCACCACCGGTGGTACTCCGGTCATCGTCCCCAACCCTAACTCTCTCTAGGATCCTCCATTGCAAGTGGTCTATACATGAATCTTGTCCCAAATTTCCTCACGAATTCATTCATGCCCTTTATTCTCTCTGAAACCTCAAGATTCGCCATAACCAATTCTCAACCGAAAATGGTAACATCCCTAATTGGTCACTAATTCTCAAATTAATGGTCTGAAATCATTCCTACACCGTTCTACAATGCATCTAACATCCTAATTCGTATTGATTCTACCTAATTCATGATGGAGGAAGAAAGTTACTAACCTGAAAATTCTTGATGAACAGATGCACTAAATCTTCAAATCAAGCTCTCCAACCTTCCAGACACGATCAATGGATCATTTCCTTACTTCTGTATGCAATAGAACTGGTTGAAAACTCCTGAAACTTGAAACCCGATGGTGAGTTGCAGGTGGAAAAATCTGAGTTCAAGAACACCAATCAGCCACGAATTCCTCTTGATTATGATCTGGACTCAGTCCCTAGCATCCATGGAAGAAGTTGCAATCAAGAAAATAGATGGAAAGTGAAGAAATTGGTGAAACCGAATTCAGTTGCAAGCTATGAAATCTCAATCTCAATCTATGCTCTCTCCTTCAATCATCACCAACCTTTCATTTGAACCTCTTCTACTCAATATATAGAACATGTATGGATGATCTAGAACCCTCTAGATCCTTCTAATGAGAGTTTCAATCTCTCATGTCATGAGAATTTCAACCATATGCCATGATATGCATAATTCTGTTTGCAGCTTGAAACCAATCTCATTCTCTTCCAATTTCTCCCCTAGTGACATTTTGAAAGTGTTTGGCTTGCAAGGAGCCTTGGTTATGCCTTGATTCTAGGTTTTGCAAATGTTACTTATGATGTAAGTAACTACTTTTCAAAGCAAGTCCACAAATTAAACCTCAACTCAAAAATGTGGCTAAACCAATGTTCTTAAAATTTCTTTTAGAGTCAAAATGATATATTACATGCCATGGTTTGGATGTGTAGGTCAAAAATATCAATTTCCAACTTTGGTTTATTTAACTTATACCCTTATTTTAGGTCATTTTTGCAACTTTGGGATACAAGCATTTCAACATCTCATGACCTCTTTACTAGCCTTAAAACATCATTTTGAACAAGTTTGATGTTGAACATTTTCCCATTTGAAGCTTGGAAATAGGAGTTATGGCCTTATGCTTGAAATGACCTGTAATCTCCAAATGACCAAAATGCCCTTGACTTGTCAAAGCCATAACTTGAGTTTTACAAATCCTATAAAGGACTTCTAGTACTCTCTAGAAATATAAGAGAATAAGGAACAACATTCATGTTGACCAAAAGTTCATAGGAATCATCCTTCTAGGGAAAAAGTTTGATGCAAGTTGGTTAACTTTCAAGCCCCCAAATCCACAGACCTCAGATGACCTGTAACTTGTCAAAGTCATAACTTGAGTTCTACAAATCCTATCAAGGACTTATAGTACTCAAATTAAAGCTAATATCATGCTCTACAACATTCATGTTGGGGGTAAGATGAGATGACAATCAGATCTTGAGCTAAACTGCCTTGAAGATAGGGGTCAAACTAGGGGATTTTACACTGTCAAGCCTTAGAAACCCTAGCTTGAAACTTCTCAAACTCTTCAATCATGATGAGTTGACCTTGGAATCATCCTTATAACATCTCAATGTATCAATCCATGGTCACATGGCCTTTGAATTAGGTCTCAACCTTGTTCAAATCATCAGTTGACCTAGGGTTGACCCAGTCAAACCCTAATTGCACCACTCATGGCTGAGGCTTCTTAATCTTGCACC
The DNA here is from genome assembly GCA_963859935.3 of Lathyrus sativus. Classification (NCBI taxonomy): domain Eukaryota; kingdom Viridiplantae; phylum Streptophyta; class Magnoliopsida; order Fabales; family Fabaceae; genus Lathyrus; species Lathyrus sativus. The sequence goes on from OZ012735.1 coordinate 287,742,064, forward strand.
ATGACCTATCTAGGCCTCATGATGGCTTTCAATACTTCTCATAAGCTCTCTCAAGGCTTCAAGTCCACATTCATGGCTTCAGAATCATCTGAGGAGCTCCCACAACTCTCAAGTTAGGAGGCACACAACCTTGGTTTCAACCACTCACTCTGAGAATCTTTTGACTTCTCTGACAAGGATATCAACCCTTGAACACTTGAATAACCTTCTTAACTAGCTTCATAGTCTTGTGTAGCCCTTGATTGGTAATAATACCTCTTGATCTCCTGCATACATGTCAATGAAATGCAAATGATAATGCTAATGTGAATGAAATGAAACATGAGCTAGGTAAAGAAATGTTGGGCAAATTTTGGGGTGCAACAGCTGCCCCTATTCAAACGGCTTGGACCTGACTGGGTGAGAAGCGAACGACTCTCAAACAATCAAGGTAAAAGATGGTTGAATACCAACAAACCCGGAAATTTGCCAACTGCACAAGTACACGGTACTCTGATGGGAACAAATCTTCGAAAACTGAAATATTAGCTGCACGGCAACTAGCTGGGGGATTGGTCACACGGTAACCGGCGACACACGGTCGATCATGCCGTCAGGCATCAAGATTCCTCGGGACTCATCAGGTTAACAATCAAGTTAATCATGCCATCGGGCATTCAAAGAAATTTTCGGGCATCAGCCGGACTTCATCAGTAAGTCGGGGATAGAATTCTCAGTCAATCATGAACCAATTGGAGATATCCAAACTTCTGCCATCAGGCACTCCGCATCAGCTGGGAGAACTGCTTCGTTAATACGGTTGGACTTCAATCATCAAGTCTTCGAGGGAAGTTTCAACTTCGCTGTTCGGAAACCTGCTGGGGATGACGCATCTCCGCTGGGGATTCTGGAGAACTATCAAGTAACTCTGCTTCGGGAATCCAGAAACCATCCTGGGTGAGTCAACTCTGCTGAGGACATCAAGAATCATCTTGAACAAATAACTTCGTGGGGACTTCAAGAATCATCCTGGACTAATAACTCTGCTGGAGATTTTAGGAATCATCCTGAGCAAACACTCTGCCGGGGACTCCAAGCGTCAACTTGAGCAACCAACCCTTTCGACCTCGCTGGGGATTTTAAGAATCATCTTGAGCAAACGACTTTGCCGGGGAGAATTCAAGAATCATCTTGGTCAAACCATTCTGCGGAGGAACACCTGCAAAACAAGAACGGTACCGACCTAGCTCATGTTTGGTATGCGTATGCTTCGGCGATGGCGTAATGCTCCACACGGTGGAAATGCTACGCGTTTAGGATAAATGCTATGCAATCATGCAAAATGCTATGACCCCATCAGCAAAATAAATGCTGAAGGGAAAATCCTCCTGTCAAGGAGAAAGAACCACTCTGGTAGAAGAAAGACTCATCCTGCCAAGGAGAAGAAGTCACACCAATCTCAATTGGACTCCGCCTGGGGGCACGAACTTCGGTTGACCGCTGCAGGGGAACAAAGCTCTACGAGAACCCAGACCTGCTGAGGAAAGCGATGCCAATCGCAGAAATAAACTGCACGGCCTTCACGGTTAAACCTTCCTGGAGGTAACGACTCCGGTGGGGAAATACAGCATCAGCTATTCAACACTCTACTGGGGAAAAAACCAATCATGGCCTGAACGGCTTCCAAGGACTCGGCTCTCTTGGGGAACTGCGAACTTGGCTGGGGAAGAAGAAATCATCCTGCTTCGGGGGAGAGTACAACTCTGTGGGGAATTTCAATTCTCCTAGAGACTTCAGTCTGGAACTTCCGAGTACCGCACACTTCAGTATGTGACTCAGCTGGGGAGATGACATTCCTTTAGGATGTATCTGATTGGGGAGAGAATCTTCTCTGCCTGGGGAAAACATATCAATGCTTACGATTTCACGTTCAGACTCTGCGGGGAGAGGCTGTTGAACATTGCTGGAGAAGAGGGAATCATCCTGATTGGGGACGCACGCGGCGTACTACCTGGTACATGCTGCACCTGTAACACAACCAAACAGACAAGATACCCTTCTCAAAGGGACCTATCAAGGTTATCATCTTGTGACAATGTTCAAGTGATTCATTGTTTCAACAATCAGTGGCCTAGGCCAGTAAGTTTATGTATGTGCATTTTATCAAAAACATCGACGTTCTTTTTCGCAAACAAAACAGATAAATGCTAAACAGACAAACAAAATTGCTGAATAGTATACATTTTATTGATAACGAACCCTTGAATGGGTAAAAATGTTTTACAACAGAGGCAAGCTCCTGGAATGAGGAAGCTGCGCAAATATAAAAACATAAATATACATCAGTATATACAAATGTCGGCAACGAGGCGTAGACGAACACCATGAGTTGATCCCTCTATGACCCACTCGACTTCGATACTTCTCCGACGCTTCAGCTTCAGAAGAGATTGATTCAAATAAACGGCCCTCAGGTCCTCCAAACCATTAAACAATGAAAGTCCACACGCGGAACGCAGTCATTTGCTTTTTCGAATCCCTAACTTTTGCCTGAATCGCCCTTTCGGGTTTTCGATTCACCGGGATACCCTTTTTTGCCAAAGTCGCCCATCCGGGTTTTCGACTTTGAGGGTGTACATTCTTTTCTTTATATCCCTATTTTTTCCCGAACCTTTTTCCTTTTTTATGGTTCGCCGGGATGCCCCATTTTTGCCTGGATACTCTTTTTCTTTCCAGCGGGTCATTTTTTAAGCAAAGTATTTTTTAACTGCGTCCGCGTTCACCGGGGATGCAAAATCTTCACCATCCATCATGGATAACAACAAATCTCCTTCCGAGAAGACCTTGCTGACGACGTACGGACCTTCGTAATTAGGAGTCCACTTGCCCCGGTGATCGGAGTGTGGCGGAAGAATCTTCTTCAGGACGAGATCACCCGTTTGAAAGCTTCTAGGATGCACCTTCTTATCATAAGCTTTCTTCATTCGGCTTTGGTACAGACGACCATGTGCAATCGATGCTAACCTCTTCTTGTCCATCAGGCTGAGTTGGTTTAGTCGGTTCTTAATCCATTCTGCCTCGTCGAGTTTCACATCAACCAAAACTCGTAAAGAAGGGATCTCCACTTCTAACGGTAGGACATCCTCCATACCATACACTAAGGCGAAAGGAGTTGCCCCGGTTGATGTACGCACCGTTGTACGATAACCGTGCAATGCGAACGACAGCATCTCTTGCCAATCCTTGTAGGTCATAACCATCTTCTGCACAATCTTCTTAATGTTCTTATTGGCCGCTTCAACGGCGCCGTTCATCTTCGGCCGGTAAGGAGATGAGTTGTGGTGTTCAATCTTGAAACTCTGGCACAGCTCCCTCATCATCTTGTTATTCAGATTCGAACCATTATCAGTAATGATCCGCTAGGGAACTCCGTAACGACAGATGACATCCCTCTTTATGAATTTGGCCATCACCTGCTTGGTCACGTTAGCGTACGAGGCTTCCTCCACCCACTTGGTGAAGTAGTCGATAGCTACTAGAATGAAGCAATGACCGTTAGACGCAGTGGGCTCGATCTTTCCTATCATGTCGATGCCCCACATGGAGAACGGCCACTGGGAGGACATGACATTTAACGGGCACGGTGGCACATGAACTTTATCAGCATAAATCTGGCATTTATGACATCTCTTCGTGAATTTAAAGCAATCTGACTCCATCGTCAGCCAGTAATATCCTGCTCTCAGGATCTTTCTTGTCATAGCATGCCCGCCGGCGTGCGTACCAAATGTGCCTTCATGGACTTCTTCCATGAGCATACTCGCTTCTTTCTCATCTACACATCTGAGTAGCACGAGATCGTGGTTTCTTTTATACAACACTCCATCAGGATTGAGATAGAAATTTCCAGACAGCCTCCTCAGAGTCTTCTTATCCTGGGTCGACGCTCCCGCAGGATACTCCTTAGTCATAAGGAAGGTCTGGATGTCATGGAACCATGGTTTGCCATCAGAGACTTCCTCGATCGCAAAGACGAATGCAGGTCTATCAAGACGAGAAAGGACAATTCTTGGAGCTTCATTCCAAAAATTGACTTTATACATCGAAGCCAACGTGGCTAAGGCATCAGCCATCTGGTTTTCGGCCCTGGGCACATGATGGAGTTCCACTCGATCAAAGAACGGAAGCAGCCTTCTGGCATAGTTCATGTACGGCACCAAATTCGATTGGTGAGTTTCCCACTCCCCTTTAATCTGGTTGATCACAAGCGCCGAGTCACCATATACATCTAGGTTTTTGATTCTCAAATCAATTGCTTCTTCTAGACCCATGATGCATGCTTCGTACTCCGCTTCATTATTGGTGACCGGAAACGTCAGTCTCGCAGTAAACGGGATGTGGGATCCATGGGGAGTCGTGATGATCGCCCCAATGCCACTTCCATAGGAATTAACCGCCCCGTCAAATATCAATTTCCATTGGGATTTCCTATCTGGCCCCTCGTCGGGCAACGGTTCATCGCAATCCTTCGCTTTGAGAAACATGATATCCTCATCAGGGAATTCAAATTTCATCGGCTGGTAATCCTCGATTGGCTGTTCGGCAAGGTAATCAGACAATACGCTTCCCTTAATGGCCTTCTGGGAAACGTACTGAATGTCATATTCTGTCAACACCATTTGCCATCTGGCAATCCTGCCTGAAAGCGCTTGCTTCTCGAAGACGTACTTGATCGGATCCATATTCGAAATTAGCATGGTGGTGTGGTTGAGCATGTACTGTCGTAAACGTTTGGTAGCCCAGGCTAGTGCACAACACGTCTTCTCCAGCATCGAGTAACGAGATTCACAGTCTGTGAACTTTTTACTCAAGTAGTAAATGGCATGCTCCTTTCTGCCCGTCTCGTCGTGCTGACCGAGAACACACCCCATACTATTCTCAAGAACTGTCAAGTACATGATTAAGGGTCGTCCATCCATTGGGGGTATCAAGATTAGAGGTTCCTGCAGATACTGTTTTATCTTATCGAATGCCTTCTGGAAATCCTCGTTCCAGATGATCGCCTGATCTTTCTTTAGCAGTTTGAACATCGGTTCACACGTGGCCGTGAGCTGAGAGATAAACCTTGTGATGTAGTTTATCCTGCCCAGGAAACCACGAACTTCTTTTTCTGTTTTTGGCACTGGCATTTCTTGTATCGCTTTAATCTTTGCAGGATCAACCTCGATGCCTCTTTCACTCACGATAAACCCCAGTAACTTTACGGACCGTACTCCGAAAGTACACTTGTTAGGATTCAGCCTCAACCTGAAATTCCTAAGCCTCTCAAAAAGCTTCAGCAAATTGACCAGATGCCCCTCCTCCGTTTGGGACTTCACAATCATGTCATCAACATAGACTTCAATCTCATGATGAATCATATCATGAAACAAAGTTACCATTGCTCGTTGGTAAGTGGCCTCTGTGTTCTTCAGACCGAAAGGCATTACCTTGTAGCAAAATGTTCCCCAAGGAGTAATAAACGTAGTTTTCTCCATGTCCTCCGGCGCCATCTTGATCTGATTGTAGCCGGAGAAGCCATCCATGAAGGAAAACACGGAGAACTGAGCTGTATTGTCGACCAACACATTGATATGAGGCAGCGGGAAATCATCTTTAGGGCTCGCCCTATTCAAATCCCGATAATCGACGCACATTCACACCTTACCGTCCTTCTTCGGTACAGGCACTATGTTGGCGACCCACGGAGGGTAAGTAGTGACCGCTAAGAAGCCAGCATCAAGCTGCTTCTGCACTTCTTCTTTGATCTTAACGGCCATATCTGGTCGTGTCCTCCTAAGCTTCTGCTTAACGGGAGGACAATCTTCTCGTAGCGGCAAGTGATGGACCACAATGTCAGTATCAAGCCCAGGCATATCTTCGTATGACCAAGCAAAGACGTCACTATACTCTCGAAGCATCTTGACCAATCTCTGCTTGACATCACTCTGCAATGCGGCCCCTATCCTGACATTCCTGACAAGTTCTTCAGAACCCAGATTCACAATCTCGACCTCCTCCTCATGAGGCAGAATGACTTTCTCTTCTTGTTTCAACAAGCGGGCCAACTCTTCGGGAAGGTCTTCGTCTTCATCAATCTCTTCTTCGGCTTGATAGATCGGGCAATCGAAGTCGAAGTGAGTCGTAGAAGGTCCAGAGTTGATGTCATCTGCTATGTGGATCCTGCAATAACAAGGGTTAAGCTTAAAACAAGGATATGCAGGTTAGCACAAACCCCATTTCCAATTTATTGTTTTTCAAAACAAATATAAAACAGGAATAACAGAGATCACAATATTTGAATACGAAGAAAAACGCCTTTTGATTTATTGATAAAATGCATGTACATAATCAAACGAGGCCCTGACAATAAAACCACTATGCCCCGGGTAGGACATAGGGTTGTACAATGATTGGAAAAAGTAAATCATTACTCTTCACTTGTCATCTGGATGATCTCCTTGACGGACTAGTTATTGAGGCTCTCGCCTGGCTTGCTTGGCTGGATCCAAGAGTCTAGGTCACAGTCGTTATCTCCGCTGTCTTCAGACACCGTGTTGACGCTTTCAAATATCACCCCACCGCTAGTAAACTGGATCGGCCCTTTACCTCGCGACGCACTGCTAGAAGAGGAGGCTTCAGCCGCAGGAGAATATCCCAACCCAAACTTGTCTTGCTTGTTAGGTATCTCCAAAATTCGCCCCCAGCCTGGGGTAGCTCCGGCTTGAACAACGGCCCGGGCTTCCTTGAAGGAAGAGAGAGTCATCTCTGGCTTTTCAGTGATTACAGGAGCTACGCTATTGACTTTAACAGCTTCGAACGCTTGGCATAGGGTTTCGTGGATTTCCCCATCCATCTCAACATACTTGAAGGACGACAAATGGCTCACCATTATGTCTTCCTCGCCACATACAGTCACGATGCTACCTCCGATAGCATACTTGAGTTTCTGGTGCAACGTGGAGGTCACGGCACCCGCCGAATGGATCCATGGCCGGCCCAAGAGATAGCTGTAGGCAGGCATGATGTCCATAATGTAAAAGATCGCGTCGAATTTTTTCGGGCCAACTTGGATTGGCAACATCATCTCCCCGAAAACATGGCGTTTGGTTCCATCGAACGCTTTCACAACCAGATCACTGGGTGTGCAAATCACTCTGCGAGTATCTAACTTCATTAATGCCTTCTTCAGAAGAACATTGAGCGACGACCCCGTTTCTACCAACACGTGAGACATAATCGTTCCCCTACACTCTATCGAGATGTGCAGGGCATTATTGTGGTTTCTCCCTTTCAGCGTCAGCTCCAGGTCAGTGAAACCTAACCCATTTCAAGCATTTACGTGGGCTACGACCTCTTCCAGCTGGTTTACCGATATTTCTTGCGGTACGTATGCGGCGTTCAACACCTTCAGCAGTGCGTTGCGATGTGCCTCAGAACACAGCAACAGGTTCAGGATGGAAATCTTCGAGGGTGTTTGATGGAGATGATCCACAATCTTGTAGTCACTCTTTTTAATCAACCTCATAAATTCCTCGGCGTCTTTAACAAGTAAGTCTTTTTCTACCCCACGGGGGGTCTCTTCAACGACTTTACTTTTACCTTTATCAGTTGCATCAGCTTTTTCCGCTTTGTCCGCCACGATCTCAGGTGGTGCAAATACTCTCCTGCTGCGAGTAATTCCGCTAACGCCCGCTAGGTTCTCCACAGACGACCCAAACGGTTCTAGTTCCATCTTCTGTCCGTTGCAGTAGACCTCTGCCCCGTAGTGCCACGGGACAGCTTTAGTGCTTTTGAACGGTATTGGCCCAGCTTTGGTGATGGTAATCGTGGGCGGCCTGGGTGCGGAAATAGTTATCGTCTGGCGAGGGATGGTGATGGTGGCAACCTCATCACCTTGCTTCAGCATTACCTCTCCCGATCCGCATTCGGCCCTCCGGCTAAACTGCAGGATTCCCTCAGTCATCAGACTCTAGATCCCCTCTAGCAACTGTTCACATCCATCAGGACTTGTCGCACAGCCCCTGCACAGCTCTCCGCAACCTGGAAAGAAACCCCTTTTCATCAGCTTAGCTTTAATGAAGCTAAGCGGTGTCTTCAGATCTCTGACGTCAGTCAACAAATCCAAACTCTCGTCTTTAATAATGGCGTTTACCCCACCTCCCCTATGATTCGGCATAGGGTTCTTCGTGACGTTTGGCACATTATCCGAGAAGTTGATGATCTTAGCGTCCACCATGTCCTGCACCTTGTGCTTGAAGGCTTTGCAATTTTCTATCGTGTGGCCTGGTGCCCCTGAGTGAAATTCGCAAGTCGCATTCACATCGTAACCTGGCGGAGGGGCCCCTGTCAAGGGAGCCAAGGTTCTCTTCTGGATCAACTGTAGCTGAAGCAAAGTGTCGCTACTGCGAAAATCGGCGCCGGCTGACAGAAGAGTCGCCACCGTGCGTTATTTATCCCAACGGAGGGAAAGGAAACGCTCGAAGTAAACCTTGCAAGAAACGGGAAAAGGTATGGTCATCGCAACCAAAACCTGGGTTCGGGAGTCGGTTACGCAAGGGGAAGGTATTAGCATCTCTCACGTCCGTCGTACTCGACGGGATCCACGCTTGCTTGGGTTGTCTAAAGGATGCAAAAACAATCTATCTACGGCTGCTAAATATAAACGGAAGGGAATTGACTCGATAGAGCGTCGCACTCTATGCCTACGTATTCTCAAGAGAGAAAGTCAGAGTCAACGTAGTTCGGGAAACTACAGGGTGTCGCTACTGCGAAAATCGGCGCCGGTTGACAGAAGAGTCGCCACCGTGCGTTATTTATCCCACGGGAGGGAAAGGAAACGCTCGAAGTAAACCTCGCAAAAAATGGGAAAAGGGATGGTCATCGCAACCAAAACCTGGGTTCGGGAGTCGGTTACGCAAGGGGAAGGTATTAGCACCCCTCACGTCTGTTGTACTCGACGGGATCCACGCTTGTTTTCGGGTATGGATTGTTATTCTATCTAAACTACAGGGTCAAGGGTTAAAAGAAAATAAAATGACTCGGTAAAGTATCGCACTTTATGCCTACGTATCCCCGTCTGGAACAAGAAATCAGAGTCAACGTAGTTCGCCTACCTACTGGAAAGGAGGGGAAGGTTGCTCGCTAGGATATCGCATCCTATGCCTACGTACTTTCATACAGCATGAAAGATCAGAGCAAACGTAGTTCGGGCCACGTACGACACAAGTCTGTCTTGATTGATTTTATTCCTTCTGAAAAAGGTTTTTCTGATTAGCCGTCCAAGCGGACAAAAATGACGTTTTGATGAGTTCACATTCTTTTACGGAAGAAGTGTCTTTTATTGTGTTTGAAATCTTATTGTATTTTTTCTGTTTGTTCTGAGGAAGAAGAGACAGAACTCTAACCTACAGTTGAAAAGGGAATCAAACTAACCTAATGTTATCATGCATGGGTTAAGACCTAATGTCTATCATGCTCCTCTCTTGCACAGAGAGAAACAGAGATCCTAAGGGAATAGACGGAAACAGAAACAATAGCAGATATATACAGTAAAGTAGTAAAATGCATGGATGCGGCAATACAAGCGAGGCAAGGGAGTCCCACTCAACCTCGAACCTAGAAAACAATAGGCAAAAGTGAACAGGATTCACTTTCAACCCAACAGGTTAACAGCAAACAATACAGTCCCGAAAACCAATCAATACATCAGAAATGAAATACAGCAGAAAAATAAACAGCCACAGCAGCTCTGCATCAACATCTGACTTCAAATCATCTCCAATCAGCTACAAGCTTCAGCAAGCATCAATCTCCATCTCCACAGCCTTCAAGCAAGGTCTTTGATCATCAGTCTTTAGTCTACAATGGCTTTTCTTCAAGTCTCAATCTCCAGGATGAACATCAATCAACAAGATGAAGTGAATGAATGTTAGCCAGTCAATTACCTACCAAGGGTGGTTCATTAACTGTTAACATTATATAGACAATTTTCCCTCAAACGTTCTATCTTCCAAATACATTCACTGATCCTTCCAAAGGAAGGAGGTGGATATTTGAAAAGAGACTTTGAATCATAGAGAAAGGATGGATGCAGATAAGGCATTCCATGTTTGAGAAACAAGCTTTCTAATCTAGAGCTCTGCCTAGCTCCTAAACCCTAGTCTCCTCAACAGCTGCTAGCAGGAATCTCCTCTTCAACTCTGGAAGTTGGATTTCAATCTCTGGATCTCCAATGGCTTCATCATCACAAGTCTTCAGCTCTCCCAATCCCCAGACAATCCCAATACCCACACAGACAAACAATAATCCCCAGAGGGCATACCACACCAATCAATCAAATATAGTAGTATTAATAGCAGTAGGGGAAACCTAGTGATTTCTAAGGGATCTAATAACTACCCATAGTCCCTATAGTCCCATATCTAAGATATTCAATCTCTAAGTCCTAAGGGAAATGATTCAATTCTCCTAAGTTATCACTTAAACCCTAATTTTGTTCATGTTGTTCACCTAAACTAATCACCTAAAACTAAGTCCTAAAAATGGGAACTAAATCTTATGTACAAGATAACAATGTCTATTAATCAACCTAAAAAGAATGGCAAAAAAATATTAAAGCATTTGATCAAACTAAAATTAACAAAATCATGTACCAAACAAAATATTATTTACACCTAATTAAAAGAAAAATATGCCAAAAATAAGAAAATAAAAGGAACTATTAATTTTTTTGTATGATAATTTTCTTGACCAAATTAAGAAAATAATTCAAAAAGAACCAATGGAAAATATGCATTTTATGATTTATTATGATTTTCTGAAGATTTAATGTTTTTGAGAAAAAATAAAATGAAATAAAGTTGGCAGGGGGCGCAGCAAGTAATAAAAACCAGTTAAAAATGAACTGGGCCCAGACTGGGGGGCGCGCATAGCAAGCGCGTCTGGGCCCATATGCACTCAGAAAGTAAACAAAAAATTAAAAAAATAGAAAACGGTGTAAAAAGCAAATATTTCAGTTGAAATGGAAATAGGCCTTGGTTCGTGAGGTGTGCATAGCAACAATTTCTGAGCCCAATTTGAAGACTTAAATGAAACGGTGCGTTGCACCATTTGAATTTCCCTCCGTCTCCATCTTTCAATCGTGGCCATTGGTTTAGTATCCCAGTCAAAGTCAATCTCAAGATCGTGTGGCCCAGGGGTTATCTTCAACCTCCAGCAAACCCTAAGCCATGAAAACCCTAACCATGCTTGTATCTTCAAGTGCTCTGTTCTCTCTCATTTCACCATGAATTCCCTCGACTCCAAGAGCAAAGTTGCTCTAAATTCCTCCCTCCACACAGCCATAACCATAACTCCTCCTAAAACTCAAGCAACAATGGAACCCGATAGGTATAACAGATGGAATCCACCATTTTCATCTGCGATCAAACCTCCCAATTCTCTCTAATTTTTGCCTTAAACTAATCCATATCTCACGCTGATCATTACAAGCTATTCATTCAAGATTATCATGAAATATCCTAGTAGTTACAAGCTTCACCAGTTTATACACTCCATGGCCAATCCTCATGAAACCTCTCCAAACTCACCAAAATCAGTCATCTACCCTACCTTAACCTTTCTATGCTATCAAAACCTAGCAATTCTAACCAAAGCATGCAATTCGAATGAACACTTACTTGGTGCACAATGAAGAAAACAGCTACCAAAACCTCTAGATCCAAAGCTTGAAGTGATGGAAAACTGGTCAATGAACTTGATGATGACTTCTGTATGCAACCAATGATGCTCCAAAGCTTTGAATATCCTAATTCCAAGATTCTTGCACTTTGAATGATGATGATGAATGGCACGATTCCTCCTTCAATTTGCCAAATGAATGTGTGAATTCTGATCCTTGGATGATGATGATGAAGAACAGATCAAGAATGATGCAAATTGATGAGAATTTGAGAGAGTTTGGATTGATTTTGCAATTTGAAGAAAGTGTGTGAAACTTGTGGTTTTGAGTAAATGTGATCACCAACCATGGCATGAACCCTCTCCGTTCAATATATACATGTCATTAGAACCTCCTAGAAACTTGGAGAAACTTCCCATGTGTGATTTCCCTTGAATTTGGCTTATGTTTCTTCTATGATAAGTAACCATGAATAACTTCCAAAATGTGAACCAAGCTCAAGATTCTAATTTATCCAATGTTCTAAAAATGACCTTTCCATTCAAAATGACCTATAATTTCACCTCATTTGGCCAAAATATGAAAAATCTCATTTTTTAGGTCATTTTTATTCATTAAATCCAACAATTTTGAAACCTTGTGCTATGAATCTTTCCAATCTCTCATGGTCACTTTTCTAGACTCAAAATGTCATTTGGAACAAGTTTTATGTTGTAAAGTTTTCCATTTGAAGCTTCCTTGTATGAGTTTTGGGCATAGGCTTGAAATGACCTGTAATTCTCAAATGACCAAAATACCCTTTGCTTGCCAAGACCATAAGTAGAGTTCCACAAATCATATGAAGGCATACTATACCATTCTAGAAATCTAAGACAATGAGGAACAACTCTTATTTTTACCAGAAATTCATTTGAAATCTCCTTGAGGGGTAAAAAGTGCTTAGAAGTCAAGTCACTTTCACAGACAAAATTTTAGATACCTCAGATGACCTGTAACTTGCAAGGACCATAACTTGAGTTCTATAAATCTCCTTGATGTCTTCCACCACTAAAATTAAAGGTATTGAGATCCTCTACAAGTTTCATGTTGGCCAAGGCTCCATTTGAAGCTTGCATTGTGACTTATCTTGCTTGGAAATTTGACCTAAATTATGGGATTTTACACAGAAACCCTAATTTAGAAACTCCTCTTCTCCTTGATTTCTCTTGAATTCTTCTTAACACATTCCCCTATCCTTATATACAGGTCAAATGATGAACCCCACATCTCTCCAATGGCCCTTAATGCCTTTCAATCAGTCAATTGACCTAGAGTTGACCTAGGATTGACCCAAATGAAACCCTAGTTGACTGTCTTCATCCACAACTCTTGTGACTATACCAATGACTTGTCTCCTTCTCCAAATGACTTTCTAAGTCCTCCAAGATGTCTAGATACTCCCCATGCTCAGCCCACAGCTCACACTTTCCTTGATGATCCCCAGATACCCTCAGATAGGAGATGGATGCACTTGCTTGATCTATTGACTTCCCAGCTTTCAAATTCTTTCTGATGACTTGAATGAGATTGAATTTGGATAATAACCTCTTGATAGGCTCATATAGATGAGAATAATGATTGGTCCCCTGTTGGATGACTTGCCATGGTATGCTATGCAGATGATCAGACTATGTACATGACTCTATATGCAAATGCTAATGATATTGAAACATAAACCAAGTGAATAAGGTTGAGCAAGGAAACCATCTATTGTCTTGGTTTGTCCACGTGAGGACTCCACTTTTCCACGTAAGGAACGCATCTCTGTCCACATAAGGAGCACAATTTTCCACGTAAGGAATACCATCTTCTTCCACGTAAGGAAACGAACTTCTTTTCTTTCCACGTTAGGAAACACAATCTTATCTTAGTTTGTCCACGTCAGGACTCCAATCTTTCCGCGTAAGGAAACATAACCTCGATCTGTCCACGTCAGGACTCCAACTTGATATGTCCACGTAAGGACTCAATCTTGTTCCACGTAAGGAATCATATCTTTCCATCTTATGAATAACATTTTTCCACGTAAGGAATGCATCTTCTTTCCACGTAAGGAATAAACTTTCTTCTAAATCTGTCCACGTCAGGACTAAACCTTCTGGGTTATGAATACCACTGTCCACGTTAGAACTCACCTTTCCACGTAAGGAATGAATCTGATATGTCCACGTAAGGACTCAATCTTTCCGCGTAAGGAAACATAACCTCGATCTGTCCACGTCAGGAACACAATTTCTTTTCCACGTAAGGGATCATTTTCTTTCCACGTGAGGAATCCAACTTCTTTCCACGTTAGGAATGCGACTTTCCACGTTAGGAATACAAAACTTTCCGCGTTAGGAATCAAACTTTTTCCACGTAAGGAATCTCATTTTTCCACGTAAGGAATCATATCTTTCCACGTAAGGAATCTCCATCTTTCGATTTGTCCACGTAAGGACTCCAATCTTTCCACGTAAGGAATACAATCTTATCTTAGTTTGTCCACGTTAGGAATCAAACTTTCCACGTTAGGAATTAACTTCTTTTCACGTTAGGAATGCGACTTTTCTTTCGATTTGTCCACGTAAGGACTCACATGTCGACTTGCTGAAGAATTAGAACCTGTCCACGTCAGGACTTGCGCGTCTTCGACTTGCTGGGGAAATAAGACTTTGTCCATGTCAGGACTCATACTTTGCCAACAACACGAAGAAGGATAAATTCGTCCACGTCAGGACTCTTGCGTCTTGCCATCACAAAGAACTACAAACTTGTCCACGGCAGGACGCACCTTTCACCATTACGAAGAAAGATATCTGCTGGAAATAAATTGTCCACGTCAGGACACCAACACGAAGAGTAACCCACTTTTGTCCATGTCAGGACTCCACACTCAATCAATACCGCATATCGTTGTTGCACCCTAAAATTTGCTCAACCTTATCCACTTGGTTTATGTTTCAATATCATTAGCATTTGCATATAGAGTCATGAACATAGTCTAACCATACCTTCAATGGGTCCGAGGAAGAGCTATTGAGTTGAAGATGCCCTACTCTCGCCAAGATCCTTTACCTCAAAGAGAAGAACCTGTCCAGTATTTCACGACTGAAGCTGAGACTTTGAAGATCACTTTGAAGAGATCACAACGCGAAACAGAATCATGGAAGAACAAATACCATGTGATGGTCCGCGAGTACGAAGAACTTCAAAAGCAGATTCAGCTGAAGAATGATGAGATACAATCCTACAAAAAGAGAAGGCTCTACGAATACTTATTTTCCTCCGGATCTCCGTCTGCTCACTGAAGTTGTGGAAGATGCTTCTCTAGGATTTTCTAGGCTTTTATTTAGCTATTTCGGTTGCAAGAATATTATTTGTAATTCGTCTTCAATAAATTAAAAGTTTCCTTGGTATTCCGCGATGTTCGTAAATATTTGAATTCCATGAAATCTTCATTTGCATTCACATTTTAGCATCATACTTTTGCATTGCATGTGTCTCCCGGTTTCTCATACTCGGTTTTCTCACCTTCCAGTTTTGTCACCCTGAATTCTCTGCATCAATACGACCCTTCAAAAGGATGGAAGATCAAAACCAAGAGATCAACCGTGTCAGCCATGAACTCGAAGATCTTCGAGGAAGTGTAGGGCAGATTTTGGAGATGCTACGAGCTCTTAGTGCGAAGGTGGATGCTCAGTCTACTATTGTTTCTGAGACTAATACCGTTATGGAACCTCAACCAGCTGTTATTGTCGAGAATGTACCTCCTCACGGTTTTCAATCCGGTTTGGTGCCTCCTAGTGCTCAACCAGTTCGACGAGCTACCCCTCCAAAGTACAAAACTCCTAACTCCGACCATGGTAAAGGACCTGCACGTTCGAGGAACCGCAAAATGGCTGCTCCTCAACCTTGGCAACCTCAGCAGAGTTATGTTCAAGGTTATCCGATTCAATATGGCCAGCAACCCTATGTAGCTACTGTTGCACCTCCTTTCGATCAGCAGTTTCCTACATACCAGCCTGTGCAGTCAGCTCCGGTATATCAAGCACCGATTCATCAAAAACCTTCCGGTCATCCGCCCCTGCAAGGTCCTGTCAACAGTCAACGAGTGCCCAACGCTCCTGTTCACCAACAATCACCGGATCAGGTTCCTTATCCCCGTAAAAGTCAGTATAAGCCTTGTCCTCCAATTCCGATGACTTTCACTGAGTTATACCCCCATTTGGTACAACAGGGTCTGATTACCACCCGTGCTTTGGGCCCTCCGCCTAATCCATTACCTGCAGGTTACAACGCTGCCGCTCATTGTTTATTTCATGAGGGTGCGCCCGGCCATGATCTAGAGAATTGCTATGCTCTTAAGAAAGTTGTCAGAAATTTGCTAGAAGCGAAGAAGTTGTCTTTTAGCAATGCTCAGCCGAAGATCGAGATTCCTCTCGGGGTCCCTCACTTGTCGAGTTCGAATTCTGCAAAGTATGTTGACCTCTCAGCAAATCAGCCGAATCCAGTAATTATTCAAAGGCCTAGCTCGCTTCATTTCAGCAATCCTCAAAATGATATGACCGGGATCAACAAAGAATCTGGGAAAGTTATTTTGAAGCAACGACTGAAAACTGTTGAAGATGTGACCAGCGTAACTGGGGCAAGCTGTGACGACTCACAGTGATCATAAACCAGACGTCCTTTCCATTGAGGATCCGCCAAAGGAAACTGTTACTCTTAAATGCAAGATTTCATATACATTTAGAAGGATTTTTCCGACAGTTCATTTGTTTATTTATATGTATTTCCCTTTGATTGAGCATATTTAGCATGAACGAACTTGTTTATCTTTGATTAATTAATGCAACGCATATGTTTGTCCTGAATAAATCCATTCGTTTCACTTATTCAAAAAAACGTTTTCATAAATCATAATGCCAACTTTACCCGATCTCTTGTTCTGATGGAGAATTGGGAGGAGGATGACGAACCCAAAACGTCAGATTTCTTGTCGTATGCTTTCGATTGAAACCCGCTGATGATGTAAGGCATTGTTTCAAATCCCAAACACTGGAGATATAAGGATGTTAATCCCTAGTCAACCCTTTGAGCCTTGAAGTAGGAGTTTTTCTTTCTTTTTAAGAACCTTCATCCTAACCTGGGGCAGGGTAGGTTTCAGTTAAACCGATCGAGCGCTTAGACTCTTAAAAAGGAAGAGCCAACCTTCGAGAATTTATCCTTAGCATCTTAAGAAGTCCAATACAATGGCTATCCCTCGGTTACCTAAGGAGTGGGGCAGTCACGAGCCTTTCGAAAGATTTACACGACTTGTGCATAAAAGAATATTCAAAAAAATAATAAAAGCCCGCTAAGTCAAAACCTATGAAGGAGACTTAGGCAAAACTGGGGCATCCCGCTGGACTCCAAAGTCAAATCAAAAGACGTTGTCCAGGCAAAAGTTAGGGAATAAGAACAACAAACCAGTAGTTTTTAGAACCCCTATAAAGAACAAGGTCGTGTGACCAATTGCCAAAAGAAATAGGTGAGTGACTGCCATGTCCAAAGCCTTGATAAGTTCTCGACCATAGCAAATCCGCTTGAGATATGAGCGTTCGTATCCGGTTAACTGAATTAGGATTGGAGAACATCACGAAGAATGGGTGGGTACAAATATAACTTTGAGCCTTTATCCTTTGTTTCTTAAACCGTGAACCGAGCCACGATACAACCTTTAAAAGACCTAATTGAAGTAGGACTTCGGTTGAAAGCATACTTGACAAGATCACGTTTCCTGACTCCTACGAGCTATGCTCAGAAAAAATTCATGTTGGCATTATAATTAAAACTTATATCCTGACTAGTGATTTCGGTCACAAGTTATCGCGATATCTTTTTTCAAAACAAAAATTCAGGACAAATATATGTGTACATTGACAAGCTCAGGATAGGCATTTCAGGCATGACAACTTTGCTTGATATCTTAGAGATTTACATATGAACATAACCTGTGGAACTTGAAGATCCTGCTGAACAGGGGCAGGCAGTTTCCCAATTCGCTTACCAACGCGAGTCTGACGCTCTTTAAGAGCTATTTCTCAACGACTTCATCGTGACACAATTAAGTTGTGCCAGTTATGTCGAGACCTGACGCATCTCTCAAAGAGTTTGAAAACAGTGGGGCAACCAGACTCCGTGTTCTCTATAAAATCCTCTTGAGATGACCATACCTCACAACGCAAATATCCTGGGGCACCGTGTTTTTTAAAGAAACAAATGGCGACTACTATAAGGTCCTTCAAGATCAAAACCATGTGGTTTCACAACTTTTCTTCATGCACCCGATGGATTTTACTCACGGCGGCCTTCATCCCCCAGTAAATCTCAGTGTGCAACAGGCTCCTAAACTATTGCCTCATCACAGTCCCCAGAGAGACTATAAGCTGACAACTTTTTCTTGGGTAACTCGAAAGTGTCCCTCAGGTTGTTCTCCTCATGTGAAGACAGGATACTGTGCACCCAAGCAGGTTACCTTCTCCCCAGAGAATTCAGAACTTTAAAACCAGATTTGGTTCTACCATTGATCTTTCTTACCCATGATTGACGTATTGGTTGCAGAGAACGCAGGGTATCACCGTCGAGATGTTTATTTCATCTCTCGTCCCGTCTCTAGTCAGTTTCGTCAGCGTACGCAAGGGCATAAGCATCACATGCCTATATTCATTTCACATACTCATTACATACTCATTTCATAACATCTTGCATATTTAACTACATAGACATTAACATACATTCACATTAACATATGCAGTAACACATACGTTAGCATTCACAGGTTCATTGTGTTTCACCATCATTGGTTGTTACCGCCGAGTAACTAGGGTTTGTCCATTCTCTCTAAAATAGATTGTCAGCCCTAAGCATAAAATACATATGTGTTTCCAGTTTCCCCACAGAGCTCGATCCTCGTGGATGACGGTTACTTCAGCTATCTTTCCTCACCAAGATAAGATATTTACCCTTCGAGATCGTTTCCCTCGATGGAGTCTTGATTACCAGTCTTCTTTCTAGCTCGATCCTAGATTGAATCTCAGTTTTGTCGGTCGTCGAGCCAACCCGACGTGCATTTATTTTGTACCATCTAAAGATTTTCACCATACCATGGCAGATACGCGACTGTTTTCGCCTGAGAAGCTTATCACTGTACCCGGACGTGCATTTATTTTGCACTATCTTTCAACTAATCCTTTACAGATGCACGCCAGTTCACGCCTGGAAAATCTATCAGTACAACACTTTACAATCCTACATTGTTACAGCATCGGTATGATACATTTCTCGCCTGAGAAACCTATCGATATGACAACCTTACACAACACAATACACGCCTGTTCTCACCAGAGAAGCTTATCATCATCTGTTATCACCTCTACAAGCAGTTCTTACATGAGAGGCTTATTATTGCTACTCTTGCAAAATAAGCGACATCTCTCGCCTGAGAAGCCAATCCTATCTTCGTTATGACTCGCAGCAAATGGCCATCTCCATTGAGCAGTTGGGCTTCCATTTTACCTGTCGTCTTGAAGTATGGGAAGGTTTGAACCAAATCGTATTCAGGAGAGCACGATCTTGAAGTAAGGGGAGGTTTGAGCGGAATCATATTCAGGAGAGCACGATCTTGAAGTATGAAGAAGTTCATTTACCCTTTAGTAAAAGAAGGAGCGGAATCATATTCAGGAGAGCACGATCTTGAAGTATGAAGAAGTTCATTTACCCTTTAGTAAAAGAAGGAGCGGAATCATATTCAGGAGAGCACGATCTTGAAGTATGAAGAAGTTCATTTACCCTTTAGTAAAAGAAGGAGCGGAATCATATTCAGGAGAGCACGATCTTGAAGTATGAGGAAGTTCATTTACCCTTTAGTAAAAGAAGGAGCGGAATCATATTCAGGAGAGCACGATCTTGAAGTATGAAGAAGTTCATTTACCCTTTAGTAAAAGAAGGAGCGGAATCATATTCAGGAGAGCACGATCTTGAAGTATGAAGAAGTTCATTTACCCTTTAGTAAAAGAAGGAGCGGAATCATATTCAGGAGAGCACGATCTTGAAGTATGAAGAAGTTCATTTACCCTTTAGTAAAAGAAGGAGCGGAATCATATTCAGGAGAGCACGATCTTGAAGTATGAGGAAGTTCAGTTTACCCTTTTCATATTCAGGAGAGCACGATCTTGAAGCATGAAGAAGTTCATTTATCCCTTTTAGAAAGAATCTGAATCGTATTCCAGGCGCCGACCTTAAATATGAGAAGATTTATATATCAGATAAGCAGCAGCCTCTTTATTTGAGTGCTTATTCATTTTGGCATGTAAGTCCCTTCCAACGATAAGTGACAGTTCTCCCCCGAGACGCTTATCAGGGCATTTCCCATTAAAGTCCATTTATTTTGGCATACAGTCGGTCTTTACCCTGTATATATGATATGGATTTCTGAAAAATCCATTCGATCCCATCACGAAGGATAATTTACAGGAGCTTGGATGTTATTCTTTGCTCAATGCTCCAGCATTCTGTAATCGATCTTGCAATCGTGTAGGTCCAATTTTATTATTAGACATTCCCGAGTGGAGGTCGTCTCATAGGTGCCATCTCCATTTAAGGATCTTATTCTAAAAGTCCATTTATTTTGGCATACAGCCGGTTCTTTTTTACCCTGTATATTTGCTACGGATTCCCGAAAAGTCCGTTTGATCCTGTCACGAGAGATAGTTTACAGAAGCTTGGATGTTATTCTTTTCTCAATGCTCCAGCATTCTGTAATCGATCTTGCAGTCGTACATGATCCAGTTTTACTTTTAGATTCCCCAGTGGAGGCCGTCTCATAGGTGCCATCTCCATTAGAGAATCTCGTTCCAGTTTCTAAAATGACAATTGGTCGTGTTCGCACCAGCTGACCATCATTTTAGAATTCCCCAGTGTTGTATTGTGTCCCAGCGCGTCTTTTTCCCCAGTGTGTTCTTCTCGTAGCGTCTGTCCCTGTGTCGTCGTATTCGTCAGCATTTTCGCACTCATCATTCCAGCATACACATCATATCATATTCATGGCATTGTCTGCATTAGTCTCGTTTGGTCCATAACATTGCATATCGCCACATATAAGGGCAAAATTTTCGGTTATCTATATTTAAATCCCTCCACCATGATTCCTCGAGTCTCCGCCACTCGAATCACCCGGTGAAGTTATTTAAATAGGGGCAACTGTAATACCCCAAATTTTGCCCTAAGATTTGTCGTCGCATTTCATTGCATTTTTATTGCATTTAATCAATTACTAACAAATCTGTGTAGTCGTTTGACTTTTTGCAGGTAAATATCATATGGCATGCATTTTTTTTCTAAAAAGTAAAAATGGCACAATTGGCAGGAGGACATGTGTAAGGAGTTATGAGTGTGAGAGGTTGAGAGTTCGAATCTCACCTTTGTCACTTTTTTGTTTTTTATTATTTTTACTCTAAATTTTTCTATCTTTCATTAAAAAAATAAAAAAAATAGTTTTTTATTATTATGTAATTATTATTTTCGTATTTTAATTAAATCATTTTTTAAAATATTATTTTTTTCACTTTTTTTCTAAATTATTCATAAAAATATCCAAAAAATCATAAAATAAAAAATATTGAAAAAAATTTTGTTCTTTTTATAATATTTTTGATTTTAGGAATCAATAGGATTATTAGTTTTTATTTTAAGTTTATTTTAATTATTTTAAATTATTTAAATTTTATTTTTTCTTAATTAATTATTTAGTTTGGGCTTTAAAATGGGCTTTAGGGACATTATTGACAATTTGGTGTTAACCCTAATTTGTTCCCTATATATACATGTGTTGCCTTGTTGGAAAAGGGGGGAGAATGAAAAAAACCTAAGAGGAGTGAGTGCCGTTTGCCGTTATTTAGTTTTCTTCTTCATCCATTACTATTGTTTCTTTTCCTTCATCTATTACTGTTGTTTCTTTTTCTTCATCTTTTACCGTTGTTTCTTTTTCTTCATCTTTTACCGTTATTTCTTTTTCTTCATCTATTACCGTTATTTCTTTTTCTTTATCTATTACTGTTACGTTTATATATATATAATTTTTAAATTGTTAGAGTTTATATATATAAGATTAATTTTTGATCGAATTATGTTGTTACGATGTTTGCACATTTATGTGCATGACGCGTGACATTTGTGTTAGTTCGATCTGGTTGCGATGATCGCATTTTTGTGTGAGCAATAATACTATTTTTTGCTTAATTTCTTTTTCTTTGCGATAAATTTTGTTTCGTCCGATTTAGATCTGGTTGCGATGAGCGCATTTCTGCGTTAGCAACATTGTTGGGTTATTTGGCACATTTAAAATTCATTATTGCTTTATTATTATTATTATTATTATTATTATTATTATTATTATTATTATTATTATTAGTATTATTATTATCATTATTTATTATTATTATTATCATTATTATCATTATTATTACCATTATTATTATTATTGTTATCATTAATTTATTAAAACTTGTTATAATATAAAAATCTGTTTTTTTAAAATAAATAACATTAACATCTTTTCCAAATTAATATGAAAACCTATTATTTTTAAGAAAAACTTTTTTTTAGATAAATTTAAAATAATAACTAAAATCCTTTTTTAAAATAATAACTAGAACCGTTATTTATTTTATTTTATTATTGTTCAATTCAAATTTCATTATCATATTGTATCTGCTCCTCTCATGTAACCTCGCGAACTTAACAATCGCTCTTTAAATTCTGCCTTTAAATTTCTGCTTGCATGGTTTAAATCATGACATTATCTCTCTGTTTGCATGATTCAATTATCTCACGCGTTTACCATTATTTCTGTCACATTGCACACATCCGAAGGTTAGGTCTAACTGTTTGGCCGCCGCGCCAATAGTCCGTAAAACTTCACACATTCAATTTCAAATCCTCAAAACTACAAACTACAAACCCTAATTTTCACAAATGCCTCGCCGCAGGCAAAATTACAATTTTACCCCTAGCATTAGGTCAAAGAGCCGCCGCGCTCATTTTAGGGTTTCCCGCCGTGGAATCCCTAATTTAACCCTAATTACAACTTAACATTTCAACGTAAAGATTTGGAGTTTCTACACTCCACGTAAGCGTGTCCTTAAGATGCGTTTATTCCCCTTGAGACCTTGACCACAGTCAAGAAGTTTCTAACCTCCCTATTGAGGGGAACTACGATTACTCTGATTCCACTCCCGTAAGGATACGTAGGCACAAGATGCGATGTCTTGCCGAGTAAACTTAGAATTAACCCCTTAGGTCTTCTTTCTCACTTTTAATCCTTTGTACATATATCTTAAGCAAATAAATAAAGCAAATAGTAAACATCTGAACAAAAGGTTCCTGTAGAGTACTACAGAAGTTTAGGGTGCTAATACCTTCCCTAAATTTAATCAACCCCCGAACCCTAGATCTTCCCCGCATTGTGTTTACGATGCAAAAATAGGTTTTCCCTCTTTTGACCTTTTCCTTCGGATAAATCAAAGAGCGGTTGTGAATTGAATTGCGATTCAAACTCATTAATAGTTTGTGATCCTATTTCCACCGCAACAGAAAATGGCGACTTCACTGGGGACTCTAAACTTTTGAGGGTTATCCCTAATTTGTTCATATTTATTACTATTTGTTTTACTATTCATTTGCATGTATATATTTGTGCTCTGATTTGGGACTGATCCTTGTGTTGTGAGATAAGTCCTATGCCCGGACTAGTGACATTATTATAGGATGGGGATATATTCGATGAAGCTTATAGGGAGTGAATCCCGACCAAGCTGATTCGAGAATCACCGCTCAGTTGAGACCTTTTCGAAAATGGTTCGGTTGAACGAGTAATCGTTGAAAACTTTTTCCATGGTCGATTGGAGTCTGCGATATTGGGAACCGTAGTACCTTTACACCACCTCGGCCTTATTTAGGACGTAGTGCGGGAACTATGTGGGAGTAGTCCTACAATGGTTGCTACGCTATACTGCACTCAAAAGAGGTTCTCTTGAGAATATTATTAACCCCCGAGTCAATCGGAAGGTTGATAATATCCGAAAGATGGGCTGATGACTTTGGGCACTTTTTAGAACCTTGTTCTGCAGGTACAACTAACCTATAGTACATTCCTTTTCGGGGATGGGTAGACCTTAACTCCACTCACGTTCTTTTAACCTAGGACTTTATGTGTTTTCATGCATTGCATCCATAAAGCATCATATTACATTAAGATTTCATGGAATTCAAACTCTACTTATAAACATTGCAGGATACCATGGATCACCCTAGGAAGCATACTTTGAAATTTACTTTTAAGGGTTTTAATTTGGAAATCCTAGAGAAGCTAAGAGATTTGGTTCAAGATCAAGAAAAGTTCCAAAACAGATATGGAAGGCTATTGTCTTTGTTGAAGGTTCAAGTAAACGAAGGACTTCTTGCGACTTTGCTACAGTTTTATGATCCAGATTATCACTGCTTCACCTTTCCAGATTATCAGTTTTTACCTACCTTAGAAGAGTACTCTCAGTTGGTGGGATTGCCTATCTTGGATAAGTCTCCATTCCCTTTCTTGGAGGAAGACCTTAAAGAACGAGATATTGCTAAAGCCATTTGTCTAAGGATATCCGAGGTCAAAAACAATATGATCACCAAAGGGGGGACCTCCGGTTTTCTCAGGGACTTCCTAATTAAGAAAGCCCAATTTTATGCCGATCATAAAGACATGTTTGCCTTCGAGACAATATTTGCTTTGCTTATTTATGGGTTGCTGCTTTTTCCTAGTTTTGAGGGGTTTGTGGACCTTAATGCAATCAAGACCTTCATGAGGAGAAATCCAGTTCCAACACTATTGGGTAATACTTATCATTCGGTACATCTTCGAAACTTTCATGGTGGAGGAATGATTACATGTTGTGTGCCATTACTATACAAGTGGTTTATTTCTCACTTACCCAAGTCTGGTCCATTCTGGAGACTTAATCAAGAACGTTGGTCGCAAAAAGTTATGGCTTTAACTCACTCTGATATTGATTGGTATAATGCATGTACGATGGGATATCGATCATTGATAGCTATGGAAACTTCAACAATGTACCTTTGCTCAGTTTCAATGGAGGAATTAGCTACAATCCAGCCTTAGCTCGCCGACAGTTGGGATACCCCTTGAAGGAACCACCTAAAGGTATTCATGTGGAGAAAATCTTTTTCAAAGACGACAAAAAGCTTCAAGATCAGATTCTATCTTCTTGGAATCATCTGCATAGGAAAGACAAAGAAAGTTTGGGCAGACCTAATTGTGTATCCATGGAACCATACCTTCAATGGGTCCGAGGAAGAGCTATTGAGTTGAAGATGCCCTACTCTCGCCAAGATCCTTTACCTCAAAGAGAAGAACCTGTCCAGTATTTCACGACTGAAGCTGAGACTTTGAAGATCACTTTGAAGAGATCACAACGCGAAACAGAATCATGGAAGAACAAATACCATGTGATGGTCCGCGAGTACGAAGAACTTCAAAAGCAGATTCAGCTGAAGAATGATGAGATACAATCCTACAAAAAGAGAAGGCTCTACGAATACTTATTTTCCTCCGGATCTCCGTCTGCTCACTGAAGTTGTGGAAGATGCTTCTCTAGGATTTTCTAGGCTTTTATTTAGCTATTTCGGTTGCAAGAATATTATTTGTAATTCGTCTTCAATAAATTAAAAGTTTCCTTGGTATTCCGCGATGTTCGTAAATATTTGAATTCCATGAAATCTTCATTTGCATTCACATTTTAGCATCATACTTTTGCATTGCATGTGTCTCCCGGTTTCTCATACTCGGTTTTCTCACCTTCCAGTTTTGTCACCCTGAATTCTCTGCATCAATACGACCCTTCAAAAGGATGGAAGATCAAAACCAAGAGATCAACCGTGTCAGCCATGAACTCGAAGATCTTCGAGGAAGTGTAGGGCAGATTTTGGAGATGCTACGAGCTCTTAGTGCGAAGGTGGATGCTCAGTCTACTATTGTTTCTGAGACTAATACCGTTATGGAACCTCAACCAGCTGTTATTGTCGAGAATGTACCTCCTCACGGTTTTCAATCCGGTTTGGTGCCTCCTAGTGCTCAACCAGTTCGACGAGCTACCCCTCCAAAGTACAAAACTCCTAACTCCGACCATGGTAAAGGACCTGCACGTTCGAGGAACCGCAAAATGGCTGCTCCTCAACCTTGGCAACCTCAGCAGAGTTATGTTCAAGGTTATCCGATTCAATATGGCCAGCAACCCTATGTAGCTACTGTTGCACCTCCTTTCGATCAGCAGTTTCCTACATACCAGCCTGTGCAGTCAGCTCCGGTATATCAAGCACCGATTCATCAAAAACCTTCCGGTCATCCGCCCCTGCAAGGTCCTGTCAACAGTCAACGAGTGCCCAACGCTCCTGTTCACCAACAATCACCGGATCAGGTTCCTTATCCCCGTAAAAGTCAGTATAAGCCTTGTCCTCCAATTCCGATGACTTTCACTGAGTTATACCCCCATTTGGTACAACAGGGTCTGATTACCACCCGTGCTTTGGGCCCTCCGCCTAATCCATTACCTGCAGGTTACAACGCTGCCGCTCATTTATTATTTCATGAGGGTGCGCCCGGCCATGATCTAGAGAATTGCTATGCTCTTAAGAAAGTTGTCAGAAATTTGCTAGAAGCGAAGAAGTTGTCTTTTAGCAATGCTCAGCCGAAGATCGAGATTCCTCTCGGGGTCCCTCACTTGTCGAGTTCGAATTCTGCAAAGTATGTTGACCTCTCAGCAAATCAGCCGAATCCAGTAATTATTCAAAGGCCTAGCTCGCTTCATTTCAGCAATCCTCAAAATGATATGACCGGGATCAACAAAGAATCTGGGAAAGTTATTTTGAAGCAACGACTGAAAACTGTTGAAGATGTGACCAGCGTAACTGGGGCAAGCTGTGACGACTCACAGTGATCATAAACCAGACGTCCTTTCCATTGAGGATCCGCCAAAGGAAACTGTTACTCTTAAATGCAAGATTTCATATACATTTAGAAGGATTTTTCCGACAGTTCATTTGTTTATTTATATGTATTTCCCTTTGATTGAGCATATTTAGCATGAACGAACTTGTTTATCTTTGATTAATTAATGCAACGCATATGTTTGTCCTGAATAAATCCATTCGTTTCACTTATTCAAAAAAACGTTTTCATAAATCATAATGCCAACTTTACCCGATCTCTTGTTCTGATGGAGAATTGGGAGGAGGATGACGAACCCAAAACGTCAGATTTCTTGTCGTATGCTTTCGATTGAAACCCGCTGATGATGTAAGGCATTGTTTCAAATCCCAAACACTGGAGATATAAGGATGTTAATCCCTAGTCAACCCTTTGAGCCTTGAAGTAGGAGTTTTTCTTTCTTTTTAAGAACCTTCATCCTAACCTGGGGCGGGGTAGGTTTCAGTTAAACCGATCGAGCGCTTAGACTCTTAAAAAGGAAGAGCCAACCTTCGAGAATTTATCCTTAGCATCTTAAGAAGTCCAATACAATGGCTATCCCTCGGTTACCTAAGGAGTGGGGCAGTCACGAGCCTTTCGAAAGATTTACACGACTTGTGCATAAAAGAATATTCAAAAAAATAATAAAAGCCCGCTAAGTCAAAACCTATGAAGGAGACTTAGGCAAAACTGGGGCATCCCGCTGGACTCCAAAGTCAAATCAAAAGACGTTGTCCAGGCAAAAGTTAGGGAATAAGAACAACAAACCAGTAGTTTTTAGAACCCCTATAAAGAACAAGGTCGTGTGACCAATTGCCAAAAGAAATAGGTGAGTGACTGCCATGTCCAAAGCCTTGATAAGTTCTCGACCATAGCAAATCCGCTTGAGATATGAGCGTTCGTATCCGGTTAACTGAATTAGGATTGGAGAACATCACGAAGAATGGGTGGGTACAAATATAACTTTGAGCCTTTATCCTTTGTTTCTTAAACCGTGAACCGAGCCACGATACAACCTTTAAAAGACCTAATTGAAGTAGGACTTCGGTTGAAAGCATACTTGACAAGATCACGTTTCCTGACTCCTACGAGCTATGCTCAGAAAAAATTCATGTTGGCATTATAATTAAAACTTATATCCTGACTAGTGATTTCGGTCACAAGTTATCGCGATATCTTTTTTCAAAACAAAAATTCAGGACAAATATATGTGTACATTGACAAGCTCAGGATAGGCATTTCAGGCATGACAACTTTGCTTGATATCTTAGAGATTTACATATGAACATAACCTGTGGAACTTGAAGATCCTGCTGAACAGGGGCAGGCAGTTTCCCAATTCGCTTACCAACGCGAGTCTGACGCTCTTTAAGAGCTATTTCTCAACGACTTCATCGTGACACAATTAAGTTGTGCCAGTTATGTCGAGACCTGACGCATCTCTCAAAGAGTTTGAAAACAGTGGGGCAACCAGACTCCGTGTTCTCTATAAAATCCTCTTGAGATGACCATACCTCACAACGCAAATATCCTGGGGCACCGTGTTTTTTAAAGAAACAAATGGCGACTACTATAAGGTCCTTCAAGATCAAAACCATGTGGTTTCACAACTTTTCTTCATGCACCCGATGGATTTTACTCACGGCGGCCTTCATCCCCCAGTAAATCTCAGTGTGCAACAGGCTCCTAAACTATTGCCTCATCACAGTCCCCAGAGAGACTATAAGCTGACAACTTTTTCTTGGGTAACTCGAAAGTGTCCCTCAGGTTGTTCTCCTCATGTGAAGACAGGATACTGTGCACCCAAGCAGGTTACCTTCTCCCCAGAGAATTCAGAACTTTAAAACCAGATTTGGTTCTACCATTGATCTTTCTTACCCATGATTGACGTATTGGTTGCAGAGAACGCAGGGTATCACCGTCGAGATGTTTATTTCATCTCTCGTCCCGTCTCTAGTCAGTTTCGTCAGCGTACGCAAGGGCATAAGCATCACATGCCTATATTCATTTCACATACTCATTACATACTCATTTCATAACATCTTGCATATTTAACTACATAGACATTAACATACATTCACATTAACATATGCAGTAACACATACGTTAGCATTCACAGGTTCATTGTGTTTCACCATCATTGGTTGTTACCGCCGAGTAACTAGGGTTTGTCCATTCTCTCTAAAATAGATTGTCAGCCCTAAGCATAAAATACATATGTGTTTCCAGTTTCCCCACAGAGCTCGATCCTCGTGGATGACGGTTACTTCAGCTATCTTTCCTCACCAAGATAAGATATTTACCCTTCGAGATCGTTTCCCTCGATGGAGTCTTGATTACCAGTCTTCTTTCTAGCTCGATCCTAGATTGAATCTCAGTTTTGTCGGTCGTCGAGCCAACCCGACGTGCATTTATTTTGCACCATCTAAAGATTTTCACCATACCATGGCAGATACGCGACTGTTTTCGCCTGAGAAGCTTATCACTGTACCCGGACGTACATTTATTTTGCACTATCTTTCAACTAATCCTTTACAGATGCACGCCAGTTCACGCCTGGAAAATCTATCAGTACAACACTTTACAATCCTACATTGTTACAGCATCGGTATGATATATTTCTCGCCTGAGAAACCTATCGATATGACAACCTTACACAACACAATACACGCCTGTTCTCACCAGAGAAGCTTATCATCATCTGTTATCACCTCTACAAGCAGTTCTTACATGAGAGGCTTATTATTGCTACTCTTGCAAAATAAGCGACATCTCTCGCCTGAGAAGCCAATCCTATCTTCGTTATGACTCGCAGCAAATGGCCATCTCCATTGAGCAGTTGGGCTTCCATTTTACCTGTCGTCTTGAAGTATGGGAAGGTTTGAACCAAATCGTATTCAGGAGAGCACGATCTTGAAGTACGGGGAGGTTTGAGCGGAATCATATTCAGGAGAGCACGATCTTGAAGTATGAAGAAGTTCATTTACCCTTTAGTAAAAGAAGGAGCGGAATCATATTCAGGAGAGCACGATCTTGAAGTATGAAGAAGTTCATTTACCCTTTAGTAAAAGAAGGAGCGGAATCATATTCAGGAGAGCACGATCTTGAAGTATGAAGAAGTTCATTTACCCTTTAGTAAAAGAAGGAGCGGAATCATATTCAGGAGAGCACGGTCTTGAAGTATGAGGAAGTTCATTTACCCTTTAGTAAAAGAAGGAGCGGAATCATATTCAGGAGAGCACGATCTTGAAGTATGAAGAAGTTCATTTACCCTTTAGTAAAAGAAGGAGCGGAATCATATTCAGGAGAGCACGATCTTGAAGTATGAAGAAGTTCATTTACCCTTTAGTAAAAGAAGGAGCGGAATCATATTCAGGAGAGCACGATCTTGAAGTATGAAGAAGTTCATTTACCCTTTAGTAAAAGAAGGAGCGGAATCATATTCAGGAGAGCACGATCTTGAAGTATGAGGAAGTTCAGTTTACCCTTTTCATATTCAGGAGAGCACGATCTTGAAGCATGAAGAAGTTCATTTATCCCTTTTAGAAAGAATCTGAATCGTATTCCAAGCGCCGACCTTAAATATGAGAAGATTTATATATCAGATAAGCAGCAGCCTCTTTATTTGAGTGCTTATTCATTTTGGCATGTAAGTCCCTTCCAACGATAAGTGACAGTTCTCCCCCGAGACGCTTATCAGGGCATTTCCCATTAAAGTCCATTTATTTTGGCATACAGTCGGTCTTTACCCTGTATATATGATATGGATTTCTGAAAAATCCATTCGATCCCATCACGAAGGATAATTTACAGGAGCTTGGATGTTATTCTTTGCTCAATGCTCCAGCGTTCTGTAATCGATCTTGCAATCGTGTAGGTCCAATTTTATTATTAGACATTCCCGAGTGGAGGTCGTCTCATAGGTGCCATCTCCATTTAAGGATCTTATTCTAAAAGTCCATTTATTTTGGCATACAGCCGGTTCTTTTTTACCCTGTATATTTGCTACGGATTCCCGAAAAGTCCGTTTGATCCTGTCACGAGAGATAGTTTACAGAAGCTTGGATGTTATTCTTTTCTCAATGCTCCAGCATTCTGTAATCGATCTTGCAGTCGTACATGATCCAGTTTTACTTTTAGATTCCCCAGTGGAGGCCGTCTCATAGGTGCCATCTCCATTAGAGAATCTCGTTCCAGTTTCTAAAATGACAATTGGTCGTGTTCGCACCAGCTGACCATCATTTTAGAATTCCCCAGTGTTGTATTGTGTCCCAGCGCGTCGTTTTCCCCAGTGTGTTCTTCTCGTAGCGTCTGTCCCTGTGTCGTCGTATTCGTCAGCATTTTCGCACTCATCATTCCAGCATACACATCATATCATATTCATGGCATTGTCTGCATTAGTCTTGTTTGGTCCATAACATTGCATATCGCCACATATAAGGGCAAAATTTTCGGTTATCTATATTTAAATCCCTCCACCATGATTCCTCGAGTCTCCGCCACTCGAATCACCCGGTGAAGTTATTTAAATAGGGGCAACTGTAATACCCCAAATTTTGCCCTAAGATTTGTCGTCGCATTTCATTGCATTTTTATTGCATTTAATCAATTACTAACAAATCTGTGTAGTCGTTTGACTTTTTGCAGGTAAATATCATATGGCATGCATTTTTTTTCTAAAAAGTAAAAATGGCACAATTGGCAGGAGGACATGTGTAAGGAGTTATGAGTGTGAGAGGTTGAGAGTTCGAATCTCACCTTTGTCACTTTTTTGTTTTTTATTATTTTTACTCTAAATTTTTCTATCTTTCATTAAAAAAATAAAAAAAATAGTTTTTTTATTATTATGTAATTATTATTTTCGTATTTTAATTAAATCATTTTTTAAAATATTATTTTTTTCACTTTTTTTCTAAATTATTCATAAAAATATCCAAAAAATCATAAAATAAAAAATATTGAAAAAAATTTTGTTCTTTTTATAATATTTTTGATTTTAGGAATCAATAGGATTATTAGTTTTTATTTTAAGTTTATTTTAATTATTTTAAATTATTTAAATTTTATTTTTTCTTAATTAATTATTTAGTTTGGGCTTTAAAATGGACTTTAGGGACATTATTGACAATTTGGTGTTAACCCTAATTTGTTCCCTATATATACATGTGTTGCCTTGTTGGAAAAGGGGGGAGAATGAAAAAAACCTAAGAGGAGTGAGTGCCGTTTGCCGTTATTTAGTTTTCTTCTTCATCCATTACTATTGTTTCTTTTCCTTCATCTATTACTGTTGTTTCTTTTTCTTCATCTTTTACCGTTGTTTCTTTTTCTTCATCTTTTACCATTATTTCTTTTTCTTCATCTATTACCGTTATTTCTTTTTCTTTATCTATTACTGTTACGTTTATATATATATAGTTTTTAAATTGTTAGAGTTTATATATATAAGATTAATTTTTGATCGAATTATGTCGATACGATGTTTGCACATTTGTGTGCATGACGCGTGACATTTGTGTTAGTTCGATCTGGTTGCGATGATCGCATTTTTGTGTGAGCAATAATACTATTTTTTGCTTAATTTCTTTTTCTTTGCGATAAATTTTGTTTCGTCCGATTTAGATCTGGTTGCGATGAGCGCATTTCTGCGTTAGCAACATTGTTGGGTTATTTGGCACATTTAAAATTCATTATTGCTTTATTATTATTATTATTATTATTATTATTATTATTATTATTAGTATTATTATTATCATTATTTATTATTATTATCATTATTATCATTATTATTACCATTATTATTATTATTGTTATCATTAATTTATTAAAACTTGTTATAATATAAAAATCTGTTTTTTAAAATAAATAACATTAACATCTTTTCCAAATTAATATGAAAACCTATTATTTTTAAGAAAAACTTTTTTTTAGATAAATTTAAAATAATAACTAAAATCCTTTTTTAAAATAATAACTAGAACCGTTATTTATTTTATTTTATTATTGTTCAATTCAAATTTCATTATCATATTGTATCTGCTCCTCTCATGTAACCTCGCGAACTTAACAATCGCTCTTTAAATTCTGCCTTTAAATTTCTGCTTGCATGGTTTAAATCATGACATTATCTCTCTGTTTGCATGATTCAATTATCTCACGCGTTTACCATTATTTCTGTCACATTGCACACATCCGAAGGTTAGGTCTAACTGTTTGGCCGCCGCGCCAATAGTCCGTAAAACTTCACACATTCAATTTCAAATCCTCAAAACTACAAACTACAAACCCTAATTTTCACAAATGCCTCGCCGCAGGCAAAATTACAATTTTACCCCTAGCATTAGGTCAAAGAGCCGCCGCGCTCATTTTAGGGTTTCCCGCCGTGGAATCCCTAATTTAACCCTAATTACAACTTAACATTTCAACGTAGAGATTTGGAGTTTCTACACTCCACGTAAGCGTGTCCTTAAGATGCGTTTATTCCCCTTGAGACCTTGACCACAGTCAAAAAGTTTCTAACCTCCCTATTGAGGGGAACTACGATTACTCTGATTCCACTCCCGTAAGGATACGTAGGCACAAGATGCGATGTCTTGCCGAGTAAACTTAGAATTAACCCCTTAGGTCTTCTTTCTCACTTTTAATCCTTTGTACATATATCTTAAGCAAATAAATAAAGCAAATAGTAAACATCTGAACAAAAGGTTCCTGTAGAGTACTACAGAAGTTTAGGGTGCTAATACCTTCCCTAAATTTAATCAACCCCCGAACCCTAGATCTTCCCCGCATTGTGTTTACGATGCAAAAATAGGTTTTCCCTCTTTTGACCTTTTCCTTCGGATAAATCAAAGAGCGGTTGTGAATTGAATTGCGATTCAAACTCATTAATAGTTTGTGATCCTATTTCCACCGCAACAGGGACCAATCATTATTTTCATCTCTAGAGGCCTATTAAGAGGTTATTATCTAAATTCAATCTCATTCAAGTCATCAGAAAAGAATTTGAAAGTTGGAGAAGTCAGTAGATCAAGCATTGAGTACATCTCCTATCTGAGGATACCTGGGGATCAACAAAGAAATTGTGAGCTGTGGGCTGAGCATGGGGAGTATCTAGACATCTTGGAGGACTCATAAAGTCATTTGGAGAAGGAGACAAGTCATTGGTGTAGTCACAAGAGTTGTGGAGGAAGACAGTCAATTAGGGTTTCATCTGGGTCAACCCTGGGTCAACCCTAGGTCAAAGGATTGTTGGAGAGGCATTAAGGGCTATTGAAGAGATGTGGGGTTCATCATTTGACATGGAGAATAAGGATATGTTGTTATGCTAAGAAGAAATCAAGAGAAATCAAGGAGAAGAGGAGGTTCTAAATTAGGGTTTCTATGTAAAATCCCCTAGTTTAGGTCAAATTTCCAAGCAAGATAAGTCAAACTTCAAGCTTAAAATGGATCCTTGGACAACATGAAACTTGTAGAGGATCTCAAGACCTTTAATTTGAGTGGTGGAAGACATCAAGGAGATTTGTAGAACTCAAGTTATGGTTCTTGCAAGTTACAGGGCATCTGAGGTATCTGAAATTTTGTCTGTGAAAGTGACTTGACTTCCAAGCAATTTTTACCCCTCAAGGAGATTTCAAATGAATTTCTGGTCAACATAAGCGTTGTTCCTCATTGTCTTAGCTTTCTAGAATGGTATAGTATGCCTTCATACGATTTGTGGAACTCTACTTATGGTCTTGGCAAGCAAAGGGTATTTTGGTCATTTGTGAATTATAGGTCATTTCAACCTATACCCAAAACTCATACAAGGAGGCCTCAAATGGAAAAACTTACAACATCAAACTTGCTCCAAATGACATTTTAAGTCTAGGAAAGTGATCATGGAAGTTGGGAAATGCATGGAACTTAGGATTATAAAATGGACCAAGTATAAAGGAAAAAAGTCCATCTTAAATCACCAAAATTGTGAATTTTTGATATGAGGGAAAAACCAAGCATGTGACCAACCATTTTGAAGGTAAATCATGTTTTAAGACTAATGGCAATGTTAGTTTTTAGGGTTGAGGTCAAGAAATGGAAGTTATCCCTAGTTGCTTATGCATGAAGCAACACTTGCCAAACCAAGCTTTGGTCAAGGTACAACACAAAGGACCATCCAAACACTTCCTATTTCTCATTTGAAGAGAAATTCAAGTATCATTTTGGAGCTGTAACAAGGGACTCACTAGCTGGTTTTTCAACTCATCCTTTTTTCAAAATCTCATGCCATGAGATATCAAATTTCTCCTTGAATCCTTCTAGCAAATTCCAGAACACTCTATCCTCATCTACATAAGCATTGAAGCTGATCCAAAGCATTTTTTGGAATTCATTGGTGAAGAAACTCAGAACTGCATTTCACACTTCTCTCTTGCAAGTCATTTTCGATTTTCCTCAATTCTCCATCATTTCCTCAAATTCTCGATCCTATTCAACTCAATAATCACTACTGAAGGTGCTCCAATCAAAATCTGAGGGAATTCTGGCACAAATCGTGTTCTTGAGTTTCTGCACATTCAACTGCAAGTCAGATTCTGTTATGGTGATCCAAGTCGTTTGAGGAAGAATCATTGCAAACAGAAGCAAGATACCAATACATTGACTGATCCTGGAGTCTTACAAGCCTTGAATTGAAGAAAATCGCCTTCTGTTTTCATCTTTTTTCCAGGTTGGTACTTTTCTTAATTTGGCTCGAATTAGAGGAAATCTTAGTGAATTGTTAGGGTAGACATACTCTAGGTGGTTAGAGGTTGATTTCTGGACAGTTTGATGAGATTTGATGAAGATTAATGTGTGTGTGCAATTTCTGTTTGGACATAGAACCCTGTGGATATGGCTCTAGAACCCTAGGTTGTTAGGGATATTTGATCAGTGTGAGGTCAGGAAGAGTTTGATGCATTAATTTTGTTGATTAGTGGTGATGGATTTGTTGAGCATTCTTGGATTTCAGATCGGGTTTGATGATATAGGTGATATAAATTGATGTGGATGACATGAGTGAATTCAGGATGAAAAATGGATCATGTTAGGCTTTTATTTCGTGAATTTTGATTAAGAATTGAGAGGATTCGAGTGTTGACATTGGAGGTTCCAAGCTTGAGCTTCCATGGAGTTTTGGCTCCAAACTGATTCAAATGGGGAAGATGGATCGTATACCATTGGATGCGCGTGGACCATTGACCAAGAGATCAAATCGTGTGGACAAGATTTCGTTTTAGACTGTGAGGACTTGGCTAGCATGTGAAATGCTGCGTTTCACTAATGGTACCGTTCTGGGCCTTGGATCAACTTTCCTATACGCACCCCCGTTTTGTTAAGCCCAACCATTTACACGTGATATCATTGCTAAATACACCGCTGGTTTATTCTTTTTCTTTTGATTTTCGTTTTAATTTCCTGAAGAGCGCTGGGCCTAACAATTAATGTTCGCACCCCCACTTTTCCAGCCCACCATGGATTATAACTGCAGCGAACTGCTTTTCTCACCCCTCTCCTTTTATTTCTTTATATTTTCATTTTCATTTCTTTTTCATTTTTCATGCATTTTCTAAAAATCATAATAAATCATAAAAACATTATTTTTCAATAATTCTTTTTTGCATAATTTTCTTTAAAGAGTCTAGAAAATAATAAAAAATAAAAATTGCATTTTATTTTTTATTTGATATTTTTTTCCATATTTTCCAAATAAATGCATATTTTAAATGTTTCATTTCATGCATGATTTTGCTAATTTTTGTTCTAACAAATGCTTTAATATTTTTTGTCCATTCTTTTTAGGTTGATTAATAGACATTGTTATCTTGTAGATGCAATTTGGTTCATATTTTTAGGAGTTAGCTTTAGGTGATTAGTTTAGGTGAAAACAACATGAACAAAATTAGGGTTTCAAATCAACTTAGGTGAAATAGTTTAATTCTTTTAGGATAGTTTCATCTGATTTTGGGGGTATGGACTATAGGGGTTATGGGTATAGGATAGATCCCCTTAGAAATCAATAGGATTCCCCTACTGCTATTAATATACTGTCTATATTTGTCTGATTGGTGTGGTGTGCCCTCTGGGGATTACTGTTTGTCTATGTGGGTATTGGGATTGTCTGGGGATTGGGGAAGCTGAAGACTTGTGATGTTGAAGCCATTGGAGATCCGGAGACTGAAGACCAACTTCTAGAGATTGGAGAGGAGATTCTTGCTAGCAGCTGTTGAGGAGATTAGGGTTTAGGAGCTAGGCAGAGCTCTAGATTAGAAAGCTTGTTTCTCAAACATGGAATGCCTTGTCTGCATCCATCCTTTCTCTGTGATTCAAAGTCTCTTCCAAATATCCACCTCCTTCCTTTGGAAGGATCAGTGAATGTATTTGGAAGATAGAACTTTTGAGAGGAAACTTTCTGTTTAATGTTAACAGTTGATGAACCACCCTTGGTAGGTAATTAACTGTCTAACATTCATTCACTTCACCTTGTTGACTGATGTTTCTCCTGGAGATTGAGACTTGAAGAAAAGCCATTGCAGATGGAAAATTGATGATCAAGACCTTGCTTAAAGGCTGTGGAGATAGATGCTTGCTGAAGCTTGTAGCTGATTGGAGATGACTTGAAGACAGATGTTGATGCAGAGCTGCTGTGGCTGTTTATTTTTTGCTGTATTTCATTTCTGATGTATTGATTGGTTTCCTGACTGTATTGTTTGCTGTTAACCTGTTGGGTTGAAAGTGAAGTCTGTTCACTTTTGCCTATTGTTTTCTAGGTTCGAGGTTGAGTGGGACTCCCTTGCCTCGCTTGTATTGTTGCATCCATGCATTTTACTGCTTTACTGTATATATCTGATATTGTTTCTGTTTCCGTCTATTCCCTTAGGATCTCTGTTTCTCTCTGCGCAAGAGAGGAGCATGATAGACATTAGGTCTTAACCCATGCATGATAACACTAGGTTAGTTTGATTCCCTTCGCAACCGTAGGTTAGAGTTCTGTCTCTTCTTCCTCAAAACAAACAGAAAAACACCATAAAGATTTCAAACACAATAAAAGACACTTCTTCCGTAAAATAATGCGAACTCATCAAGACGTCATTTTTGTCCGCCGGGACTGTTAATCAGAAAAACCTTTTTTCAGAAGGAATAAAATCAATCAAGTCAGATTTGTGTCGTACGTAGCCCGAACTACGTTTGCTCTGATCTTCCATGCTGTGTGGAAGTACGTAGGCATAGGATGCGATATCCTAGCGAGCAACCTTCACCCATCCTTCACCCGTAGTTAGGCGAACTACGTTGACTCTGATTTCTCGTTCCAGACGGGAATACGTAGGCATAAAGTGCGATGCTTTGCCGAGTCATGTTTTCTTTTCTTTTTAGACCTCATCCTTTAGTTTAGATAGAAGTGTAATCCGTACCAAACAAGCAAGCGTGGATCCCATCGAGTACGATGGACTTGAGGGGTGCTAATACTTTCCCCTTGCGTAACCGACTCCCGAATCCAGATTTTGGTTGCGACGACCATACCTTTCCCGTGTTGTGCGAGGTTTACTCTGAGCGTTTCCTTTCCCTCCCGTGGGATAAATAACGCACGGTGGCAACTCTTCTGTCAGCCGGCGCCGATTTTCGCAGTAGCGACAGCTGGCGACTCTGCTGGGGAAGTGGGAACTTGAACCAAGCAACTCGCTGAAGCAACTCCGCAGGGTCATTTACTCTCCCAGCGGAGTCAGTTGATTTTCCCCAAGAGAATCGTCCCATCCCCAGTGGAGTTCTCTTTTCAGCAAGTGAAAATCAAAGATTAAGACTCTCCCCGGCAGAGTTGGTGTGGCGCATTGGCATTTATTTTGTCAAAATACCGTGTGATATCCGTTCACTCTCCTGCATAAGTCCAATCATACCAGGCGCCTCTGCCATTCTCCAGCAGAGATATATTCCCCAGCAGGGTGTTCCTTCAATGAGGTGATTGGTATTAAGTTCCCAACGTCCCAGCTGAGTCGACTTTACTCTTCCAGCATTTATTTTGCTGGAATAATTCTGTAGCATCTGGCTATCCCCAGCGAAATTGGCATTGTTTTTGCTGAAGCAGTTTCTGTACCCAGCAGTTCGAGTCTGCATTGGCATCGGCATATAGTGTCATACTTGCACCCACCAAATGAAAAAAGCGTAACATTTCCATGTCAAATGTAACATGGCATCATTGACAAACGCATGCATTGTGAAACATAAACTAGGTTGGCTAACCGTTTGTTCCAAGTATTGTTTCTCTTGTAGGAAGAGAGAGCCCTTGCTCAGGTGAATCAATAAATATTCAGGATCTCGACGTGAGACATTCGACGAAGTGTCAGCTGTGGCACTACTCCCCCACAGAGTTATCAAGATAAGTCTCTCTTTGTCACCAAGCAGAGTTACCTATTTCCCCGCCAGGGTTCTTGTTGAAGTTTCCCTAGTCCGATCAGCGGATTGTTTCCTTCAAAATTGTTGTTACGTCAGCATTAAAAGGTTTCACGAACCAGAATTGCAGAGACTACCTCCAGCTATCAGAACAGGCCCCCGGTGGTGTGGTTTCCAAATATCCCCAGTAAAGTCCGCTTCAAAATCGTTGTCACGTCAGTGCTAAGAAGTTTTGTGGTTTGGACCGATGGAAGGCTGAGTCCTAACATGGACAAAATTCTTGGCAGATTTTCTTTGTGCTAGAAAAGTGGGGGTCCTAACGTGGACGAATTGATTTCCTCAGTTGACGATACGTGTTAGTCCTAACGTGGACAGGTTCGATTTCTCAGAATTGTTGGAATGTGGAGTCCTAACGTGGACATTTCTTCCCCTTTGACGATATGTGTTAGTCCTAACATGGACCGATTCGAGTGCTCGGTATTGATTGAGTGAAGAGTCCTGACGTGGATAAAAGTGGGTTACTCTTCGTGTTGGCGTCCTGACGTGGACAATTTATTTCCAGCAGATAGCTTTATTCGTAATGGTGAAATGTGCGTCCTGACGTGGACAAGTTTATAGTTCTTTGTGATGATAAGATGTGAGAGTCCTGACGTGGACAATTTTATCCTTCTTCGGGTTGATGGCAAAGTGTGAGTCCTGACGTGGACAAGTCTTATTTCCCCAGCAAGTCGAAGGCGCGCAAGTCCTGACGTGGACAAGTTTATTTCTTCAGCGGGTTGAGATATGGGTCCTAACGTGGACAAATTTTTATTTCCTCAGCGAGTCAAGAGGTGAGTCCTTACATGGACAAATCAAGACGAAATGTGAGTCCTGACGTGGACAAGGTCATTCCTTACGTGGAAAGATAAGATAGATTCCTTACGTGGAAAGTTTAGTCCTAACATGGACAGATTCAGATAAAGTTGGATTCCTAACGTGGACAGATTAAGATGTATTCCTTACGGGGAAGAAAAATGATTCCTTACGTGGAAAAGAGATTGTGTTCCTGACGTGGAAAGGTGGGTCCTTACGTGGACGGAGTTGTATTCCTTACATGGAAAGATTGAGTCCTTACGTGGACATATCAAGCTGGAGTCCTTACGTGGACAGATGAAGAAGTATTCCTTACGTGGAAAGCTTAGAGTCCTTACGTGGATGAATCAAGAAGATTATTATTCCTAACGTGGAAAAGTGGGTCCTAACGTGGACGATGTAGTCCTAACGTGGACAAATTTATTCCTTACGTGGAAAGAGTGTTTCCTTACGTGGAAAGAAGATGGTTTCCTTACGTGGAACGAGATTGATTCCTTACGTGGAAAGTTTAGTCCTGACGCGGACAGATTGAGAAAAAGTTTGATTCCTTACGTGGAACGAAAGTTATTCCTTACGTGGAAAGTGTGGTCCTGACGCGGACAGAATCAGAAAGATTGCGGTTCCCTTACGTGGAAAGGTGTTATTCCTTACGTGGAAAGACGAGTAATCCCCAGCACGGTCGCTACGAGATCAGTGGGTTGTCATAACAGTCAGACTCAGTCGATGAATGTCGTTCCCCAAGCAGCGGAGCAGTGCATTTCTGCGGTTGGCAAATTTCTGGTTTCACTTGTATTCAACCGTCTCGTACCACGAATGTCTGAAGGCTCCGGGCTCTTCACCCAATCGGGTCCAAGTCACTTGAATAGGGGCAGCTGTTGCACCCTAAAATTTGCTCAACCTTATCCACTTGGTTTATGTTTCAATATCATTAGCATTTGCATATAGAGTCATGAACATAGTCTAACCATCTACATAGCATAAGCATAGCAAGTCATCCAACAGGCGACCAATCATTATTTTCATCTCTAGAGGCCTATTAAGAGGTTATTATCCAAATTCAATCTCATTCAAGTCATCAGAAAAGAATTTGAAAGTTGGAGAAGTCAGTAGATCAAGCATTGAGTACATCTCCTATCTGAGGATACCTGGGGATCAACAAAGAAATTGTGAGCTGTGGGATGAGCATGGGGAGTATCTAGACATCTTGGAGGACTCATAAAGTCATTTGGATAAGGAGACAAGTCATTGGTGTAGTCACAAGAGTTGTGGAGGAAGACAGTCAATTAGGGTTTCATCTGGGTCAACCCTGGGTCAACCCTAGGTCAAAGGATTGTTGGAGAGGCATTAAGGGCTATTGAAGAGATGTGGGGTTCATCATTTGACATGGAGAATAAGGATATGTTGTTATTCTAAGAAGAAATCAAGAGAAATCAAGGAGAAGAGGAGGTTCTAAATTAGGGTTTCTATGTAAAATCCCCTAGTTTAGGTCAAATTTCCAAGCAAGATAAGTCAAAATGCAAGCTTCAAATGGATCCTTGGACAACATGAAACTTGTAGAGGATCTCAATACCTTTAATTTGAGTGGTGGAAGACATCAAGGAGATTTGTAGAACTCAAGTTATGGTCCTTGCAAGTTACAGGGCATCTGAGGTATCTGAAATTTTGTCTGTGAAAGTGACTTGACTTCCAAGCAATTTTTACCCCTCAAGGAGATTTCAAATGAATTTCTGGTCAACATAAGAGTTGTTTATCATTGTCTTAGATTTCTATAATGGTATAGTATGCCTTCATACGATTTGTGGAACTCTACTTATGGTCTTGGCAAGCAAAGGGTATTTTGGTCATTTGTGAATTACAGGTCATTTCAACCTATACCCAAAACTCATACAAGGAGGCCTCAAATGGAAAAACTTACAACATCAAACTTGCTCCAAATGACATTTTAAGTCTAGGAAAGTGATAATGGAAGTTGGGAAATGCATGGAACTTATGATTATAAAATGGACCAAGTATAAAGGAAAAAAGTCCATCTTAAATCACCAAAATTGTGAATTTTTGATATGAGGGCAAAACCAAGCATGTGACCAACCATTTTGAAGGTAAATCATGTTTTAAAACTAATGGCAATGTTAGTTTTTAGGGTTGAGGTCAAGAAATGGAAGTTATCCCTAGTTGCTTATGCATGAAGCAACACTTGCCAAACCAAGCTTTGGTCAAGGTACAACACAAAGGACCATCCAAACACTTCCTATTTCTCATTTGAAGAGAAATTCAAGTATCATTTTGGAGCTGTAACAAGGGACTCACTAGCTGGTTTTTCAACTCATCCTTTTTTCAAAATCTCATGCCATGAGATATCAAATTTCTCCTTGAATCCTTCTAGCAAATTCCAGAACACTCTATCCTCATCTACATAAGCATTGAAGCTGATCCAAAGCATTTTTTGGAATTCATTGGTGAAGAAACTCAGAACTGCATTTCACACTTCTCTCTTGCAAGTCATTTTCGATTTTCCTCAATTCTCCATCATTTCCTCAAATTCTCGATCCTATTCAACTCAATAGTCACTACTGAAGGTGCTCCAATCAAAATCTGAGGGAATTCTGGCACAAATCGTGTTCTTGAGTTTCTACACATTCAACTGCAAGTCAGATTCTGTTATGGTGATCCAATCCGTTTGAGGAAGAATCATTGCAAACAGAAGCAAGATACCAATACATTGACTGATCCTGGAGTCTTACAAGCCTTGAATTGAAGAAAATCGCCTTCTGTTTTCATCTTTTTTCCAGGTTGGTACTTTTCTTAATTTGGCTCGAATTAGAGGAAATCTTAGTGAATTGTTAGGGTAGACATACTCTAGGTGGTTAGAGGGTGATTTCTGGACAGTTTGATGAGATTTGATGAAGATTAATGTGTGTGTGCAATTTCTGTTTGGACATAGAACCCTGTGGATATGGCTCTAGAACCCTAGGTTGTTAGGGATATTTGATCAGTGTGAGGTCAGGAAGAGTTTGATGCATTA
Source organism: Lathyrus sativus (assembly GCA_963859935.3). Taxonomy (NCBI): domain Eukaryota; kingdom Viridiplantae; phylum Streptophyta; class Magnoliopsida; order Fabales; family Fabaceae; genus Lathyrus; species Lathyrus sativus. Next base: position 287,785,117 of record OZ012735.1, read on the forward strand.
ATTTTGTTGATTAGTGGTGATGGATTTGTTGAGCATTCTTGGATTTCAGATCGGGTTTGATGATATAGGTGATATAAATTGATGTGGATGACATGAGTGAATTCAGGATGAAAAATGGATCATGTTAGGCTTTTATTTCGTGAATTTTGATTAAGAATTGAGAGGATTCGAGTGTTGACATTGGAGGTTCCAAGCTTGAGCTTCCATGGAGTTATGGCTCCAAACTGATTCAAATGGGGAAGATGGATCGTATACCATTGGATGCGCGTGGACCATTGACCAAGAGATCAAATCGTGTGGACAAGATTTCGTTTTAGACTGTGAGGACTTGGCTAGCATGTGAAACGCTGCGTTTCACTAATGGTACCGTTCTGGGCCTTGGATCAACTTTCCTATACGCACCCCCGTTTTGTTAAGCCCAACCATTTACACGTGATATCATTGCTAAATACACCGCTGGTTTATTCTTTTTCTTTTGATTTTCGTTTTAATTTCCTGAAGAGCGCTGGGCCTAACAATTAATGTTCGCACCCCCCACTTTTCCAGCCCACCATGGATTATAACTGCAGCGAACTGCTTTTCTCACCCCTCTCCTTTTATTTCTTTATATTTTCATTTTCATTTCTTTTTCATTTTTCATGCATTTTCTAAAAATCATGATAAATCATAAAAACATTATTTTTCAATAATTCTTTTTTGCATAATTTTCTTTAAAGAGTCTAGAAAATAATAAAAAATAAAAATTGCATTTTATTTTTTATTTGATATTTTTTCCATATTTTCCAAATAAATGCATATTTTAAATGTTTCATTTCATGCATGATTTTGCTAATTTTTGTTCTAACCAATGCTTTAATATTTTTTGTCCATTCTTTTTAGGTTGATTAATAGACATTGTTATCTTGTAGATGCAATTTGGTTCATATTTTTAGGAGTTAGCTTTAGGTGATTAGTTTAGGTGAAAACAACATTGAACAAAATTAGGGTTTCAAATCAACTTAGGTGAAATAGTTTAATTCTTTTAGGATAGTTTCATCTGATTTTGGGGGTATGGACTATAGGGGTTATGGGTATAGGATAGATCCCCTTAGAAATCAATAGGATTCCCCTACTGCTATTAATATACTGTCTATATTTGTCTGATTGGTGTGGTGTGCCCTCTGGGGATTACTGTTTGTCTATGTGGGTATTGGGATTGTCTGGGGATTGGGGAAGCTGAAGACTTGTGATGTTGAAGCCATTGGAGATCCGGAGACTGAAGACCAACTTCTAGAGATTGGAGAGGAGATTCTTGCTAGCAGCTGTTGAGGAGATTAGGGTTTAGGAGCTAGGCAGAGCTCTAGATTAGAAAGCTTGTTTCTCAAACATGGAATGCCTTGTCTGCATCCATCCTTTCTCTGTGATTCAAAGTCTCTTCCAAATATCCACCTCCTTCCTTTGGAAGGATCAGTGAATGTATTTGGAAGATAGAACTTTTGAGAGGAAACTTTCTGTTTAATGTTAACAGTTGATGAACCACCCTTGGTAGGTAATTAACTGTCTAACATTCATTCACTTCACCTTGTTGACTGATGTTTCTCCTGGAGATTGAGACTTGAAGAAAAGCCATTGCAGATGGAAAATTGATGATCAAGACCTTGCTTAAAGGCTGTGGAGATAGATGCTTGCTGAAGCTTGTAGCTGATTGGAGATGACTTGAAGACAGATGTTGATGCAGAGCTGCTGTGGCTGTTTATTTTTTGCTGTATTTCATTTCTGATGTATTGATTGGTTTCCTGACTGTATTGTTTGCTGTTAACCTGTTGGGTTGAAAGTGAAGTCTGTTCACTTTTGCCTATTGTTTTCTAGGTTCGAGGTTGAGTGGGACTCCCTTGCCTCGCTTGTATTGTTGCATCCATGCATTTTACTGCTTTACTGTATATATCTGATATTGTTTCTGTTTCCGTCTATTCCCTTAGGATCTCTGTTTCTCTCTGCGCAAGAGAGGAGCATGATAGACATTAGGTCTTAACCCATGCATGATAACACTAGGTTAGTTTGATTCCCTTTGCAACCGTAGGTTAGAGTTCTGTCTCTTCTTCCTCAAAACAAACAGAAAAACACCATAAAGATTTCAAACACAATAAAAGACACTTCTTCCGTAAAAGAATGCGAACTCATCAAGACGTCATTTTTGTCCGCCGGGACTGTTAATCAGAAAAACCTTTTTTCAGAAGGAATAAAATCAATCAAGTCAGACTTGTGTCGTACGTAGCCCGAACTACGTTTGCTCTGATCTTCCATGCTGTGTGGAAGTACGTAGGCATAGGATGCGATATCCTAGCGAGCAACCTTCACCCATCCTTCACCCGTAGTTAGGCGAACTACGTTGACTCTGATTTCTCGTTCCAGACGGGAATACGTAGGCATAAAGTGCGATGCTTTGTCGAGTCATGTTTTCTTTTCTTTTCAGACCTCATCCTTTAGTTTAGATAGAAGTGTAATCCGTACCAAACAAGCAAGCGTGGATCCCATCGAGTACGATGGACGTGAGGGGTGCTAATACCTTCCCCTTGGGTAACCGACTCCCGAATCCAGGTTTTGGTTGCGACGACCATACCTTTCCCGTGTTGTGCGAGGTTTACTCTGAGCGTTTCCTTTCCCTCCCGTGGGATAAATAACGCACGGTGGCGACTCTTCTGTCAGCCGGCGCCGATTTTCGCAGTAGCGACAATCGTCACCTGGAAGAAATGTCCATGTTAGGACTCCACATTCCAACAATTCTGAAAAATCGAACCCGTCCACGTTAGGACCAGCACCTCCTATCAACCATGAGGAAATAAATTTGTCCACGTTAGGACACCCACTTCTCCAGCACGAAGAAATCCCGTCAATATCGGAATAAATTATCCACGTCAGGACTTATTGCTCCACCGATCCCAACCCACAAACTTCTTAGCACTAACGTGATAGCGACTTTGAAGCGGACTCTGTTGGGGATATTTGAAAACCAAACTACTAGGGGCCTGCTCTAATAACCGGCGATAGCCTCTGAAATTCTGGTTCATGAAACCTCTTAATGCTGACGTAACAACAACTTTGAAAGAAACAATCCGCTGGTCGGACTAGAGAAGCTTCAACAAGAAACCCTGGCGGGGAAATAAGTAACTCTGCTTGGGGACAAAGAGAAACTTATCCTGATAACTCTGTGGGGAGTAGTGCCAAAGCTGACACTTCGTTGAATGTCTCCTGCCGAGACTTCGAATGTTTATTGATTCACCTGAGCAAGGGCTCCTCTACCTGCAAAAGAACAGTACTTGAAACGAAAGGTTAGCCAACCTGGTTTATGTTTCAAAGCGCATGCGTTTGATAATGACACAATGCTCCATTCGACATGGAAATGTTATGCGTTTTTGTTTGGTGTATGCAAATATGACACTATATGCCAATGCAAATGCAGACTCGAACTGTTGGGTACAGAAACTGCTTCAGCAAAATAAATGCTGAAGATAATGCCAACTCCGCTGGGGATAGCCAGGTGCTACAGAATCATTCCGGCAAAATAAATGCTGGAAGAGCGAAGCCGACTCAGCTAGGAAATTGGGAACTTGAACCAAGCACCTCATTGAAGTAACACCCTGCTGGGGAATATATCTCTACTGGAGGATAGCAGATGCGCTTGGTATGATTGGACTTATGCAGGAGAGTGAACGGATATCACACGGTATTTTGACAAAATAAATGCCAATGCGCCACACCAACTCTGCCGGGGAGAGTCTCAATCTTCGAGTTCCACTGAGAGGAATGAAAATACTAGCTGAAAAGAGAACTCCATTGGGGGATGGGATGATTCTCTTGGGAGAAAATCAACTGACTCCGCTGGGGGAGGGTAAATGACCCTGCGGGGAAAGGTAAACTGTTTGAATACAGCTCACCAATTTGGAAATATCAATCTTCTGAGAATAAATGACTTTGCTGGAGCATGCTCTCTGGATAAGCTACGACCGGCTGGGGAATTCGATCTCTCTTCAGGAAGAACATGCATGACCTGCGTGGGGGTCGAGTCTTTTATTACTGCAGTCTTTTGATCGTCTTCCTCGTACGGCTATGTAACCTGCAACAACACAAACAAGACAAGACAAGCCTATACAACCAAATCGATTCAGGTTAGTGACGTTATTTTCAGTTAATTCAAAGCTTTAGCAATCGTTGGCAAGGGCCAGTGATGTTATACACATGCTAGTTTCAGTAAACTTAGGCGCTTTATCATGCACAAAACAGTAAAGAACCAGCATCAAGTACTGAATAACGTATTTTATTGATTGGGCCCCTGAATGGGCGGAGTTTTTTTTTGGTACACGGGATGTAACTCCTGAAAAGAGGAAGCTACGCAAAGCAGATATACAAGTATGCACAAGAAGCATAAATATTTTGACAAATTAAATTTGTACACATGTCGGCAACGGGATACAGACGAACACCACGAACTGATCCTCCCATGACTCGTCCGGCTCTAATGCTTTCCCGGTATCCACACTTCCGAAGAGATTGTATCCGATAATCGCCCCTTCAGGTATATTCTCCCGCACTGATATTCACTGTGATATCAAATTCGGACCGCAGTCATTTGCTTTTCCAATCCCTAACTTTTGCGTGAACCGCCCTTTACGGGTTTTCAGTTCACCGGGATACCCTTTTTTGCCGAAGCCGCCCAATGTAGGTTTTCAACTTCGCGGGTGTACATTTTTTCAATTTTATCCCTAACTTTTGCCTGAACCTTTCATTCTGTTTTTGGTTCGCCAGGATGCCCCATTTTTGCCTGGACTCTCTCTTTTTTGTCCAGCGGGTCAATTTTAAGCAAAGTATTTTTTGACTGCGTCCGAATTCACAGGCGACGTAAAGTCTTCACCGTCCATAGTGGATAACAATAACGCCCCTCCTGAAAAGACTTTCCTGACAACGTATGGCCCTTCGTAGTTGGGGGTCCACTTGCCCCTGTGATTTGCCTACGGCGGGAGAATCCTTTTCAGCACAAGGTCGCTCGTCTGAAAGTTTCGCGGATGTATCTTCTTATCATATGCTTTCTTCATTCGGCTCTGATACAAACGACCGTATGCTAGAGAAGCTAGCCTCTTCTCATCCATCAAACTCAATTGGTTCAACCTGTCTTTCACCCATTCTGCCTCATCTAGCTGAATGTCTCGCAATACCCTCAGAGAAGGGATCTCAACTTCCAATGGTAATACTGCTTCCATTCCGTATACCAACGAGAACGGGGTGGCCCCGGTTGATGTGCGTACCGTCATACGATAACCGTGCAAAGCAAAAGGTAGCATCTCATGCCAATCCTTATAGGTCACCACCATTTTCTGAACGATCTTCTTGATATTCTTATTGGCCGCTTCGACAACTCCATTTATCTTGGGTCGGTAAGGGGAGGAGTTGTGATGTTCGATTTTGAAATTCTGACAGAGCTCCTTCATCATTTTGTTGTTCAGGTTTGAACCGTTGTCCGTGATTATCCGCTCGGGGATCCCATATCGGCAAATGATATCTCTCTTAATGAATCTGGCTACCACTTGCTTAGTTACATTTGCATAAGACGCCGCTTCCACCCACTTGGTGAAATAATCGATTGCTACTAGGATGAACCGATGCCCGTTAGAAGTTGTCGGCTCGATCTTTCCAATCATATCGATTCCCCACATCGAGAATGGCCATGGCGATGACATCACATTCAGAGGACTCAGAGGCACATGGATCTTATCAGCATAGACTTGGCATTTGTGGCACTTTCTCGCAAACTTGAAACAGTCAGTCTCCATAGTCAGCCAAAAATAACCTGCCCGCAACAGCTTTCTCGTCATAGCATGCCCACCAACATGCGTACCAAAGGTACCTTCGTGTATTTCCTCCATGAGCAGCTTCACCTCTTTTTCATCTACACAACGCAACAGCACCAAGTCGTGGTTTCTTCTGTATAAAACACCGTCCGGATTCAAATAGAAATTACCCGCTAATCTCCTGAGAGTCTTCTGATCTTGACTGGATGCCCCAGCCGGATACTCTTTATTCTTCAGAAAATTAAGGATATCAAAATACCACGGTTTGTTGTCGGATGCTTCATCAATAGCAAATACGAAAGCTGGTCTATCGAGCCGAGAGATAATGATTCTGGGAGCCTCGTTCCAGAAGTTGACTTTGTACATGGAAGACAACGTGGCGAGAGCGTCAGCCATTTGATTCTCTGTCCGCGGTACGTGATGCAATTCAACCTTATCGAAGAAAGGCAACAATCTCCTTGCATAATTCATGTAATGTATCAAATTGGGCTGACGTGTCTCCCATTCCCCTTTTATTTGATTCACCACCAGAGCTGAGTCTCCGTATACATCTAAATTCTTGATTCGCAAATCAATGGCTTCTTCAAGCCCCATTATACAAGCTTCGTATTCGGCCTCATTGTTGGTAACGGCAAAGGTCAATCGGGCAGTAAACGGGATGTGCGACCCGTGTGGCGTAGTGATGATTGCCCCTATTCCGCTACCGTAAGCATTCACAGCTCCGTCAAATATCATCTTCCATTTGGAACCCAATTCTGGCCCTTCGTCTGGCAACGGCTCTTCACAATCTTTCATCTTTAGGTACATGATATCCTCGTCAGGAAAATCAAACCTCATTGATTGGTAATCTTCAATAGGCTGCTCCGCCAGATACTCAGACAGCACACTCCCCTTTATAGCCTTTTGCGAGACATATTGAATGTCATATTCAGTCAAGACCATCTGCCAACGAGCAATTCTTCCTGACAACGCCTGCTTTTCGAATACATATTTGATAGGATCCATCTTCGAGATGAGCGTGGTTGTATGATTCAGCATGTATTGCCTCAAACGCTTGGCGGCCCAGGCTAGCGCGCAACAAGTTTTCTCCAACATTGAGTATCGAGATTCACAATCTGTAAATTTCTTACTCAAGTAATAAATTGCATGCTCTTTTCTTCCTGTCTCGTCGTGTTGACCGAGAACACAACCCATGCTTCCCTCAAGAATTGTCAAATACATAATCAAGGGTCTACCTGCCACTGGGGGTATCAAAATAGGAGGCTCCTGCAAATACTGCTTTATTTTGTCGAACGCCTTTTGACAATTTTCGTCCCACGTCACAGCTTGATCTTTCTTCAATAACTTGAATAATGGTTCACACGTGGCCGTTAGATGAGATATGAACCGAGCGATGTAGTTCAACCTCCCTAAAAACCCGCGCACCTCTTTCTCTGTTTTAGGCGTCGGCATTTCTTGAATCACTTTTATCTTAGCAGGATCAACCTCTATTCCTCTTTCGCTTACGATAAACCCCAGCAGCTTACCCGATCTCACCCCGAAGGTGCATTTGTTAGGGTTCAGTCTCAGCCTGAACTTCCTAAGCCTTTTAAATAACTTCAGCAGATTCACCAGATGCTCTTCCTCCGTCTGGGATTTGGCAATCATATCGTCAACATAAACTTCGATCTCTTTATGCATCATATCATGGAAAAGAGTCGTCATCGCACGCTGATATGTTGCCCCAGCATTCTTCAAGCCAAAGGGCATCACTTTGTAGCAAAATGTTCCCCAAGGCGTTATGAAAGTAGTCTTCTCCATGTCCTCTGGCGCCATTTTAATCTGATTATAGCCTGAAAAGCCATCCATGAAGGAGAATACGGAGTATTGAGCAGTATTATCAACTAGCACATCGATATGAGGAAGTGGAAAATCGTCTTTTGGGCTTGCTTTATTCAAATCCCTATAATCCACGCATATCTGAACCTTGCCATCTTTCTTTGGCACTGGTACGATGTTAGCAACCCAGGAGGGATATTTTGTCACAGCCAGGAAACCAGCGTCCCACTGTTTTTGAACTTCCTCTTTGATCTTCACTGCCATATCTGGTCGAGTTCTGCGGAGCTTTTGTTTGACCGGCGGGCATTCTTCTTTCAGTGGCAGACGGTGCACAACCATATCTGTATCGAGCCCTGGCATATCTTCATACGACCAAGCGAATACATCATTATACTCTCGGAGCATTTCAACCAGTCTTCACTTGATACCGCTCTGCAGTGCGGCTCCGATACGAATATTCTTCTCAACCCCTTCCGACCCCAAGTTGATAATTTCGATGACCTCTTCGTGAGGCAGAATGACACGCTCTTCTTGTTTCACCAACCAAGACAGTTCTTCAGGAACGTCACTATCTTCGACAACCTCTTCTTCGGCCTCAAATACCGGGTGCTCAAAGTCGGGACGAGTCATAGGTGGTTCAAGGATGTCATCGAAAAATGTTATCCTGCAAAAGGAATGGTTAAATGCTTCAAAATGCATATAAAGCGAATAACCACGTTGCCATTTTATTGAAAAATACAAAACAAGAAAGACAGAGATTACAGTATTTGCACATGAAAAAACGCCATTTATTTAATGATTAACGCGCAATGTTCATAACAACACAGCCCTAAGCAAATCACGATGCCCCGGGCAAGACATCATATTATTCAACAATTAATAAAACAAAGCATTACTGTTTAAGAGTCACAGGAACAAGCTCCTGAATAGACCAGTTGCACAGTCCTTGTCCTGGCGTGCTTGGCTGAATCCAGGCATCCATATCACAGTCGCTGTCTCCTTCGTCAGACTCCGAAGCAGCGTTGATGGTTTCATGACATACTCCACTGGCAGAGATGGTTATTAGCCCTCTGAAACGGGGTGCCCCCACAGCAGGTGTTGATGACGACGGTTGGTATCCCAGCCCCAACCGGTCCATCTTTACAGGAATATCCAGCACTTTGCCCCAGCCCTTTGCTTCTCCTGCCTCCACCAGAGCTTGAGCTTCTTTATACGACGAGACGGCTACCTCTGACACCTTGCTCGGCCCGGGACCTTTGTCCTTGATTCGCAACCCTTCAAATGCCTGGCAGGGCGTTTCGTGGATCTCTCCGTCGACCTCCACATATTTAAATGACGACAGATGGCTGACCAGGATGTCTTCTTCTCCGCATACGGTGACTACGCTGTCTCCGACCATATATTTCAACTTCTGATGCAGGGTAGACGTGACTGCCCCAGCCCCATGAATCCAGGGTCTTCCGAGCAGGCAGCTATATGCGGGTTGTATATCCATGATATAAAATTCCGTTGCAAATACCTCCGGCCCCACCTGCAGAGGCAATGTTATCGATCCAAAGACTGTTCTTCGCGTGCCATCAAACGCTCTGACTACCAAGTCACTGGGCGTGCACAGGATTCCTTTGACATCTAGCTTCATCATCGCTTTCTTGGGCATCACATTCAAAGACGATCCGGTGTCGACCAATACATGCGACGTTACTGATCCTCTACACTCGACAGATATGTGCAGCGCCATATTATGATCTCTCCCTTTCGGGGTCAAATCGAAGTCGGTAAAGCCCAAGTTGTGGCCTGCATTCACATGTGCCAACACTCCTTCCAGCTGATTTACAGAGACGTCTTGGGGTACAAAGGAAGTATCCAGGACTTTCAACAAAGCATTTCTGTGAGCTTCAGAACACAGTAGTAACGACAGGATAGATATCTTGGAGGGCGTCTGTTGCAGATGCTCCACAATCTTATAATCACTTTTTCGAATCAAGCGCATGAACTCTTCTATGTCTTTCGATGTCGCTTCTTTGCCGCTTGCTTGCACTGGGACATTCTCAACCATCTTCCCCTTTCCTTTCGCTAGCCTTTCGGCCTCCACCTCAGGCGATATGAAGATCCTACCACTCCTTGTCATACCTCCTGAACCAACAACGTTGTCTACAGTCTCGGCTGGCTGCTTATTAACATCAATTTTTATCCCGTCACAATACACATCCAACCCATATGACCATGGGACCGCTTTGGTGCTCTCGTACGGGATTGGTTCGGCCTTAGTTATGGTGATCGGTGGTCGCTGGACCGGTGCTGCAATAGTGATTGTCTTTCGAGGAATCGTTACAGTGGCCACATCACTCTGATCATTTGCTACTGCCCCTGCAGGCTCTTCAATTGCTGCTCGGTCAAACTGCAATGTGCCTCCATCAATTAAAGCCTGAATGCCTTTCTTCAAATCATCACACCCCCCAGCTAGGGTCCAGCATTCTAAGCAATACTCGTCACATCCTGGATAAACACCCCCTTGCAGCAATCTACTTTTTATCTCGCTCAGCGGCGTCTTTAAATCGTCGACATTCATAATCAGATTCAACCCTTCCTCAGTCAGAATGGCGTTTGCCCCATGATTAGGCATGGGTTTTTGCACTATATTCGGACCTGCCGTTCCGAAATTGATAGCCTTATTGTCCAAAAGATCCTGCACAACGTGCTTAAAAGCATGACAACCCTCTACATCGTGGCCCGGAGCCCCAGAGTGAAACTCACAATGCCTGCTTGCATCATAACCATACGGAGGAGTTCCCGTTATAGGTGCCAGAGTTCTCTTCTCTACCAGGTTTAAACCCAACAATGTCTGCAACAAATCAGCATACGTTGAGGGAGGCTTCTCAAACACTCTTCTTTGTTTACCACCCTGGAATCTTCGCTGAGCCTGCTGTGCCCCCTGCTGTGGCTGCTGCTGCTGTTGCTGTTGTTGCTGCATTGGCTGCTGCTGAAACGGTTGTTGTTGATATGGAATAGTAACACTCGCCACCTGCTGCGGCTGATGATATTGGTTTCGTCCCCTGCCTCGGCCTCGGCCTCGGCCTCCGAATACTGCGCTTGCCTCGCCCTGACGGCGCCCACCAAAAGCCTTCCTACTACTGCCAGATGCAGTTGATTCCTCAGCCTGGAACCTACCTTGCTTAATGTTGTTTTCAATCTTTTCTCCCATCAGAATTAAGTCTGAGAAGCTGGCCAAAGATGTGTGAAACAACTTGTCATAAAACATGCCTGTGAAGGTTCCGATAAACATGTCATTCATTTCCTTGTCTTCTAAAACAGGACGGACCCTGGCAGCCATATCGCGCCACCTTTGTGCGTACTCTTTAAAGCTCTCACCCTTCTTCTGAGACAGCCCTATCAATTGGACCCGATTGGGCGCCAGGTCGCTGTTATATTTGTAGTGAGCTACAAATGCCTCTGCTAGCTGTTTCCATGTCTTGATATTAGTTGGCTCCAATCCCATATACCATTCCAGGGAAGGGCCTGATAGACTATCTTGAAAGAAATGCATTAGCATTCTCTCATCAGTTGAGTACGCAGACATCTTTCGATAATAAGCCCGCACGTGCACTTTCGGACATGTGTCCCCTTTATACTTATCAAACGTAGGAGCTTTGAATTTGATTGGCACCCTCAAGCCAGGTACCAGACCCATTGTTGCCATGTCTAAGCCCACAGCACTTTGGTTCAGGACCCCCCTCATCTGCTCTTCTAGCATTCTGATCTTCTGGGAGTCATCCATCGGCCCTTCAAAGCCTCCGCCGAAGAAAGCGTCCTCCTGCTGATCTTCTTGCCACATACCATTCCCAGCTCCATACCCATCATATTCATTATTGCGACCAGCTCTAATCTGATTCATCACCGGGCCTCGGCCTCTGTTGCCGTATCCCTGAACACCTCCAGCAGGCCCAAAAGCCATTAACCCAGCGCCGTTTCCATTTCCAAAACCTCCGTAACCCTGATTGGCCATACCATAACCGTCTTGCCCAAAGCCTTGAGCATTGAAACCATATTTCCCAGTGTTATCGAATCCCTGATCGTTGAACCCGAATCCAGCATTGCCGAAGTCGTTGCCTCCCATATTATCACCCAAGTTGATATCACCAAGCCCAACGTTATGGACAGCAGTCTCGTTCCCAACTCCGACGTTACCATTCCCAGCAGCGGTAGCGTTGTTGACATTAGCAGCAGGTATATTGACTACAGGTGGAGCCACTGGCGTGGGAGTGCCATCTCCATGAACAGTATCGACTCGCACAGACTGATGATCCTCGTTACCGTGACCGGCGTTTCTGACCAACAGAGGCTGCACCATGGCTTGCAAATTCTCCTGACCTTTTGCAATAGCCTCCATGGTCTGCATAAAGAGAGCTAGCTTCTCGCGCACATCTTGCATCTCGTTCTGCATTTGATCCATGATTCTTCGACAGTTGGTGCGAGTGGAATATCTGTGCGGGCGCTGATCTGCAATCCTGAAAATACCTGAAAAATGGCAGGAAATAAGGTACCATCCAATGATTACCTGTAATGCAATATGAATATGAATGCAATGCAACGTGTGTGTCTGTGCATTAGGGAAATTCATTCCCCGATTCTAGTGTGAAGGTGCCGGTGCAATGACAGTGCTAGCGATACAAAGATCAGAGTTGAATCACAGAAAGCCTCATATATTGCAGAGAAACCAATAAGCCCGGAATACAATACTACTGAGAGTACAATAAGAAGGCATGACCTCAACCAACAATCCTGGTGATGGTCAGTACTATGCAGATAAAGCATACAAGTTACTACATGAAATGATCAAACACTCCCATAAGTCTGGTACTCTTCTAGCAGCTTCTTGGTCTCCGGATGACTTGGTCGAGCAAGCAGTCCTTCAACAAGTTGGTTTCTTCTCTTGAGAACGCGTCGCACGTCTTCGGCAGTTTCCTCCCATGCCCCTTCTCCGAAGCGATCCTCTAGTTTACGCTTCTGAGACACAGCTTCATCTCTGCCTTTGATGGCCTTGTTTAGTGCATTCTGGAGACTATACCGGGTCATCACTTCTTCTTCACACTTCTTGATGCTGGACTTCAACTGCTCTTCGAGGTCGAAAATTTGCTGCTTCAACTTATCCTCCCTCTTCTTATTGTTGGTGAGCGTGGCATTCTAAGTCTTATTGCAAGAAGAGATTTCTCGGTGTGCTGCGTCGAGCGCTTTCTTTTTGGATTCGAGCATGTCGTGGGAGCTTCTGAACTCTTGCCCCAGACGTTCGCGCTTCCTCTTCTCCTCAATGAACTCAGCCCCTAGTCTGTTCATTAGCTCAATCTGCTGTTGGAAAGCATGCACGGCCTTGTTTTTCTCGCTGCGTATCTGGGCTAGCTCCTGCTCTAACCCTTCGTTGATCTTCATCAAGGCTTCTTTTTCTTTCACAACTTGCTCGTAGGCTTCCCTAGAAACAGTAGTTGGCTCTGCTACCAGAATAGGAACAAGGGCTGGTGCATCTGGAAACGGCATCCGCAACTGACTTGCTCTCTCCTGGATCCAAACTCTGTAAGGTGCATAGGCCTGACAGTCATTCTTCCCTAACAACGGCTTCCCTCTTCGGTTAATACGCGTCCAGGCATGCTGCAGCTTGGCTAATAACTCCCCCTTCAAGTCACCAGTGAAGTACAGAGATTCCTGTACTTCTTCCTCCTTTGGCGGGTTCTTCAGCGCATATCCGAACTGACGGACCAACAAGGATGGGTTGTAGTTGATACACCCTTTTCTTCCTATCAGCGGGACATTAGGGTACCCAGAACAACTGAATATAAGCTCAGCCCCTAGCAGGTCTCGATCAAACCACTCAACGTCTTCGGAAGAAAGCCTCATCAGGCGCTCTGACCAGCTAGCGGTGGTTGCACTCTCCACAAAAGATCCCTTCATGGGAAGATGACTCGTGAACCACATATTCAACAAAGGCACGCAGCAGTAAACAACCTTTCCCCTTCTGTTTTCATTCTTGTAGTGCAAGGAGTGGTAGAAGTCTCCGATCAACGTTGGCATTGGATTGCCGGCAGCAAACAGGTGGAAAGCGTCCAAGTCTACGAAGTTGGGCAAGTTAGGGAACAGCACGATCCCATAAATGCATAGAGCCAAAATAGCGTTGAAAACCACCCAACACCCGTTCTTGGCATACTCCTGAGCTTTGCCAACTAGGAAATCAAGAGAGAAACCTGAAACCCCAAGCCAAGAAGTCACTAACAGTTCTGCAACATCCATATGCAAGGCCTTGGCTAAGTCCTCCAACTTGGGCTCAGCAGCAGAGTGAATAAAGGGAACCTTGTTCTGCACTGGTAGCTCAGTAAAATCCACGTACTCCTCAATGGGAGGCCCTAGAATGAAGTCAGCAAACGTAAAACATCTCAATGCGGGGTCATAGAACTGCATCAAGGTGTACAGCCCGTTCATCTCATCAGTAGTGGGCTTGCAGACTAATCTCAGTAATCTCCCATGACTCATTCTGAAGCTTCTCCTAACCTCCTCATCAGCAAGAGATATCAGACCAAGCAAAGAAGTAATATCAGGTGTAGGCAGCTTATACGCAACTGTTTTCCTCAACCCAGCCATAATCAATACTCGGAAGTCTGGGCACTAGAACCGGGGGATATGCGAATGCACCTGCAGCACAGACACACGTTAATGGGATGCAATGATAATGAGTATGCAAACAATGCAATGCAAGTAACATGCAACAGGGACCAAATGCCGTAGCTGAATAGCCTGAACCATATCAAGAGGTCTCCAACAGACTCTTTAGAAGTCCTCAAACTCTGGTCACAGATAGACCTAAAACAAAGCTCCAACAACGGTCTCTGACAGACCTCGAACCATAACCCCAACTGGTCTCTGGTAGACCTCAAACCATATCTCCAACTGGTCTCTGACAGACCTCAGAATTCTCCAACTGGTCTCTGACAGACCTCAGAACTCTCCAACTGGTCTCTGACAGACCTCAGAACTCTCCAACTGGTCTCTGACAGACCTCAGTACTCTCCATAAATACTCAAGATCTCTGATCAAGAAATAATCGGTGTCTGAAGGTCTAGTTACCTGCATAACCCCAAACCCTCTCACAGGTGGATGTCCTAGTAACTGACAAAGGTATGGCATCCTATGCGGTCGTCGGCGTCACAGACTTTCAGGGTTGATGATACGATTCCCAGAAGGAGTGGCATCATCAAACCCTGAAGAGGCCTCACTTAGCCAACTTCCAAATGATCGGTTCCCGGAGTCGACAATTCAGCTGACCAACAACCCCTTCGACCCAAAGGGTAGAAAAAGAAGCCAACCAGAAGAACCTCGTCCGAGTGTAGATTTCATGAGACACTAATGCAAGCAAAGCCGGCACGCGCCCACTACTTTCTACTCTAATTCTAGGTGCACTCAAGCCCAGGTCCGGCTTATCTCTCAATCATAGAACCACCCATCACAACCCACTACAGCAATAATAACAATATATATAATGCTGAAAATAAAGGTCAGAAATATAAATCCATACAAAATCCTCGACGGGAAAACAAGCGTTAGGATTGACTCTCTTAAGGGACGTTGGATCCCAAATGCATAAGAACCATCGCAGTCCTTAGCAGCCAGGGGACGTTGGGTCCCCAGCAGAGTCGCCAGTTGTCGCTACTGCGAAAATCGGCGCCGGCTGACAGAAGAGTCGCCACCGTGCGTTATTTATCCCACGGGAGGGAAAGGAAACGCTCGAAGTAAACCTCGCAAAAAACGGGAAAAGGGATGGTCATCGCAACCAAAACCTGGGTTCGGGAGTCGGTTACGCAAGGGGAAGGTATTAGCACCCCTCACGTCCGTCGTACTCGACGGGATCCACGCTTGTTTTCGGGTATGGATTGTTATTCTATCTAAACTACAGGGTCAAGGGTTAAAAGAAAATAAAATGACTCGGCAAAGTATCGCACTTTATGCCTACGTATCCCCGTCTGGAACGAGAAATCAAAGTCAACGTAGTTCACCTACCTACTGGAAAGGAGGGGAAGGTTGCTCGCTAGGATATCGCATCCTATGCCTACGTACTTTCATACAGCATGAAAGATCAGAGCAAACGTAGTTCGGGCCACGTACGACACAAGTCTGTCTTGATTGATTTTATTCCTTCTGAAAAAGGTTTTTCTGATTAGCCGTCCAAGCGGACAAAAATGACGTTTTGATGAGTTCACATTCTTTTACGGAAGAAGTGTCTTTTATTGTGTTTGAAATCTTATTGTATTTTTTCTGTTTGTTCTGAGGAAGAAGAGACAGAACTCTAACCTACAGTTGAAAAGGGAATCAAACTAACCTAATGTTATCATGCATGGGTTAAGACCTAATGTCTATCATGCTCCTCTCTTGCACAGAGAGAAACAGAGATCCTAAGGGAATAGACGGAAACAGAAACAATAGCAGATATATACAGTAAAGCAGTAAAATGCATGGATGCGGCAATACAAGCGAGGCAAGGGAGTCCCACTCAACCTCGAACCTAGAAAACAATAGGCAAAAGTGAACAGGATTCACTTTCAACCCAACAGGTTAACAGCAAACAATACAGTCCCGAAAACCAATCAATACATCAGAAATGAAATACAGCAGAAAAATAAACAGACACAGCAGCTCTGCATCAACATCTGACTTCAAATCATCTCCAATCAGCTACAAGCTTCAGCAAGCATCAATCTCCATCTCCACAGCCTTCAAGCAAGGTCTTTGATCATCAGTCTTTAGTCTACAATGGCTTTTCTTCAAGTCTCAATCTCCAGGATGAACATCAATCAACAAGATGAAGTGAATGAATGTTAGCCAGTCAATTACCTACCAAGGGTGGTTCATTAACTGTTAACATTATATAGACAATTTTCCCTCAAAAGTTCTATCTTCCAAATACATTCACTGATCCTTCCAAAGGAAGGAGGTGGATATTTGAAAAGAGACTTTGAATCATAGAGAAAGGATGGATGCAGACAAGGCATTCCATGTTTGAGAAACAAGCTTTCTAATCTAGAGCTCTGCCTAGCTCCTAAACCCTAGTCTCCTCAACAGCTGCTAGCAGGAATCTCCTCTTCAACTCTGGAAGTTGGATTTCAATCTCTGGATCTCCAATGGCTTCATCATCACAAGTCTTCAGCTCTCCCAATCCCCAGACAATCCCAATACCCACACAGACAAACAATAATCCCCAGAGGGCATACCACACCAATCAATCAAATATAGTAGTATTAATAGCAGTAGGGGAATCCTAGTGATTTCTAAGGGATCTAATAACTACCCATAGTCCCTATAGTCCCATATCTAAGATATTCAATCTCTAAGTCCTAAGGGAAATGATTCAATTCTCCTAAGTTATCACTTAAACCCTAATTTTGTTCATGTTGTTCACCTAAACTAATCACCTAAAACTAAGTCCTAAAAATGGGAACTAAATCTTATGTACAAGATAACAATGTCTATTAATCAACCTAAAAAGAATGGACAAAAAATATTAAAGCATTTGATCAAACTAAAATTAACAAAATCATGTACCAAACAAAATATTATTTACACCTAATTAAAAGAAAAATATGCCAAAAATAAGAAAATAAAAAGAACTATTAATTTTTTGTATGATAATTTTCTTGACCAAATTAAGAAAATAATGCAAAAAGAACCAATGGAAAATATGCATTTTATGATTTATTATGATTTTCTGAAGATTTAATGTTTTTGAGAAAAAATAAAATGAAATAAAGTTGGCAGGGGGCGCAGCAAGTAATAAAAACCAGTTAAAAAATGAACTGGGCCCAGACTGGGGGGCGCGCATAGCAAGCGCGTCTGGGCCCATATGCACTCAGAAAGTAAACAAAAAATTAAAAAAACAGAAAACGGTGTAAAAAGCAAATATTTCAGTTGAAATGGAAATAGGCCTTGGTTCGTGGGGTGTGCATAGCAACAATTTCTGAGCACAATTTGAAGACTTAAATGAAATGGTGCGTTGCACCATTTGAATTTCCCTCCGTCTCCATCTTTCAATCGTGGCCATTGGTTTAGTATCCCAGTCAAAGTCAATCTCAAGATCGTGTGGCCCAGGGGTTATCTTCAACCTCCAGCAAACCCTAAGCCATGAAAACCCTAACCATGCTTGTATCTTCAAGTGCTCTGTTCTCTCTCATTTCACCATGAATTCCCTCGACTCCAAGAGCAAAGTTGCTCTAAATTCCTCCCTCCACACAGCCATAACCATAACTCCTCCTAAAACTCAAGCAACAATGGAACCCGATAGGTATAACAGATGGAATCCACCATTTTCATCTGCGATCAAACCTCCCAATTCTCTCTAATTTTTGCCTTAAACTAATCCATATCTCATGCTGATCATTACAAGCTATTCATTCGAGATTATCATGCAATATCCTAGTAGTTACAAGCTTCACCAGTTTATGCACTCCATGGCCAATCCTCATGAAACCTCTCCAAACTCACCAAAATCAGTCATCTACCCTACCTTAACCTTTCTATGCTATCAAAACCTAGCAATTCTAACCAAAGCATGCAATTCGAATGAAAACTTACTTGGTGCACAATGAAGAAAACAGCTACCAAAACCTCTAGATCCAAAGCTTGAAGTGATGGAAAACTGGTCAATGAACTTGATGATGACTTCTGTATGCAACCAATGATGCTCCAAAGCTTTGAATATCCTAATTCCAAGATTCTTTCACTTTGAATGATGATGATGAATGGCACGATTCCTCCTTCAATTTGCCAAATGAATTTGTGAATTCTGATCCTTGGATGATGATGATGAAGAACAGATCAAGAATGATGCAAATTGATGAGAATTTGAGAGAGTTTGGATTGATTTTGCAATTTGAAGAAAGTGTGTGAAACTTGTGGTTTTGAGTAAATGTGATCACCAACCATGGCATGAACCCTCTCCATTCAATATATACATGTCATTAGAACCTCCTAGAAACTTGGAGAAACTTCCCATGTGTGATTTCCCTTGAATTTGGCTTATGTTTCTTCTATGATAAGTAACCATGAATAACTTCCAAAATGTGAACCAAGCTCAAGATTCTACTTTAGCAAATGTTCTCAAAATGACCTTTCCATTCAAAATGACCTATAATTTCACCTCATTTGGCCAAA
Source organism: Lathyrus sativus (assembly GCA_963859935.3). Classification (NCBI taxonomy): domain Eukaryota; kingdom Viridiplantae; phylum Streptophyta; class Magnoliopsida; order Fabales; family Fabaceae; genus Lathyrus; species Lathyrus sativus. The sequence continues at coordinate 287,803,938 of OZ012735.1, forward strand.
ATATGAAAAATCTCATTTTTTAGGTCATTTTTATTCATTAAATCCAACAATTTTGAAACCTTGTGCTATGAATCTTTACAATCTCTCATGGTCACTTTTCTAGACTCAAAATGTCATTTGGAACAAGTTTTATGTTGTAAAGTTTTCCATTTGAAGCTTCCTTGTATGAGTTTTGGGCATAGGCTTGAAATGACCTATAATTCTCAAATGACCAAAATACCCTTTGCTTGCCAAGACCATAAGTAGAGTTCCACAAATCATATGAAGGCATACTATACCATTCTAGAAATCTAAGACAATGAGGAACAACTCTTATGTTTACCAGAAATTCATTTGAAATCTCCTTGAGGGGTAAAAAGTGGTTAGAAGTCAAGTCACTTTCAGAGACAAAATTTCAGATACCTCAAATGACCTGTAACTTGCAAGGACCATAACTTGAGTTCTATAAATCTCCTTGATGTCTTCCACCACTCAAATTAAAGGTCTTGAGATCCTCTACAAGTTTCATGTTGGCCAAGGCTCCATTTGAAGCTTGCATTATGACTTATCTTGCTTGGAAATTTGACCTAAATTAGGGGATTTTACACAGAAACCCTAATTTAGAAACTCCTCTTCTCCTTGATTTCTCTTGAATTCTTCTTAACACATTTCCCTATCCTTCTCTACAGGTCAAATGATGAACCCCACATCTCTCCAATGGCCCTTAATGCCTTTCAATCAGTCAATTGACCTAGAGTTGACCCAGGATTGACCCAAATGAAACCCTAGTTGACTGTCTTCATCCACAACTCTTGTGACTATACCAATGACTTGTCTCCTTCTCCAAATGACTTTCTAAGTCCTCCAAGATGTCTAGATACTCCCCATGCTCATCCCACAGCTCACACTTTCCTTGATGATCCCCAGATACCCTCAGATAGGAGATGGATGCACTTGTTTGATCTATTGACTTCCCAGCTTTCAAATTCTTTCTGATGACTTGAATGAGATTGAATTTGGATAATAACCTCTTGATAGGCTCATATAGATGAGAATAATGATTGGTCCCCTGTTGGATGACTTGCCATGGTATGCTATGCAGATGATCAGACTATGTACATGACTCTATATGCAAATGCTAATGATATTGAAACCTAAACCAAGTGAATAAGGTTGAGCAAATTTTAGGGTGCAACTGCTGCCCCTATTCAAGCGACTTGGACCCGATTGGGTGAAGAGCGAATGACCTTCAAACATTCGAGGTACGAGACGGTTGAATACTAAGAACCCGGAAATTTGCCAACCGCAGAAATAAACTGCGCTCCTGCTTGGGTAACGACATTCATCGACTGAATTTGACATCTAATATTACATCTAATATTTTTTCTCTTTTTTCTTCTCTTCTTTTCAACTATTTTCTTCTTTTTTTTTTCTTTCAAAATATCTTTTCATATTTTTTCTGTATCTTTCTATATATTTTTCTCCATATCTTTTTTCAAATATATTTTCTCTATTTTTCTCATAATATTTCTTTTTATTATTTTCTCTCTTCTTTTCAACAATATTTTTCTCAAATATCCTTTTCTCTTTTTCTTTTTTCTTTTTCCAATATTGTTTTTATTATTCAATATTCTCTTTTCCTTTTCTTTTTCTAAACAAAGAAAATGAGAAAAACAAAACAAAAATACAAAAGGGGGGTTTGGCAGTTACAAAAGGGGTGTCTGCTAGAAAAATAAAAGCACAAAATAAGGGCCCAGCCCAAACTTTAACAAACAAAAAAAAAGGGGGAGGGGAATTAGGAAACAGAGGGGGTATGCAAGCAAAACATTGGGCCCAGCCCATAGCCCCTCCAAAAAACACAGAAGCGGGGGTGTAGCCAGAAAAAATGGGGTGCGAACTGGGAAACGCATTAGGCCCAAGGCCCATGTCCACTGAGTCCAAGCTCTCCCTCACTCTCATTTCCCTTTCTGAAACCCTAGGTTTCTTTCTCCCTCACACTCACCGCCGCCGCCGTCTTCCTCTCCGAGCTCCCTCCGTTCTTGTTCATCTTCAAACTCAACTTTCGTTTCACAACCTGCAAAAACAAAAGAATCAACAACAAAAACCAATCGCTATTTGGAAACATCCATCCTTGACATTCTTGAAGACGTGAAGCAAGTCTCTGAAAGAAGTTAGTTCGCTGAAGGTCCTGAAGGTGTGATGCATGTTGATCGTTGTTGCTTAGCGAAGAACAACGAAGCCGGTGATCGGTGAATCTAGGTCTTGAAATTGTTATAAGAAGATTCGTCTGGAGATTCAGAAGATTAAACGAGTTGAAGATTTCTGGATTCGTTGAACACCGTTGACGAACTGAAGCTGACGGAGCTTGATGATCGTGATGATGTTCGCTGAAGGTTCATTCTGGAAATGATGACCGCTTGAAGATTCGATGAACATTCATCATTCCTGATGAATTTCTGTAGACTTCTGGCATGTTCTTGAACGCGTTGTTGAATCTGGAAACGATTGCTGATGTTCTTCTGGAGATGATGATCTGAAGACGAAGATGAATATTCTTGCTGAACGGTTGAATCTGGGAACTAATTGAAGATCTATGAAGGTGGATGGCAAAGTTCTGGAGGTGAGGGTGATGAAGATCGACCGGAGATGGAGATTAATGTTGATCGGAGGTAGGATGAAAGTTGATCGGAGACATTGAAGGAGGAAGACGGATATTGATCGGAAGAGATGAAGGAATGAGGAGAAGGAGGAGATTTCTGGAATTTTGAGGTTTCCGGTGAAATTCACGGTGGCCGGAAGTGGTTTAGGGTTGCCGGCGATGGACTGTTAGGGTGGTTGCATGGTCGCCGACCATGCAACCGATGAAGTTCCGGTGAGGTTTGGTGGAGGGACACGTGGCTGTGGTAGTGGAGGGATGGTGTGCATGTTGGCCACGTGTGTGTGTGTGGCAGCGAGATGGAGAAGGAAAATGTGATGTGGCGTGTGATGGTGAAAAAATGTGGACCCCCCCTTTGGCAACACGTGTACGCTGAAGCTTTATAGGCTGAGATAACCCTGGACCCTTCTGGAATATTCTGGACGAAAATGGACAATTCTGGACTGAACTGGGCCTTGGCTGATGAGTTTGGATAAAGCCCAACGAATTAATCTGATAAACTGGACTAATTAGACTAATTAACATGGTTAAATGCTAATGAATTAATTGCTAATGACTCTGATTAAAACCAATACTCTAATTAAATCTAAAAAACTAATTAATATCCAAACAAAATAATACTCCAGCTAAACCTAGATTAAACTAATTAAAACCCAATTGAATCTAATTGAAAAGATTTATTATACTTATAAAACCAACCTATTAATATCTAAAAACAATATGTCCTAAAATACCAATTAAAATCTATTATCCTATTAAAAACTCTATTAAAATTCTATATCTAAAAAAATATATTCAAAAATCAATTAATTCTATAATATCTATTAAAGAAAAATCTATCCATTTATTAAAATGAAAAATCTATATTCTATATTATAAAAGGAAAATATTTTTCTATTAAAACCCTAATATTCTAAAAAGAAAATGCTATTCCATTTAAAATTCTAAAAAAACTATTATTAATAAAAGAAGAAAAACTATATTATTCTATATTATCCTAAAAATGATTTAAAAGCTAATAAAACCCTAATAATGGCTAATAAATTCCAGAAAAATCACAATAATTCCCGAGGGGACAAAAATAGCACCGAACGGCAAATAACACTGCGAGAGCGCACGAAAATAGCCGGTAAAAATAAACGGGCACCGAAATATCCCAAAAATACGATTCTATCTATCCAAACTGATTAAAAAAACATCTGAGACGCGAGACGAGAGCTGTGATCCCGATAGAATCAAAACAAATGAAAAATGCACTGTATGCGATATGCAGATGCGAATGCGGTCATGCGTCGAAACATAGGACCAGATACGAGACCCGGTTGGTCAAATTTTAGGGTGCAACAGCTGCCCCTATTCAAGCGGCTTGGACCTGAATGGTTGAAGAGCGCTCAGCCTTCAAACATTCAAAGGTAGATGACGGTTGAATACAAATGGAACCTTGAAATTTGCCAACCGCGGGAATATACTGCAAAGCTGCTTGAGGAATAGTCTCCAATGAACTGAAGTTTGGTTGTCACGGCAACAACTGGTCAATTATCTGATGAATTTTTCTGCTGTTTTTTTTTTCAACATCAATTACCTATGTGACGCCACAGATACTGATTCTTCGGAATAATGCTTCAGAAAAGCAAACACCTTCCCATCTGCTATGGGATATTTTCTGTCGACTCATGGTTCACGGCGAACCTGAGGAAACTCTCCTGGGGAATTCTGAATTGAACTGCCTGGCACCTATTTTGACGAAGGCGGCAGCTTCAGAAACCGATATATGCCAATCCTTGTTGTTGTTTTTTTTTTTTTGATGCTGACGTAACAACCAAATGAAGAATCACTCCGCTGGGGAAGACGAGAAGCTTAACCAAACAACTCTGTAGGTGAACAAATTTGAAATCCAATGAGGTAACCAACCTGGTCCATGTTTCGACATGCGTATGCTTGATATGATGCAATGCCCTATATGACATGAGAATGCTATGCGTTCTGTTTGAAAGTGTAAGGCCTAGATGGCATGGAAATACTATATGCTTGTATAAATGCTATGACTATATATGCAAATGCTAATGCAGGCTCGAGCTGCCAGAGAACACCAGGCCTGAAAACCACTTGGCAAAATAAATGCCGAAGGCAACGTCAACTCTACTGAGGATGAACCGAAGTCACAGAATTATCTCAGCAAAATAAATGCTGGAAAAGGGAAATCAAATCCGCTGGGGATAACCGTCCTGCTGAAGAAATGGAAAGGCAACCCTGCTTGGCGACTTCATTGGGGAAAGAAAGAACAATTCTGCTTGGGGATGCTCTCTTCAAACCATTGGCAACTGATTATGCTCTGCGGGGATTGACCCAAACTAGGGTTGATTGCGCGCAACACACTGTTGGAAATGCCCCTACTATCAAGGATATCAATCTTTTGATCTGCTGAGTATACTCCTGATCTTACTCTGATGCGGGGTAAAATACAATCTTGACTCTTCTAGGGATAATAAGCAACTTTCATCTGCCGAAGAGTAGCAATTCTGATTTAACAACATCCACAAGGAACTCAACATTAACCGGAGCACTGGTATCCGTCGAGCTTCGTATCGGGGAACATGACAACATGCGAGTCATTGGGAATTACTGTGTCAGATACCTTTAGGTTTTTTGTTTTTCTGGTTTAGGATAAACATGGACTATGTACACAGTGGAAGATATGGAAAATACTAGACGAGAACTAGCATTCAAAGGTAGACTACCAGACGAGAACTGATAGGAAAATAGGTTATCGAACGAGAATTGGTTTTGGTTTAGACATCAGACGGGGCTGACTGGATAACAGACTGAGGCATAGACAACCAGGCGAGAACTGGCTGAAAGCTGACATGTACCAGACGAGAACTGGTATAACACCTAGGTTAAAACACACGATGATCAGACGAGAACTGATTACACGATGACATGTACCAGACGAGAACTGATACAACACTTGAAGAAACGGTGACCAGACGAGAACTGGTTACAATAAACTACACCAGACGGGAACTGATGCTTACAATAAACTACACCAAACGGGAACTGATGTTTACGGAAAGGTGGGCCAGACGAGAACTGGTTACCGGTTTGCCAGGCGAGAACTGGACTTTGGAAATGACTGGTTACTGACACGCAACAGGTTTAAACTGTAGGTCAATGATCCAATGACAGCAAGGCCTTTTTCGAAATGATAAGAGTAATGGTTTTGATAAGGGTATTGACATGGTTCCCCGATACTCAGCTCCAGCTGGGGATAAACAGACTGGCTTGACCAACTTGCCCCAGTACAACGCAACTTGCCCCAATCTAACTCTTGGGAATACTTGCTCTGAACAACTTGCTACGGGACGACCTCGAGATTACTTGCCCCGGTATTTGTATGACAACAGAATTCAATCTCCATTAAACAATTGTCATCCCAGTTGGTTTCAACACTCTCTGCGGTGACTTGCCCCTGAATGAGCGTTCTAGCGACTTAACCCGATCTGATTTTCCACCTGAAGGTTCTGCTTTCAAATCTCAACGCTCTGAATAACTGCCCCTGATTGGCTCCCGAGAAGACTCACTTCTGATCAACTGCCTCTCAAATAAACTGCCCCATAATCAACTGATGCTTCGGGACTTGTCCTCAGACTGACTGATTCCGAACTCACTGGAAAATAATGCCCCTGATTCACAGGTCTTCACAACATACTGTTCTAGTTCAGACTGCTGAATTACTCAGTCCTTCCCGACGATTCCCTGTTGGAATTTCTCTCATGTCAACTACTAACCTGCAGTTAAAACCGTATGTCCACGAATGGTAATCTTAATGCAGTGCTTATGCAGATTTTGAAAAAATTTTGAGCTGTCACTCATTTACATGCTATGATTGTGAGTGACGAATGAACCAGAGTTCAAACGTAGTGCTTACGTGGTCAGTGAAAAATACAACAAGGATGTGACTAGCAAGTTAAGAAGGAGTCAGGTTACTCAACCTTATCGTAATGCGCTTCAGACCAACCCCACCTCAATTAGGTCTTTTAAGGGTTGTATCGTGGTCGGGTTCACGGTTCGTGAAACAAAGGATATTTGGCTCAAATTTTGATTTGTACCCACCCCTTCTACGTGATGATCTCCGATCTTAAGGTTCAGTTAACCTGGCACAAGCACTCGCCTCTTCGAGAGGTATGTTGAATGGTAGGAACCATAGGTAAGGAATTCACAAGGTTTTTCCGGAGTGATAGTTACTCCTTCTTCGCTTTCGGTGTCTGTGTACACGACTTTGTGACTCGCTGGGGGAAAATTTCTTTTTATCCCTTCTTTTTCGTTCTTTTGATTCCCTAATTTTTTCCTGGACTGACTCCTTTTGAGTTCTTTTCGTTTTTTCGTTTTCTTTGAAGTCCAGCGGGATGCCCTGATTTTTGCCTAAGTATTAGCTCTCTAGCTTTTTCTTTCTTTTTACTTAGCGGGCTTTCTCATGTCTTTCTTTTGGAACAAAGTCGTGTGACACTGGTTGTCTTGATTGCTCCGAAAGGATTGTAACTGTCTCACTCCTGATTGGTGAGGTATGACCTCTTGAAAGGTATAAACTTATTGATCCTCGAAAGACAACACTCCTCTGTAAGACTTGAATGCTCGGTCAAGCTAACTGACAACTACCCTGCCCCGGGTTAAGATGTGAGGGTTAAAAAAAGTCCGAAAAAACTTCTACTTCCTGGCTCGAAGTGGTTAACAAGGGACTAACTCCTTAGACCTCCAGTGTTTGGGGAATTTGAAACAATGCCTTGTACGTCATCGGTAAGGTCTTATCTAAAAGCATACGATCATCGGTCATGAGTTTATTTCGTCATCCTCCCTCCAGTCTTTGCTAGTTACAGTGATAAAATGGAGTGAATAAAATGCAAGTGTCAGTGCAATGCAGTAAATGAGCGACAGCGACATGATTAATTCAGAAAAATGCATAGTCACTTCATTATTATCACCATTCGAAACATACAATGTTTAAAAGCAAGTAGTAACTAACAGAAAAGAAACTACAAATGCAAATGACATAAAAGTCTGAGGACGACCAATGCTGAGGCGCCTGCCTGTCTGAATCACTGGCTTCTTTGCTGGGGAATACTTTCCGAGTCTACGAGCTTAGAAAACTGAGCGGTTGGGATGAACAAACAGAAATCCTTCTCGAAAGGAAATGCGATCTTGGTCAATCAACTGCTGTACTTTCGCCTGAAACGCTTTACAATCTTCAGTCGAATGCCCGGGAGAGCCACCATGGTAACCACACTGAACGTGGGGATTGTACCCAGGAGGGTAAGGTTCTGGAACTGGCTTAAGAGCTTTAGGTTCCACCAAAGAACTCTGGACCAAAGATGGTAGCAACTGGCTATACGGCATAGGCACTAGGTGAAAAGGAGCTTTCCTTCATTCCAAGTTGTTGCGAGGTCGATTCTGATTCTGACGCTGATTCTGATAACCTCGGCCACGAGTTTGCTGCTTTGCAATGGAAGCGACATAAGATTCCTGATAGGGTGCCCCAGGCACGGCTGTCTGTTCAGTATAACAAGCCACAGGAGGTACTGATCTTTGATAAGATGAAGAACCAACGAAATTCACTGATTCGCTTCGAGGATATTCAACCTTTGGCATGACTGCATTGATCACAACTTCTTCTTCATCCTGATAGTCACAAGGGTATTCAGTTTCACCAGCTTGATCATTTGAAGTAATCTGAATTTTCCCAATTCGTATGGCATACTCAAGGCGTTCTCCTAATGCTACCACGTCAGAGAAACTTGACGGAAGTCCGAGCAATCTTTCGAAGTACGGATCTTGTAGGGAATCTACAAACATGCTTGTCATCTCTTGGTCTAACAGCGGTGGATGCACTCTAGCAGCAAATTCTCTCCATCTCTGAGCATACTTCCTGATAGGTTCATTGTTCTCTTGAGACAGTTCTTGCAACTGCATGCGATAAGGAGCAATGTCTAGGTTATAATCGTACTGCTTCAGAAAAGCTCTGGCTAAATCCATCCATGACTGAATCTGATTTCTCTCTAACTGCATATACCACCTCAAAGATGCCCCAGTCAGACTATCTTGAAAGCAATGGATCATCAATTTGTCATCTCGCACAAATGAAGTCATTCTTCGACAGAACATCATCAAATGCAGCTTCGGACAGCTATCTCCCGTGTACTTCTCAAATTTCGGTACTTTGAACTTGTAAGGCAACACCAGGTCAGGAACCAAACACATGTCTACAGCATCCAGGTTAACAACATCTTTGACTTTCAAAGCTTTCATTCCTTCTTCCAACGCTCGAAGTCTTCTATCCTTTTCAAGAGCTCTTGGATCTACCATCCCGGCCATTGGAATATCTCTTCGGTAGTTCATCACAGGGAAAGCAACACCTTGATTGTTAACAGGAGGAGGACGCTCATTCCGGGCAACAAACTGCTCATGTCGATCTCGGTTCTCAACAGAAGGCTGTACAACTTGGTCTGCAGCAACGTTGTTCACTTGCGGGAAGTCTTCCATAGAATCATACAGAGGGTTGGACGCCGTAGTGAACCCCGTCAAGGTGTTAGGAGACTGGAAATTGCCTTCAGACATAGCTACCAATGGTCTTCAGCTGACTTCGATGCTCGACTCTGCTCAAACCTACTCAATCCCTAGGTCGGTCTTTTGACAATCAACAGTTGCTCAATCCAAACTCCGGGTAATCACCTTCAGGAAACAAAGGCTGGATCAGAACTCTGGCTAACTGGAGGATGATATGCAATATGATGCAACACTGATATGCACATGATATGCAAGATGCAGCAAACAACGGAACCACAACCCCCACACAAATCTGAATACTGTTGTGCTGCTGACGGAGTACGGTTTCTCTGAAGAGAAGACCAAAATAACGGGTAGGTTGGAAGTCAAGTTTCCTGCAAAAAAAAAACCCCACTCACAGGTGTGGACCTATATCTGACAAGGTACGGCATCCTATGCGGTCGTCAGCGTCACAGACTTTCAAAACTGACGATACGATTCCCAGAAGGAGTGGCATCATCAAGTCTTGAAGAGGCCTCACTTAGCTAACTTCCAAATGATCGGTTCCCAGAGTCGAAAATCCAACTAACCAGCAACCCGAGCCACCCAAAGGGTGGGACAAGAGGCCAACCAGAAGAACCTCGTCTGAGCGTAGATTTCGCGGGACACTAATACAAGCAAAGCCGGTAGGCGCCCACTAATCTCTACTCTAAGTCTAAGGTGCACTCCAAGCCCAGGTCCGACTTATCTCTCAATCATAGAACACCCGTAACTCCCCAACAACAACAGATAATATCAATAAATAAACCCCAATAGACAAGCAAACAAGCGCTAGGATTGACTCTCTCTTAGGGGACGTTGGATCCCACATGCATAAGGACTATCGCAGTCCTTAGCAGCCAGGGGACGTTGGATCCCCAGCAGACCCGCATAGGAAACTATCGCAGTCCCCAGCAGAGTCGCCAGCTGTCGCTACTGCGAAAATCGGCGCCGGCTGACAGAAGAGTCGCCACCGTGCGTTATTTATCCCAACAGAGGGAAAGGAAACGCTCGAAGTAAACCTCGCAAAAAACGGGAAAAGGTATGGTCATTGCAACCAAAACCTGGGTTCGGGAGTCGGTTACGCAAGGGGAAGGTATTAGCACCCCTCACGTCCGTCGTACTCGACGGGATCCACGCTTGCTTGGGTTGTTTAAAGGATGCAAAAACAATCTATCTACGGCTGCTAAATCTAAACGGAAGGGAATTGACTCGATAGAGCGTCGCACTCTATGCCTACGTATTCTCAAGAGAGAAAGTCAGAGTCAACGTAGTTCGGGAAACTACAGGGAAATTGGCTCGCCAAGACCTCGCGTCTTGTGCCTACGTACTTCCACACTGCATGGAAGATCAGAGCTTTACGTAGTTCAGGCTAACTACGGCTAAACAGGGTATTCTCACACAGCAGTGAGAAATCAAACTGGTTTCAAAGGTATGGGAACCTATGGGCAAAACTATGGTTTGGTCTCAAATGCACTCGGGCAAGAGAGAAAAAAGGTTACAATTAATCGTCAGCGGGAAAGTCTCGATCGCACAGCAGCGAGAGAACAAAAGTTAGTTATTAGTGTGCTCGCTAGGATATCGCATCCTATGCCTACATATCCTCGTCTGGTACGAGGAATCAGAGCAGCTGTAGTTCGGCTACTTCGGGACCACAGCTCAAATCTCGTTTTATTAACATTCTGAAAAATGGTTACAATGATTGAATACTGAAAATAATCTCCTAGGAAATACTATCCTATCCTATCCATCTATAATGGAAAAAATCAAATGAAAAAGAGTCCCCTAACAAGTGGACTTCTAAACTATCCCTAAAAGGTGTAAAAGAAATTCTATGAAAAAAATGCACTCTAAAAAATATTACATCTAATATTTTTTCTCTTTTTTCTTCTCTTCTTTTCAACTATTTTCTTCTTTTTTTTTCTTTCAAAATATCTTTTCATATTTTTTCTGTATCTTTCTATATATTTTTCTCCATATCTTTTTTCAAATATATTTTCTCTATTTTTCTCATAATATTTCTTTTTATTATTTTCTCTCTTCTTTTCAACAATATTTTTCTCAAATATCCTTTTCTCTTTTTCTTTTTTCTTTTTCCAATATTGTTTTTATTCTTCAATATTCTCTTTTCTTTTTCTTTTTCTAAACAAAGAAAATGAGAAAAACAAAACAAAAATACAAAAGGGGGGTTTGGCAGTTACAAAAGGGGTGTCTGCTAGAAAAATAAAAGCACAAAATAAGGGCCCAGCCCAAACTTTAACAAACAAAAAAAAAGGGGGAGGGGAATTAGGAAACAGAGGGGGTATGCAAGCAAAACATTGGGCCCAGCCCATAGCCCCTCCAAAAAACACAGAAGCGGGGGTGTAGCCAGAAAAAATGGGGTGCGAACTGGGAAACGCATTAGGCCCAAGGCCCATGTCCACTGAGTCCAAGCTCTCCCTCACTCTCATTTCCCTTTCTGAAACCATAGGTTTCTTTCTCCCTCACACTCACCGCCGCCGCCGTCTTCCTCTCCGAGCTCCCTCCGTTCTTGTTCATCTTCAAACTCAACTTTCGTTTCACAACCTGCAAAAACAAAAGAATCAACAACAAAAACCAATCGCTATTTGGAAACATCCATCCTTGACATTCTTGAAGACGTGAAGCAAGTCTCTGAAAGAAGTTAGTTCGCTGAAGGTCCTGAAGGTGTGATGCATGTTAATCGTTGTTGCTTAGCAAAGAACAACGAAGCCGGTGATCGGTGAATCTAGGTCTTGAAATTGCTATAAGAAGATTCGTCTGGAGATTCAGAAGATTAAACGAGTTGAAGATTTCTGGATTCGTTGAACACCGTTGACGAACTGAAGCTGACGGAGCTTGATGATCGTGATGATGTTCGCTGAAGGTTCATTCTGGAAATGATGACCGCTTGAAGATTCGATGAACATTCATCATTCCTGATGAATTTCTGTAGACTTCTGGCATGTTCTTGAACGCGTTGTTGAATCTGGAAACGATTGCTGATGTTCTTCTGGAGATGATGATCTGAAGACGAAGATGAATATTCTTGCTGAACGGTTGAATCTGGGAACTAATTGAAGATCTATGAAGGTGGATGGCAAAGTTCTGGAGGTGAGGGTGATGAAGATCGACCGGAGATGGAGATTAATGTTGATCGGAGGTAGGATGAAAGTTGATCGGAGACATTGAAGGAGGAAGACGGATATTGATCGAAAGAGATGAAGGAATGAGGAGAAGGAGGAGATTTCTGGAATTTTGAGGTTTCCGGTGAAATTCACGGTGGCCGGAAGTGGTTTAGGGTTGCCGGCGATGGACTGTTAGGGTGGTTGCATGGCCGCCGGCCATGCAACCAATGAAGTTCCGGTGAGGTTTGGTGGAGGGACACGTGGCTGTGGTAGTGGAGGGATGGTGTGCATGTTGGCCACGTGTGTGTGCGTGGCAGCGAGATGGAGAAGGAAAATGTGATGTGGCGTGTGATGGTGAAAAAATGTGGACCCCCCCTTTGGCAACACGTGTACGCTGAAGCTTTATAGGCTGAGATAACCCTGGACCCTTCTGGAATATTCTGTACGAAAATGGACAATTCTGGATTGAACTGGGCCTTGGCTGATGAGTTTGGATAAAGCCCAACAAATTAATCTGATAAACTGGACTAATTGGACTAATTAACATGGTTAAATGCTAATGAATTAATTGCTAATGACTCTGATTAAAACCAATACTCTAATTAAATCTAAAAAACTAATTAATATCCAAACAAAATAATACTCCAGCTAAACCTAGATTAAACTAATTAAAACCCAATTGAATCTAATTGAAAAGGTTTATTATACTTATAAAACCAACCTATTAATATCTAAAAACAATATGTCCTAAAATACCAATTAAAATATATTATCCTATTAAAAACTCTATTAAAATTCTATATCTAAAAAAATATATTCAAAAATCAATTAATTCTATAATATCTATTAAAGAAAAATCTATCCATTTATTAAAATGAAAAATCTATATTCTATATTATAAAAGGAAAATATTTTTCTATTAAAACCCTAATATTCTAAAAAGAAAATGTTATTCCATTTAAAATTCTAAAAAAACTATTATTAATAAAAGAAGAAAAACTATATTATTCTATATTATCCTAAAAATGATTTAAAAGCTAATAAAACCCTAATAATGGCTAATAAATTCCAGAAAAATCACAATAATTCCCGAGGGGACAAAAATAGCACCGAACGGCAAATAACACTGCGAGAGCGCACGAAAATAGCCGGTAAAAATAAACGGGCACCGAAATATCCCAAAAATACGATTCTATCTATCCAAACTGATTAAAAAAACATCTGAGACGCGAGACGAGAGCTGTGATCCCGATAGAATCAAAACAAATGAAAAATGCACTGTATGTGATACGCAGATGCGAATGCGGTCATGCGTCGAAACATAGGACCAGATACGAGACCCGGTTGGTCAAATTTTAGGGTGCAACACAAAGTCTGTAACAACTGCGTGTACGGCATGGGCGGTGTCTCGAGGTGACGGCTCGACAGAGGTGCCCGATTCTGATACTTTTTGTACCCTTGTTGATTCGGCTGTTGCTGCTGCTGCTGTGGTTGTGGGACTGCCGGGATAGTTATGCTAGCCACCTGCTGGTGAGGGCCTTTACCCTTCCTTCGAGCGTTGGTCACGGCGCTCGTTTCTCCTTCCCGTCTTTTGCCACCATAAGGTTTCTTTCCGCCTCCTCCAGCTGAGGATGAATCACCTTGAATTTTCCCCAGTTTGATCCCATTTTCGATGTGCTCACCCGTGATAATGAGATCTGAGAAGGTTCCAGACATACCGCTGACCAATTTCTCATAATAAACCCCTGGGAGGGTGGCCACGAGCATTTGCACAAGCTCACGTTCAACCATCGGCGGCTGAACCCTGGCTGCCAACTCACGCCACCGCTGGGCGTATTCCTTGAACCCTTCGTTGTTCCTTTGCGACAGATTCTGCAGCTGGACTCGGTTTGGAGCCAAGTCACTGTTATATTGGTAGTGGTGCACGAATGCTTCAGCAAGGTCCTTCCACGTGCGCACACTGGTAGGTTCCAGACTCATGTACCATTCGAGGGATGGTCCGGACAGACTGTCCTGAAAGAAGTGCATCAGCAACTTCTCGTCCTCAGAATGAGCTGACATTTTCCAGTAATATGATCTCAGGTGGACGCGAAGGCAAGTGGTGCCCTTGTACTTTTCAAAGTCAGGTACCTTGAACTTGGGAGGCACCTTGAAATCAGCAATCAATCCCAACTTGGGCATATCAACGCCCAGGGTGTTCTGGTTCTCGATACTCCTCATCTTGTCCTCGAGTGCTTTGAACCTTAGACATGCTTCAGCAGTCAGCTCCCCTTCAGCACCTCTCTGAGAGAACACATCGTCTTGACGGTCTTCTAACCACGGCTGAGGCCCGAACAGATTCCCAACACCTGCATTGCCGTTGCCCAGCCCAACATTGACGTTAGCTTCAAAATTCCCATTACCGACGACCGTCGTATTACCATTGAGTCCCATGTTAGCTATCACATTGTTGTTGGCACTGTCGTTCCCCCCGGTCACGGGGACGCCATTCTGAGGAGTTTCAACTGGTGGAGGGGTAGGCACGGTCCCACCATGGAGTACGCCATTGCTATCAACCCTTGAAATAAGAGGCTGAACCAAGGTTCTGAGCTGATCCTGGCCATTGGCGACCGCTTGCATGAGCTCCATAAAGCGATCCATTCTTTCGCGGAGTTCCTGAACATCAGTTTGCACTTGCTCCATGATTCTGGTTTGATTTGCTCTGGTCGGATAGCGGTGGATAGGTCTCTGATCAATCCTGGAACAACCTGAAACAACCTGAAAATTCAAAAGGGTTAGGAAAAACGACAAAGTGCTCGTTATGCAAATGCTTCATGCAAATGCAAATGTGTACTTGTGCGTTAGGGAGGTTTCCCCCGATCCTAGTGCCTGAGTGTCAGTGCTGATAATAAGAAGTCCGAGCCCAATCATGGAAATAACATCGCATATATACGAAGAAAGCCCATCAAGGCAGTACACAACATCAGTGAGTACGAGATGAATCAATAGCATGACCTCAGCCAACAATCCTGGTGATGGTCAGCATCCAACAATGATCAACATAAAAGGATTACAAATAGTCAAGCACGGCCACGGGCGCGAAACTCTTCTAACAACCCCTTCGTTTCTGGATGACCAGGCCGAGTGAGTAACCCTTCGACGAGTAACTCTCTCTGCATAATGGTGTACTGAAGACCTTCGACCGAATCTTCCCATGCTCCTTCGCCAAAACAATCTTCTAGCTTCCGCTTCTTGGATTCAAACATCAGTTTGTGCTCCTTCAGGTTAGCAAGAGCTCTGTTAAGTTGGCCTTCAATGGCATATCTGCGAGCGGTTTCTTCATCAAACCTCTTCTCACTAGTCTTCACCTAGGCTTTCAGCTTGGAGATCTGTTGCATCAGCTTATCCTCCCGCTCTTTCCTGTTGGCTAGGGAGGCCTTCCAGTGTTGGTTAAACTTGGATATCCTCTGATACGCTTCATCCAAGTGTTGCTTCTTCGTGGCTAGCACATCATTGACAGCTTTGAAGTCTCGATCCATGCGCTCGCGCTCAGCTATCTGCTTAGTCAAATCTGTCCCCAGCTGGTTCACCAGCTCTGTCTGCCTCTTGAAGGAATGAACAGCTTCGCTTCTCTCGCTTCGGAGCTGAGCCAATTCTTTCTCCAGTTCTTCATTTGCCCTTTTCAATTCATCTCTCTCAGCTAACACCTGATTATGCTGCTGAATGGGCACGGTGGTAGGCTCTTCGATCGGTGGAGGGCTTTCTGGCTTGGCAGGAAGAAACGACATCCCTATAGCATCTGCTCTGGCCCTGATCCAAGTCACATATGGAGCGTAGGCCTGGCTATTACTCTTTCCCAGCAATGGTTTTCCCCGCTTACTGATACCACTCCAAGCGCGCTGAAGCTTGGATAACATATCCCCCTCTAGAAGACCGGTGAGGTACAGAGATTCCTGCACCTCTTTATCCATTGGCGGAGCTCTCAAAGCATAAGCAAACTGTCGGACCAATAAAGACGGATTATAGTTTATACAACCCTTCCTGCCAATCAAAGGCACGTTCGGAAACCCGCTGCAGCTGAAGATGATCTCAGTGCCCAACCTATCTCTGTCAAACCAGGTAATATCCTCTGCGGATAGACTCATCAAACGCTCGGACCACTCAGTTGTGGCTGCAAACGAAACAAAGGGACCCCTCTTGGGTAGATGACTATCAAGCCATTTATAAAGCAAGGGCACACAACACGAGACATTCTTGCCCCTTCTGTTCTCGTTTTTGTAGTGGATGGAATGGTAGACATCTCCTATCAAGGTAGGGACTGGATTCCCTGAAGCAAAGATGTGAAACGCGTTGAAGTCCACAAAGTCGGGCATATTGGGGAACAGAATGATGCCATATATGCACAGAGCGAGGATGGCGTTGAACACGACCCAAAATCCGTCTTTGGCGCACTGCTGAGCTTTTGCCACCAAGAACTGCAAGGAGAAACCGGGAACCTTGTTCCAACTAGACAATACCAACTCGGAGGCATCCAGATGGAGTGAGGGAGCTAGACTAGCCAGATCAGGCTCGGCATCCATATGAACAAAGGGCATTTGACTCTTGATAGGCACACCTAACAAATCAACATACTCCTCTAGTGTAGGTGCGAGAACAAAATCCTGGAAAGTGAAGCATCTCAACGGAGGATCGTAGAACTGCAGCAGAGCGTGCAACCCATTCAACTCAAACGCAGAAGGTTTACGAACCAAACTGAGCAATTTGCCGTAAGATTTTCTGAACTCATCTCTCAGAGAATCATCTGCTAAAGCAATCAAACCAGTCAGCTGAAACACATCAGGGGCAGGGAGCTTGTAAGCCACGGTCTTCCTCAGAGAACCCGTAACAATACAATAGGAGGCAAGAAATCCTGGATCGGGGAAAACGGTACCTGCAACACAGACACCCGTTAATGAAATACAAATGGGTATGCAAAGCAATGTAAAATGCAATCATGCAGCAGGAGATCAAGGCGACTGTGCTACGAAGATTTTGTATCAACAAAACCATGATGCTGCTCTATTAAGAACAACCACTATCTCTGATAAGAAGAAAACCCTGGTATCGGACCACAAATCTGCTCTGTCAAGAACACACACACATAGGACCATAAATCTGCTCTGTCAAGAACAAACATCTGATATAGGACCTCTGATACAGGACCAAAACCCTGCTCTGTCAAGAACAAGCATATCTCTGAAAATAAGGACCTCTGATACAGGACCAAAACTCTGCTCTATCAAGAACAAACATCTGATGATAAGGACCTATGATACAGGACCAAAACTCTGCTCTATCAAGAAAAAACATCTGATAATAAGGACCTCTGATACAGGACAAAAACTCTGCTCTGTCAAGAACAAACATACATCTGCTGATGAGACCCTCTGATCCCAATCAAAAACCTGCTCTGTCAAGAACAAACATATATCCCTGAATATAAGGTCCTCTGATACAGGACCATAACTCTGTTCTGTCAAGAACAATCATATATCTGATGATGAGAACCTCCGGTACCAACAAAACTGATTCACTATCAAGAAAACCAGGTAGTCTGAAGGTTAAAGTTTCCTGCAACAAACCCAACCCTGCTCACAGGTATGGACCTAAACTGACTCAAGTTCGGCATCCTATGCGATCATCAGCGTCACAGACATTCAAGAGGGGTGATACGATACCCAGAAGGTGTGGCATCACCAGCTCATGAAGCGGCCTCACTCGGCTGAATCCCAAATGATCGGTCCCCAGAGTCGACAATCCTCCAAACCAACAATCCCCTCAACCCAAAGGGTTGAAAAAGAAGTCAACCGGGAGAACCTCGTCTGAGCGTGGATTTCATGAGACACTAGTGCCTGCCAAGCAAGCACGCGCCCACTAATTTCCACAACTAATGCTATGTACACTCAAGCCTGGGTCTGGCTTCTCACTCATCAGAATGCCCCTCCCACAACAGCACAGATAATCATCTCATACTGAAAATAAAGTGCGAGAAATAAAATGCGATAAATAAACACATCCCAAAAAGTAATCATACAAGCGCTAGGATTGACTCTCGCAGGGGACGTTGGATCCCCAAACTGACTCGCATACGGGACGTTGGATCCCAAGAAACTATGAAGTCCCCAGCAGAGTCGCCAGCTGTCGCTTCCGCGAAAATAAGGTGCCGGCAAAACAGAAGAGTCGCCACCTTTCGTTATTTATCCCTCGGAACGGGAAAGGAAACGATCGGAAAAACCTGACGAATAGGTATAAGACAAGGTCATCTCAACCGTTGTCTGGGTTCGGGAGTCGGTTACGCAAGGGGAAGGTATTAGCACCCCTCACGTCCGTCGTACTCGACGGGATCCACGCTTGTTGTGTTTACTGGACGAGTTGGTTTTATCTATCTACCTATCAAGGCTGGCTTAAAAAGAAAAAGAAAATGACTCGGCAAAGCGTCGCGCTTTATGCCTACGTATTCTCATCAGAGAATGAGAAATCAGAGTCAACGTAGTTCGGCCTACGACGGGTTACGGGGAAGGTGGCTCTCCAATACATCGGTATTGTGCCTACGTACTCTCAACAGGTATGAGAGATCAGAGCTTACGTAGTTCGGGATAATACGGATTACGGGGATTCAGATTCATCTGTTTTATCGAGTAAGGTTAAACAGCAGTTCCAACAGTTAGGGACAAAGCCTGTTTGCGGTGGCGCTGAAGTTTAACGACACTCTTTTCTTCAGAAAAGCTTCCTTTGAATTACGGGCCCATGGGGCAAAAAGGTTTGAAGTTTGTTTTCTGTCTTTTACGAAAGAACTGTTTTTTATTGTGTTTGCAATTTCAATCGCACTAAAGACTATGACCTGAGAGTGAATGTGTCGCATGTCACCCAAAGGGTGCCATACTAAACATCTAGACTGTTGAAAAGAAACTCTCCAATAATCCTTTCTCAGATAGCTTAAGGCTCGTAACGTACAAAAGAAATCATTCATGATTACTGTATCTTTAAGTTGTTTTGAGATGAGAAGAGAAGGGGTTCAACTAAAGGGAGACTATCAAGTCCTACTGTTGTCATGCCAAGGATTCATCCTATGGTTGAAGTTTGAAACAGGGAACTCCTAGAAGTTATCATGCATAGGTTTCAACCTAAAGTTCTATCATCACTGCCTTATCAAAGGAAGTGAGAGTCCTAAGGGATCATGTCAATGATAAACCGAAACAGATAAAGCATCAGCTTAAACAGTAAACAAATAAACAGTAAACGACTATAAAATGCATGCAATGCAAGTGAGGGAGGAAATGTGTGTGGGGTGTCAGCCTCCACAAGCTCATCTCAACCTCAAGCCAGATATGAATAACTGCAATCATACAGAAAGAGTAACATGCTATCAAGCAAAATATAAGTAACTGCAATCATACAGAGGAAATGAAATAAAATTCCATCAAGCAAGATATAAACCACATGGGCAAGGGAGCTGGGCTCTACCGAATACCCGCAAGCAAAGCCATACAGTAAAAATACAAGCAGAGGGAGCAACTCAACCTCTAGTGAAATCATGCTCCTAGCTTAAATTCAGTCTAGATATGGACTTATTCTAATGCATCAAGCAAATCAAACAAGGCACATCAATACAGAAAAGAAAACAGACAAGAAAGAAAGCAGATCAACAACTCCCCCTTTCACAATTCCAAGCTTCAGCTCCTCTGACAGCAGCCCAGTCTTCAGACTTCAACCACCCTTCAAGGCTATCATCCTCAATAACAAGCATCAACTTGCTCCTCCCAGGTTTCAACCCATCAAACATAAGTACCAACTTGTTCTCTCTTCTCCAAGCTTCAGCTCTTCAGTCAATTCCCATTGGATCTTCAAGTATCAACTTATTCTCTCTTCTTCAAGCTTCAGCTCTTCAGTCAATTCCACCTGCAGGCTTCACTCTTAACTACAAGTGTCAACTTGATTCCTTCAGGCTCTCCATGCATCAATTCAAGTGTCAACTTATCCTTTATTCCTCAAGCCTCAGCCCTACACTCAATCTCAATTGAATCCTCTTCATAAGTATCAACTTAGTCTTCAAGCTTCAGCTCTCTTTGCTTTACCAGTATCAACTTGGTCTTCTTCATCCACAAGCTTCAGCTTCTTAGAGTAGTCTTCAATCATCTGGAAGTGTCAACTTCATCCTTCAATTCTTTTTCAAGCCTCAGCTCTTCACTCAATCTCCATTGGATCTTCAAGTATCAACTTGTTCTTCTTGCTCTTCAAGCTTCAGCTGCAATGGCAATGCTCAAGGAATCATCCTCTTCCACACTCTTCAGTGAAGTCCTCATCTTCAAACTCAAGTCCAACATCTTCCAAGATACTCAAACTAGAAGACAATTGATTTAACAGAATGAGTGGAAATGATAAACAACTTATTGACAACCAAAGGAAGCCTGTAAGGGTTCATCATTATGAGAGACTGGTTCCCTCAAAGTTCTACTTCCCAGATAAAGCCACTCATCCCTCCTTTGGAGGGATGTGAATATCTTAGAAGGACTTTTAGTCATTGGGAGGAATGGAAGCACAAGAGGCTTTCCATATTTGTGAAAGAAGTCACTCTAATCCTAAGGCTCTCCCTATGTCTCCTACCTCCTAAATCTTCATCAGACACCTTCAGGCACAAGCAAATCCAAGCTCCAAGCAACTTCAAGCATCCTCACCTTGTCTTCAACTTGTCTTCAATCTCAACCAAAGGCAAACAAAGCAAAACCCTAATCTAAGGGGACTAAAGAAGTTAATCTAGTTGAGTTAGTAAGTTAGGATCACCTAAAACCTAGTACTAAAGTTAATCCTAACTAAAATACTAAAACCAATTGTAAAATCCTACAAAAATAACTATGGGAACCTAGGTCAATCATGACTCTACCATATTAATTCCAGAGATCAAATCATCAAATAAGACCTAGAAATAAATTCTACACTATAAGGTACTAAACCTAAACCCTAAAAGGAAGCACCTAAAGCTTAATCTAGAAAACACACCTATTTTCATCACAAAAATGTGAGAAAAACGCTATGGGAGCATACATGTCTAAACTAATCACACACAAAAAATCAGGATCAAAGTCATCATCACATGATCACACAAAATTCCACAAAATTAAGTATCAAACATAACCATTTTAATATCAATTAAAATGTAAAATTCCCATAAAATCAGAAAATGCATGAACTAAAAATATTTTTTTTGTAAAAAATACTAGACTCAATCATGAATATAATGCAAAAAGAATGGGATTAATTGGATCATTTTTCAATTTTATATGATTTAATCAAGAACCATGAATAAAAATGAAAAAATAATGAAAATAATGCAAAAATAACCAAGCGCGCGGTGCAACTAGCAATGAAAATCAGTTCATATAATGGATTGGGCCATCAGGGGGTGTGATTATCAATCTTTTCACTAAGCCCAGCATCAGCACTAAATGAAACGATGCGTTTCATTAACTCAGATCCTTCACAACTTGAAATTAAAACGTGGCTATTGGATCACTCCTCTAGTCAAAGGTCTCACCACATCCAATGGCTCTAGAGTCATCTTCTACCTTTTGAACCTCTGAACTTCGCGCGCAGCTCCGGCCACCACCGGTGGTGCTCCGGTCATCGTCCCCAACCCTAACTCTCTCTAGGATCCTCCATTGCAAGTGGTCTATACATGAATCTTGTCCCAAATTTCCTCACGAATTCATTCATGCCCTTTATTCTCTCTGAAACCTCAAGATTCGCCATAACCAATTCTCAACCGAAAATGGTAACATCCCTAATTGGTCACTAATTCTCAAATTAATGGTCTGAAATCATTCCTACACCGTTCTACAATGCATCTAACATCCTAATTCGTATTGATTCTACCTAATCCATGCTGGAGGAAGAAAGTTACTAACTTGAAAATTCTTGATGAACAGATGCACTAAATCTTCAAATCAAGCTCTCCAATCTTCCAGACACGATTAATGGATCATTTCCTTGCTTCTGTATGCAATAGAACTGGTTGAAAACTCCTGAAACTTGAAACCCAATGGTGAGTTGCAGGTGGAAAAATCTGAGTTCAAGAACACCAATCAGCCACGAATTCCTCTTGATTATGATATGGACTCAATCCCTAGCATCCATGGAAGAAGTTGCAATCAAGAAAATGGATGGAAAGTGAAGAAATTGGTGAAACCGAATTCAGTTGCAAGCTATGAAATCTCAATCTCAATCTATGCTCTCTCCTTCAATCATCACCAACCTTTCATCTGAACCTCTTCTACTCAATATATATAACATGTATGGATGATCTAGAACCCTCTAGATCCTTCTAAAGAGAGTTTCAATCTCTCATGTCATGAGAATTTCAACCATATGCCATGATATGCATAATTCTGTTTGCAGCTTGAAACCAATCTCATTCTCTTCCAATTTCTCCCCTAGTGACATTTTGAAAGTGTTTGGCTTGCAAGGGGCCTTGGTTATGCCTTGATTCTAGGTTTTGCAAATGTTACTTATGATGTAAGTAACTACTTTTCAAAGCAAGTCCACAAATTAAACCTCAACTCAAAAATATGGCTAAACCAATGTTCTTAAAATTTATTTTAGAGTCAAAATGATATATTACATGCCATGGTTTGGATGTGTAGGTCAAAAATATCAATTTCCAACTTTGGTTTATTTAACTTATACCCTTATTTTAGGTCATTTTTGCAACTTTGGGCTACAAGCATTTCAACATCTCATGACCTCTTTACTAGCCTTAAAACATCATTTTGAACAAGTTTGATGTTGAACATTTTCCCATTTGAAGCTTGGAAATAGGAGTTATGGCCTTATGCTTGAAATGACCTGTAATCTCCAAATGACCAAAATGCCCTTGACTTGTCAAAGCCATAACTTGAGTTTTACAAATCCTATCAAGGACTTCTAGTACTCTCTAGAAATCTAAGAGAATAAGGAACAACATTCATGTTGACCAAAAGTTCATAAGAATCATCCTTCTAGGGAAAAAGTTTGATGCAAGTTGGGTAACTTTCAAGCCCCCAAATCCACAGACCTCAGATGACCTGTAACTTGTCAAAGCCATAACTTGAGTTATACAAATCCTATCAAGGACTTCTAGTACTCAAATTAAAGATAAGAGCGTGCTCTACAACATTCATGTTGGGGGTAAGATGAGATGACAATCACATCTTGAGCTAAACTTCCTTGAAGATAGGGGTCAAACTAGGGGATTTTACACTGTCAAGCCTTAGAAACCCTAGCTTGAAACTTCTCAAACTCTTCAATCATGATGAGTTGACCTTGGAATAATCCTTATAACATATCAATGTATCAATCCATGATCACATGGCCTTTGAATTAGGTCTCAACCTTGTTCAAATCATCAGTTGACCTAGGGTTGACCCAGTCAAACCCTAATTGCACCACTCATGGCTGAGGCTTCTCAATCTTGCACCATGACCTATCTAGGCCTCATGATGGCTTTCAATACTTCTCATAAGCTCTCTCAAGGCTTCAAGTCCATATTCATGGCTTCAGAATCATCTGAGGAGCTCCTACAACTCTCAAGTTAGGAGGCACACAACCTTGGTTTCAACCACTCACTCTGAGAATCTTTTGACTTCTCTGACAAGGATATCAACCCTTGAACACTTGAATAACCTTCTTAGCTAGATTCATAGTCTTGTGTAGCCCTTTATTGGTAATCATACCTCTTGATCTCCTGCATACATGTCAATGAAATGCAAATGATAATGCTAATGTGAATGAAATGAAACATGAGCTAGGTAAAGAAATGTTGGGCAAATTTTGGGGTGCAACAGCTGCCCCTATTCAAACGGCTTGGACCTGACTGGGTGAGAAGCGAACGACTCTCAAACAATCAAGGTAAAAGACGGTTGAATACCAACAAACCCGGAAATTTGCCAACTGTACAAGTACACGGTACTCTGATGGGAACAAATCTTCGAAAACTGAAATATTAGCTGCACGATAACTAGCTGGGGGATTGGTCACACGGTAACCGGCGACACACGGTAGATCATGCCGTCAGGCATCAAGATTCCTCGGGACTCATCAGGTCAACAATCAAGTTAATCATGCCATCGGGCATTCAAAGAAATTTTCGGGCATCAGCCGGACTTCATCACTAAGTCGGGGATAGAATTCTCAGTCAATCATGAACCAATTGGGGATACCCAAACTTCTGCCATCAGGCACCCCGCATCAGCTGGGAAAACTGCTTCGTTAATACGGTTGGACTTCAATCATCAAGTCTTCGAGGGAAGTTTCAACTTCGCTGTTCGGAAACCTGCTGGGGATGACGCATCTCCGCTGGGGATTCTGGAGAACTATCAAGTAACTCTACTTCGGGGATACAGAAACCATCCTGGGTGAGTCAACTCTGCTGAGGACATCAAGAATCATCTTGAACAAATAACTTCGTGGGGACTTCAAGAATCATCCTGGACTAATAAATCTGCTGGAGATTTCAGAAATCATCCTGAGCAAACACTCTGCCGGGGACTCCAAGCATCAACTTGAGCAACCAACCCTTTCGACCTCGCTGGGGATTTTAAGAATCATCTTGAGCAAACGACTTTTCCAGGGAGAATTCAAGAATCATCTTGGTCAAACCATTCTGCGAAGGAACACCTGCAAAACAAGAACGGTACCGACCTAGCTCATGTTTGGTATGTGTATGCTTCGGCGATGGCGTAATGCTCCACACGGTGGAAATGCTACGCGTTTAGGATAAATGCTATGCAATCATGCAAAATCCTATGACCCCATCAGCAAAATAAATGCTGAAGGGAAAATCCTCCTGTCAAGGAGAAAGAACCACTCTGGTTGAAGAAGGACTCATCCTGCCAAGGAGAAGAAGTCACACCAATCTCAATTGGACTCCGCCTGGGGGCACGAACTTTGGTTGACCGCTGCAGGGGAACAAAGCTCTACGAGAACCCAGACCTGCTGAGGAAAGCGATGCCAATCACAGAAATAAACTGCACGGCCTTCACGGCTAAACCTTCCTAGAGGTAACGATTCTGGTGGGGAAATACAGCATCAGCTATTCAACACTCTACTGGGGAAAAAACCAATCATGGCCTGAACGGCTTCCAAGGACTCGGCTCTCTTGGGGAACTGCGAACTTGGCTGGGGAAGAAGAAATCATCTTGCTTCGGGGGAGAGTACAACTCTGTGGGGAATTTCAATTCTCCTGGAGACTTCAGTCTGGAACTTCCGAGTACCGCACACTTCAGTATGTGACTCAGCTGGGGAGATGACATTCCTTTAGGATGTATCTGATTGGGGAGAGAATCTTCTATGCCTGGGGAAAACATATCAACGCTTACGATTTCACGTTTAGACTCTGTGGGGAGAGGCTTCTGAACTTTGCTGGAGAAGAGGGAATCATCCTGATTGGGGACGCACGCGGCGTACTACCTGGTACATGCTGCACCTGTAACACAACCAAACAGACAAGATACCCTTCTCAAAGGGACCTATCAAGGTTATCATCTTGTGACAATGTTCAAGTAATTCATTGTTTCAACAATCAGTGGCCTAGGCCAGTAAGTTTAACTATAGGTTATTAGTGGATGCATGTTCCCATAGAAAAATAACCAGATTTTTAGAATGTGTTTTGGTATTTTTGATAGAATATTCTACTTGTGTGTTCATTTGGTGATTCAATGTTGATGATTGATGTGGATTGGACTCAAAGTTGGGCTTCCTTGCATAGTGGGCTTCTGGATCTCATTGGAGGACATCATGGACTTGATGAAGCTTGTGTGAAGTGGCTAGTGGAGATTGGATTGGAGTTTCTTCCTTCCTTTTTGTTAGCTTTGAGTAGCTTAGGAAATTAGGGCTTTAGGAGAGAGCTTTAGAAATAAATATTTCTTCAAATAATGGTTGGTTTTGTTCCCATTCCATTCTTATCCTATGATTCAAAGTCCTCATGTTAAAGTCTCATCCCTCCTTTGGAGGGATGTGTGACATTTACAATGAGTAGAACTTTTGAGGATGCCTTTCTCTGATGACTGGTTGAGTGTCAGACAGGATTCCTTTGGTTTACTGTCTGCTTCCCATTATCAAATAATCATCTTATTGATTCTCTTCATCCCAGGTGGAGCCTATTGAAGATTGAAGCTTGAAGATGGAGTACCTTTCATTCCCTGTAGATGAAGGACTTGAAGAACAATTACAGACTGTGGACTGAACTGCTGCCAGAAGACTGCTTTGCTGTGAAGCTGTGGAAGCTGTTGATTTGCTTTCTTAACTGTCTGTCTTCTTTCTGTGTAACTGTATTGATGTGAATTGATTGGTGTGATGCATTTAGATTAGGTCATGTAGTTGAGTAAGCCTAAGAGCATCCTAAGGGTTGATTTTCTCCCCTTGCTTGTATTGCATTAGAGGTTGAGTTTCTCCCTCTGCTTGTATTTTTACTGTGTGGCTTTGCTTACTGGTATTTGGTAGAGCTCTGCTCCCTTGCCTGTGTGGTTTGTGATTTGCTTGATGGAATTTTATTTTCCTTTATGATTGCAGTTATTCATATCTGGCTTGAGGTTGAGATGAGCTTGTGGAGGATGATGCCCCACACACATTTCCTCCCTCACTTGCATTACATGCATTTTATAGTCGTTTACTATTTACTGTTTAAACAGATGCTTTATCTGTTTCTGTTTATCATTGACATGATCCCCTAGGAATCTCACTTCCTTTGATAAGGAAGTGATGATTAGAACCTTAGGTTGAAACCTATGTATGACAACTTCTAGGAGTTCCCTATTTCAAACCTCAACCATAGGATGAATCCTTGGCATGACAACCTTAGGACTTGATAGTCTCCCCATAGAGTTCGTTCTCTTCTCATCTCAAACAAACAGTAAAAAACGTAATAAAGGCAAGTTAGTATAAGCGCGTTACGAGCCTTAAGCTACTTGGGTAATGATGATTGAGCGGCCTCCTCTCAATCCTCTAGAATGTTTAGTATACGTCCTTTGGACGATATGCGACGCATTCGTTCCCAGGTCATAGTCTCTAGTGTTGTACAAACTACCGACAACCGTAAAAAATACTTCTTCCGTAAAAGACAGAAAACAAATTTTAAACCTTTTGCCCCGTGGGCCCATAATTCAAAGGAATATTTTCTGAAGAAAAGAGTGTCGTTAACTCTCAGTTCTACTGCAAACGGTAACGCCTAAGTCTCCAAGGGTCGAGCTGCGTACACCAAACTGCTGGAACTGTTTGTTAACCCTACTCGAAAAAACAGATGAATCTGCATTCCCATAATCCGTATTATCCCGAACTACGTAAGCTCTGATCTCTCATGCCTGTTGAGAGTACGTAGGCACAATACTGATGTATTGGCGAGCCACCTTCCCCGTAACCCGTAGTTAGTCGAACTACGTTGACTTTGATTTCTCATTCTCTGATGAGAATACGTAGGCATAAAGTGCGACGCTTTGCCGAGTCATTTTATTTTCATTTCAGACCAGCCTTGATAGGTAGATAGTAAACAAACCCGTCAGATAAACACAGCAAGCGTGGATCCCATCGAGTACGATGGACGTGAGGGGTGCTAATACCTTCCCCTTGCGTAACCGACTCCCGAACCCTGACAATGGTTGCGATGACCTTGTCTTATACCTTTTCGTCAGGTTTTTCTGATCGTTTCCTTTCCCGTTCTGAGGGATAAATAACGAAAGGTGACGACTCTTCTGTTTTGCCGGCACCTTATTTTCGCGGTAACGACAATGCCCTTCATCCCAAATAATCCTCTTTTTAATTCCAAAACTAATATTCTTATTTTCTTTTAATCCAAAATTAATTCAAATAATATTTTTAAATACAATAATAATAACAATAATATTAATAATAATATAACAACACTATTAATCATCATATTATCATTATTATTAATCATATTTTTCTAATATTATGGATCTTAATTTCTCAAGCAAATTCCACGCAAACATGCCGAAAAATAAATACATCGAAAAACTTGAATAATTAAAATGGGCGTCACAACTAACATCTCCATTGAAGTTTGTGGAAGTTTTCTGGTTGTTTTCCCCTAAGTTTCATCACCAAACCAAGGCCCAACGGAGGCACTCCGTTAGGTAAGCTATCATTCACTATTGCTCTCTGTTCATGCCATAATCACATGCCATTTTCATATGTTCATGATCCTCTAGCACCATAGATCGTTTCTGGTTAGGTTTAATGCTTGTTCTTGACAACTCTTGAAAACTGCTTGATTATAGTTTGGTTCGTATTGGTTGATTTAGGAGTGATAAATGAAAACTAAGGTTAGATTATTGATCAGTGCAATGTGTAGATGAGTTTAGACTCCAAGATTTTAAGTTTTGGTTGAGTATGGAATCCTTTGCATTTTTTGATGGCCGGAGAAGACGAACGGAGCCACCGTCTGGTTCGTCCTCTCCGGCGTGTGCTTTTAACCTCAGGCATCCTATGTGTCATTCCAACTCACGTTTTGACTTGTTGACCTATCTGGAACCAACGTCTTGGATTTGATCTGAAGCGCGTTTGACTCACTTGACTGCCATGTTGGATTAGTAAAACAGAGCATTTTGCTCTCAGGCTAGGTTATTTGGATCTTGGGCCTTAGATACTATTGACACCCCCCTGCGTTCTGACCCATTGTATTAACTGGATTTTGTTGCTATTTGTCGCAGCCTTTTTCCATTTTTATTTTCTTTTTCTTATTTTCCCATTTATTTTGCTATTGAGTTTTAATTCATAAAAAATACCTCAATGCATGTAAAAAAATCATAGAAAAATATTTTGTTGTACTTTTAGATGTTATCTGATTTTACAAATTTTTTGGATTAATTTTTAAGCCATTTTTCAATTAAAAGTTGATTTTCCATTTTGAAGTATTTTATGTGAATTGAAAAATGCATATCTTTTGCTCTTGATTTCATTTTGTGATAAAACTTTCATATAAATGTTTGATTTTTCTTATGCATATCCATGACATGTTGGGTGATTTTTGTGACATTTTTACCCCTGGTTTTATTACCATTTGGTTAGGGTTTTAGTGTGTTTTTTAGGACCCTCGACGTGCACTAGTTTTTAGGGTATCCCTTAGAGATTGTCCTCTGTTTGCCTAGCCTTGTTTAGGCTTTTTCCCCATAGCTTTGGCCCCTGGTTCTTAACACCTTAGGGGCCATCTAGGATTTTATTTGGTATTTTTTGGATATGTGTGCTATTTTTAGTGTATTTTACATTCTAGCCTACCCTTATATGGTTTTCACCTTGATACATGAACTTGTTTGTATTTTATTTGGGTTTTGTGCAATGTTGGAGCCTCCAATCTTTGCGGATTCATGTCACATACATGTTAAGGTGTTTGTATGTTCAATTTTGGGCTCTAATTGTGTTCCTAACTTGTTTAAGTTTGGCTTTATTTTAGACCTATCTTTTAGGGTTCCATGTGTGCATGTATGTGAATGTTTACACTCTTTTACATGATTCCTTTGCAAATTTGTGTGCATTCCCTTTCAATTACTTTGTGTACACTCTCTTCTTTCATCTCTCTCTGTCCTAGGACTTTGGGCTCCTACTTGTGGAAGCTTAGTTCCTCCTTTTGAGAAACTTAAGGCATGCCATAAGTGGTTGAACCTTTGAAGACTATTTGTGTGATTTGTGTGCATATTGGATGTAGTATGTTTGATTGAGTATCCCTTGTGAGTTCCCTTGGTTCTCACTTTGCCTCCCATCATCTCATTCAATCCTCTCCTTCTTTCCCTTTCATGTTGTATGATTTTATGCATCAGGCTTGAGGTATGCATGTTGTAAGCTTTCATTTCTTGTTTGCATTAGAGGTTGAGATGAGCTTGTGGAGGTTCTCACCTCCACACAATTTCCTCCCTTTGCTTGTGTGTTGCATTGCATATGCATTCATTCATTCATTTCTATTTCATGTTTTATATCATGTTCTCTTCTTCTCTTCTCTTACCATGCTCCTTTAGGACTTTCAATCTCCTTGTTTAAGGATGATTGTGATAGACGCTAAGTTTCAAACCATGAGAACATTAAGTAGAATTCTCTTCTTAATCCTAACATTAGGACCATGATGCATGACAACTACTAGGTTTTGAACTAGTTTCCCTTTAGTTTGTCCTCTCTCTTTCTCATCTCAAAACAACTTCAAAATACTTAACAAAGGCTAATGAATATTGTGCGTTACGAGCCTTAAGTACTTGGGAAATGGTTATTGGGGGTTTCCTCTTGATGGCCTAGAGTGTTTAGTGTTCACCCTTTGGGTAATCTGCGACGCATTCGATCTTAGGTCATAGTCTCTAGTGCAATATGAATTACAAACAATTCAAAACACTTCTCCTTAAAAGACTTCAAAAACAAATGATCAAACTTCATTTTGTCCCTTGGAACCCTTAACAATGGAAAACCTTTTCATAAAAAGAGTTTCGTTAAATCCTAGTTCTACCGCAAACAGGTAACACTTAAGTCTCCAATGGTCGAGCTGCATACACCTAATTGCTAGAACTGTTTGTTAACCCTACTCAGGTAAAAACTTTTGAACCAACCGGTGTTTTAGTTAGCCCGAACTACGTTTGCTCTGATTTCTCATACCAGATGAGAATACGTAGGCACAAGACGCGATGTCTTGGCGAGCAACCTTCCCCCACCTTCATCTGTAGTTAGACGAACTACGTTTACTCTGACTTTCCCATTGCACGAGGGAATACGTAGACACAGAGCGGCGATGCTCTGTCGAGTCTCTTTTCTTTTCTTTTGTCCTGTGAGACTTTAGCGTAGACAATTTAAACACACCCTTAGATATACAACAATCGTGAATCCCGTCGAGTACGACGGACGTGAGGGGTGCTCATACCTTCCCCTTGCGTAACCGACTCCCAAACTCAGGACTTGGTTGCGATGACCTTGTTTTTTCCTTTTTCGTTAGGTTTTTCCGATCGTTTCCTTTCCCTCTCTTTGGGATAAATAACGAAAGATGACGACTCTTCTGTTTTCTGCCGGATATTTTTCGCAATTGCGATACATGACTAACTCAATCATTCTTGATATATTTACACCGCTTTCTTTACTTTGTTTTAGATTTGTTTTAAGTGAAACTGAATTTAGAACTACCATTTATATTTCTCTCTCTGCTCATGTTTAAATTGAAAGAATAGTCATTATACAAAATTAATGTAACTAATCATATCACTCTCTCAAAAATAATAATCTTAATATGTTAAAATGCTTATTTAATTAAAACATGACCGCCGTGTTTTAAAAACCGATTCAGCCATTTATCATGCAATATCATACAACATCATAGCATTAAGGGGTCTAGAAGATTACATGGTCAAGGAGCGTGTGGCCAAACAAATAAATTATTGGTTAAATTAAATTACGGTATATTAATTGTCTTTTTTCAATTTCTTTCACGAGTAAAGATAAATATTTATTTGATAAAATTTCTATTTTTTAATACTTTTTAAGTTTTCCAAAACGATATTCTATTTTACAAGTTTATTTTTAATTTTTTAAAAACAAAAAAGTAAAAATTATAAAACAACCTTATAAAAAATACGGATAATTTATCCTTCGACATATATTAATCAAATAATAATGTATGTATTTCAATAATAAAAAATATTAATGATCTTAATTATATACACAATTATTTAATATCGGTTTATTAATTTAAATATAAAATTTTATTTTTTCATTTATACATATCTATTTATAAATAGCTCTATGTTATAATAAATAATTTATCCATCTTTTTGTCAAGACAATCTAAAAAAAAACATTAACCAATTTTTTTTATATGAATTAATTAGCACATATTTTCATTAATTTAATTAGATGATCCATTCAATTAACATGTTAAACTAATTACTGATTTGATTTTTTGATTTAATCTGTTCAACCCGGCCTATCCAAACCGACTTTTAAAACAATGTGATAGTTTAATATGATAATTTTAAATTATCAAATTATTTTTTAAAAGACACGATAAAATATCTAATGATATTTAATTTAGTTAAACTTTCCTCTTATTCATTTTAAAATAAATAAAGAAAAACTTGTAACTGTTGTGTCCACATGAAATGCATCAAACCAACATGAAAATTACAAGAAAACAACAAGTGACAAAGTTTGAAAAAGTGTAGGCAGCAAGTTGGAGAAACCTGTGTGCTATGCTCTAATTGTTGTTGAATTTCTCGCTGTCACCTTTCTGATTCATAAATATTATTCTAACACCAACTCATTTCTCTCCTTATTCTCATCTACCTTTTCTCTCTCTCTCTCTCTCTCTCTCTCTCTCTCTCTCTCTCTCTCTCTCTCTCTCTCTCTCTCTCTCTCTCTCATACTTCAACAACATTAACAAACAACATAGTTACACCTTCTCCATTGTTTTGATTAATGGCTCATTCGACTACCTCTTCAGGTTTTATCTTCGACCTTTTTCACTGTTTTTATTGGTTATGTGTGTTATTGTTTTGGTTGAAACATGTACTATTTTCATTGTTTTTTGTTGTTTGGTTGAGATAAAGTTTTTATGTTTGGGTTTTTGGGATTATGGGTTTTGCTCTATTTATGATTTGTTTTTATTGAATCTGATAAAGACAAGAATCAAGATCATGTGACATTTCTTCAATCATTTCTAGTCTTAAGATTTGTATAGTATTGTATTACCATTTGGTAGTTGATGTATGATATGAAAAATCTTGTTGGATTTTAGAGGAGTGTGTGCGCTATGAATCTGCAACAGATACACCAGACACAATACTAACTCAGACAACAAACACAATACTGACACGTAGGCATAGAGTGTCTCGGATATATAGTTTATGCGAGAACTTGGATCCTCGGTAGTTAAAATATCATGTAGTTATATGCGGTAATCAATTTCAGCATTTGATTTGAGATTGGATGGTTCAAATTATGCTGTCACTAAATTAACTTTAAATGATCTCGATCATGAAGAATCGAATCAACTCAAACATGTTCTCATATGTGCCTTTTCTTTCTCCATAACACATATCCATCAAGTTAAAAAAATGGTAATTCAAGTTTGAGTATTAAATATTAACTGGTAGCAAACAGAACCATCTAATGTATCATTAGTTCAAACAATGCAATTCCCAGATACCTACATTTATGCCCCTGATGCAGACTCAACTTAAATGCTTGTATACCAAACGAAGCTGTTGTAACTGTGCCACGTAGTTACAAAACTCGAACAACTGTATCCCCTCAAAAATAGGTTCCCTAGGTTGTTTACGATAACTGATTATCCTTAGGAGAGTGTGGGAGAGGTAGGTATGCAGTGAAGTTCATTCTTTGTTCATGAGGAACTGTGTTGATTTGGTTGAGTCGGCTCCTCGCTTGTTGTTTCGACATAGTTAGCTGTGTTTGGTATAGGATATTCAGATGGTTGGAGTGGCAGGTAGTCAGTTCCGAAAGATCCTAGTTTTTTTGGGAGTTTTCTTTCTTTAGGTTGTAGGCGAAGTCTAGGGATGGTTTTTCTATGATTTTCCATGCAGTAGTTTGGACTAATTGGAGAGTCGAAATGATATAATCTATTGTGGTTCTTTGACAAACATGAAAGAAGTGGAGTAAAAAAGTCTTTTTTGACTTGAAAATGGTTTTTGGGTAGATCCGAGGGTAACTCTTATACCTTCTCAATATGTTTTCAGAACTCTATCCTTTAGATTAACCAATAACGGATCGAGGTTCTAGTCTGGTTTAGATCATGTGTGATTTTTCGTTCATTCCTTAGTGGTCTCTTATATGTTGATGGTGGTGTTGTTGACTTGAGATCTAACTTGCTTCTTCTTTGAGTTGGAGCTAATTGAGCCATTTCCCCTGTAAATTTTTCTCAAATTATTATCAATTTCGACCGGTTAGTATCATGTCTAGTGTTCGAAGTGTATTGATTAGAGCTACTACTTTTTTTGCAGTTGAAACCAATGGTCTTACAAAAGAACACCATAAGGAAACAAGTTCATTGGTTGTTTCCTTTGGGGAAATGCTAATAGACTTTGTGCCAACGGTCGGAGGAGTGTCGCTCGCCGAGGCACCGGCTTTCCAGAAAGCTCCTGGTGGAGCTCCTGCCAATGTGGCTGTTGGTATCTCTAGACTAGGGGGTTCATCTGCTTTCATAGGCAAGGTAAAATTTCAAATAAGTTTCTTTTGATCTGTTTTGTTATTTGATTTCTTCACTTTCTTGTTACTATCTATTCGCACATCATCGAAGATGTTGTTCTAGTTTCAATACCAAATATTCCGATTAATTCTTTGCTTATATTGGTATTGTATCTTTTCTTATTATTTCATACTGACACTAAAACACGATACAAACACTCTGACACCTGCTATAAAAACTTCAGAAAAATTGGAAAATCATATCTTATTTTCTTAATGTCTGTGTATAAGGTTGGAGCAGATGAATTTGGTTACATGTTGGCTGATATTTTAAAGCAAAACAACGTCGATACTTCTGGCATGCGTTTCGACGCTAATGCAAGAACTGCATTAGCTTTTGTCACGCTTAGGTCTGATGGCGAGCGCGAGTTTTTGTTTTTCCGTAATCCAAGTGCTGATATGCTTCTTCAAGAATCAGAACTTGATAGAAATCTCTTAAAGCAGGTACTTTGAAATTTTATTTGTTTTTGTTTCTCAAAGTTCAAAAACTATGGTTCAATAAATGATGTTGATTGATACATTGATTTTTCAGGCTAGAATTTTCCATTATGGTTCGATTAGTTTAATCGATGATCCATGCAAGTCAGCACACATTGCTGCCATGAGCATTGCCAAAAGCTCTGGTTGCATTCTCTCTTATGATCCGAATTTGAGATTGGCATTATGGCCGTCAGCCGAGGCTGCTCGGAATGGCATAATGAGTATATGGGATCAAGCTGATCTCATTAAGATAAGTGAAGATGAGATTACATTTTTGACCGGAGGTGATGATCCTTATGATGATGATGTTGTTTTGAAGAAACTTTTTCATCCTAATCTCAAACTTTTAATTGTTACTGAAGGATCTAAGGGTTGTAGATATTATACAAAGGTATGCTTTTCTAATCAATTACATACGATATAGACACTGACATGTCGTGATACTTTGAATCTAATCAGATGTTAGTATTATATCAACTTTAAAACTAGCTTATTTTCACAAGCTCTTCAAAATACGTTATGAAAACATCTTATAACTTATATGACTTATACGGACACTTATAGTTATGTGATAAGTGTTATATACTTTAAGCGCTTAATTAAGTTATTTATTCAAACATGGCCTAATTGCGGAGCCAAATTTCTGCGCAGGAATTTAAAGGCAAGGTTGAAGGTGTTAAAGTTAAACCTGTTGACACAACTGGTGCTGGTGATGCATTTGTTAGTGGAATTCTATACACTATAGCTTCTAACCAAACTATTTTCAAGGTGATTTTTAATCTTCACTCATTCTTGAATTATATTAAAACTAAATACTTTATTTTCACATTAATCGACCGGCAGAAGTATTCATGGATCGGTTTGGTTTAGTTTCAGGAGAATTTAGTTTCAGGAGAATTTGATGTTCAAATCGATTAAAAATATGTGAATTGATTTAAATTGGATTTGCACATTTTTGTGATAAAACTTAAATCAAACCCATCCATAAACAATGAATTGGTTTGTGTTAGATTGATTGGATATATTAAAAACAAATATACAAAAATAATTTTTAAAATATCTAATTCAGATCAATTATTTTTTAAAAAATAATATAAAATTCTTATACTTTTTTATTTTTCCATATTAGTTGTGAATATCACAAACAATGTTTCAATTTTTTTTAATTTAAATGTCTTAGGCTAGTTTTCATAATATACTAATTAATTATGATTGGTTCGGATAAATAGACTCACCGATAGAATTTTGGAAATATGTTACTCAAATCAATTAATTTCGGATTTCATTGGTTTGATTCGGTTTTTGTCTGAACTAAAAAATGCCCAAACCAAATATTATGGTTTGATTTGAGTTCCGATTTAGTTCAGATTTGTCCGAACCAATGAACACTCCAGTTGGTTTAAAAAAATCAGTATAAAAAAATTGTTGGTATTTATAAATAATAACTTTAAAAAAATAATTATCTTCATATTTGCGTATTTTCTGCTTAATTTTAAGATTAATTGATATCCATTTTTTTGCAGGATGAGAAAAAACTGAGAAAGGCTTTGTATTTTGCAAATGTATGTGGTGCCATAACTGTAACAGAAAGAGGTGCAATTCCTTCACTTCCTACAAAGGAAGCTGTTTTGCAATTCTTACTAGAAGCAGCTGTGATATAACCTTATGATTTCTTGAGATATAGCTTAGAATGATATTTACTAGGCTTCTGAAAAAAAAAACTACAAAATTTAAATTCTTTAGACTTGTAATTTTTTGTTAATAAATTCGCGCTCTCGATTTTTTTTTGTTACTGACGACCGCCAAGAATTAATGTTTTAGTTTTTGAAAGTTCTTTATATTTAAAACTTTATTTAAATAAGTTTTTTTTTGGTTCTGTTACACAATAGTTGATGTATATTTGATTATTTCACTAAGAGAATATATAAAAAGAGAATAATGTTTTTATTCAATATCTATTACTATTTTGTCAAATTATAATATTATGACTAAATTAAAATTTCAAGTCTAAAACATTAGCCTAAGGCTGGCCCGGAGTGGAAAATATTAATGTTAGAAATGATTGAAGTAATATTAATGAGAGGTATACTTAAAAAGTATACATTGATATTGAATGAAAAAAGAGAAGATAATTTTGAAAATTTTGATAAATTTTAGGGGTATGGTTAAATGGAGTATGGTATGGATAGTAGCATAGCTCCAATAGTAACCTATGGGCTTTTTAGTTGGACCGAGCCTAGTTTTGAAAGTTACATTCATAAAATGGTGATTATTCTTCTTAAGTGTTATTTTCGTACTATGTGAAAAATCCAAAATGTCCCTCAAATAAGAAAATGTATTTTCATACGCATTACAATTCACACTCAATTTATTCGTAAGTGAGTCAAATACGAAAAATGTATCTATGTATAACTTACGAAAATGCATTTGGAACTAAGTTTTAATAAAAAAATGCACCAAACTTTCTCCCCTTCATCATTTTCAACAAAACACACAAATCTTCTCAACTCACTTTCAAGTTTTTCTCAAAATAAGACACTTTCAAGTTTCATTTCTATTTTATTCAATCCAACTGGATTGTCAATTTCTACTCACAACATCCAATCAATTGAAGTGTTCAACATCAATTACACATTTAGTAAGTTTTTGAATCCAAGTTTGTTTTCACATTTAATTTTCTATACATGCATTTTGAAATAGGAACATTAGATTGTGTAATACACATTAATATATAGGTGGTTATAATCATGGTTAGGTAGTATAGTTGAGCATTTTGAGCATTTTTGGTTTTTCTGCATCTCTACCATTTGTGTTTTTTTAGTTACGTGTTCTACTTGTCAAAAAGTACAAAAGTGTGTGGTATCCCTATGCATGTAAGGGATACTCATAGGCCTTAGTAAATGATGGTGGTTAAGGCTTATTCACGGCGGCGTGATACCATGTTTGGTGATGTTTATAGTGGTTAGGGAGGGCTAACTCACATGAGGTGAGAGGCTATGTGTGTTTCAATGTTTTGTCGAGGATATGATGTCTTCTCTTTTCCTCATTCCAAGAATGAGATATTTAAAGAGACTTCTTGGGCACAGGCTAGAGATCTAGATACTGGTTTGCCCTAGCTTCATGGCTAAGGAATGTGGTCATGGGAGGACTTTTTCACCTTTGATTGTAGGGAGAGCAATTTTCTCTTTTTTGACTAATCTTTTGTCAGTTAGTCATTGTAGTCCCTGTGGAACCTTGTTTTGCAGGTTGCTTTTAGGTTACATGCCTTTAATAAGTACAACAATTTTTGATGATGAAAACTAATGTTTAATGATGGTAACTAGTCCTTAATGAAAAATCAAGCATAAACAGTTAAAGATGGAAACCAAGATATTAGGGTTTGATGCACTTGACTATCCAATGATGGCAACCAAATGGAATATAAATCAAGTCTCATCTCAAGTGAACTTAAGCAAGTGTCTACAAGAAAGAAAGCATCAGAATAAGAATATCAAGAATATCAAGAAAATCCTGCAAAAGATGGTTGTAACCTACAAGGATTGACATGAAATGATTACTTTTACATTGCATGGATATCAGACGTTTGTCCACACTTCAACAGGGGCAACCCATTTCTCCTTAGTTTTTGGCATGGAAGCAGTGCTCCCTATAGAAGTTGAGATCCCATCAACGCGAGTCTTGATGGAAGCCAAGTTGACAAAAGCTGAATTGTGTCAGGACATATATGATCAGTTGAATCTAATTGAAGATAAGAGAATGACAACCTTATATCATGGTCAGTTGTACCAAAAGAAGTTGAAAAAAAAATTTGATAAGAAGTTTCGTCCTCATGAATTCAGAGAAGGTGACCTCGTGCTCAAAAAGATCTTGCCTCCCCATAATGATTCCCGAGGCAAGTGGAATCCCAATTACGAATGCCCATATGTTATCAAGAAAGCATTCTCTAGAGGTGCATTGATTCTTACAACTACGAATGGTGAGGAGCTTCCTCGTTCGACAAACGTCGATGCAACCAAGAAATACTTCGCCTAAATAATAAAAAAAAACAACTCGTTAAGTTAAAAACCCGAAAGGACGACTTAGATAAAAATGAGCGTCTTGGTGGACTGAAAACCTGAAAGGGCAGTGTAACACCCCAAAATTTGTCTCATCGCTTTTTACCTACTCGCTTATGTTTCTCTGCATTTTGCATTTATGCATATCATGACAATGATTCTTGAGACATGGGATCACGGTGTTTCTATGGTGTAGGGTTTCTTTTTATTAAAAGAGTTTAAACAGCGAGCGTCAGAGGCATCGACATTTATTTTGCCCAGCAATCATGACAATGATTCTTGAGACATGGGATCACAGTGATTCTTGACAATGATTCTTAAGACATGGGATCACAGTGTTTCTATGGTGTAGGGTTTCTTTTTATTAAAAGAGTTTAAACAGCGAGCGTCAGAGGCATCGACATTTATTTTGCCCAGCAATCGAGTTCCTGATTTTATTTTATTCAGCATGTTATTTTCAGCACAGAAGACAGGTCACAGGATATCTCAGGCATTTTCACAGTTATAATATCCAAGGGCAAGTTTCAGAGGCTTAACGGGGCTCAGAACGGGTGAAAACAGGTGAATGTGCAAGTTTCCCTCTAAATGGCGCATTTTTTAAAATTTGTGAGTGGTTAACCGATTAACCAATTTGCACTAGCAAATGGTTAATCGATTAACCAAAGGAAAATTTGGACAGATACGTGCATTTTCAATGCTGCCACTTTTGGGGTCCATTTTGATCAATTGTGAATTGATTGTTACACCAGAAGAAGGAT
This sequence comes from Lathyrus sativus, assembly GCA_963859935.3. NCBI lineage: Eukaryota > Viridiplantae > Streptophyta > Magnoliopsida > Fabales > Fabaceae > Lathyrus > Lathyrus sativus. The sequence continues at coordinate 287,843,791 of OZ012735.1, forward strand.
CTAGAATCACTTAATTTTGATTAACTTTCAAAATCAATCCAATTTATCTCAAAATTTCCATTCCTAATACCATTCCCATTTTCAAAACCTCACCCCAAACCATAATTCTACTCCTAACCAAGAGCCTATTTAAATGAATTGGCTCCAAACCTCAAAGGAGAACCCTCATAATTCCAATTTTTAGATTTCACACTCATTCATTCTCTAGAGCTTTCTCTCAAATTCTCTCAATGTTTCTACACTCCAAAACTCCATTAAAGCTCTTTCACTTGAGTTCATTAATTCTTCATTGGAATCCTTGAATCCTATAGCTAAACCTTCATCATTCATCTTCATCATCTTCAATTCATCATTTGATTTTCATTTGGATTTGGATCTGATTTTGGAAGCAAGCTTATAAGTGATTCTTGGATCTATTTTGGCTTGTTATTCACTTCTCTTGCAAGAAAGCTCTTGGATTTTGAAGATTTCTTGGGTTTCTAGCTTGAATCTATCAATTTGTAGTAAATCAACGCTTACCAAAGCAAATCTTAGCTTTGAAGGTTGGTTAATTCTAGATCCACTTCTGATTTGAACTTATTTGGATAATCACAATGTAGATCTTCAATTTTAATTGATTTTGGTGATTTTGATCTATGTGATTTGTGATATTAATGCTTGATTAAGTTTGATTGATGTTTGATCACTGATTTTTGGTGTTAAATTCGTGCATAATTGATTACATGATCATTTGGATGATTTAACATTGAATAAATTGTTGAAAGTGCTTTTGAATTGCTATTTTTCTGCTTTTAATGCAGTGTTAATCGATTAACCAGCTGTAGTACAAAACTGGTTAATCGATTAACCAGTGTAAATTCAGCCATTTTTTAGTGGTTAATAGATTAACTAGTTTACACTAGCAAATGGTTAATCGATTAACACTGGACCAGAATGTGAGTTTTGGTTGTTTTCAAGCATGTTTTGATTTATTTTCACCTCTAACCTTCATGGATTGATATGATGCATTTGTGTGGACTGTTTTTGACCTGTTTCATCATGCTTGATTGTTTGATTGCGATTCTTCGACGCGTGACTTTTGGTTTTCGCTTGAATGCTTAACATGTTCATGTTACTTGATTGATGTGATGATCATATGCTTTGCTTGCTTGTATCATGTTAATGATTAATTGTTGATGATTATCTTGCTAGACTTGTGATGCATGTGTGTTTTCTTCTGATTCCGTTTGTCGCATGATCGTTTAATTGCTTGAATTGATATGAAAAACATGTTGTTCTTGATGATTCTTGATGATGCAATATTGTTGAAAATTTGTGTTTGATTGTTGATGCTTGTCCATCCTTGCATGATGATTGTTCATGATTGATGCTTTCTCATGTTGATTGCATTGAAACATGCTTGCTGCCCTACTTTCTACAGTTGTTTTATTCTGAATTTACATGTTGTCTATGATATGCTTGTTTGCTTCCTGCCTTTTACACCTACTTTTGTGTTGAATTAGTAGCTGTTAAATGTTGTGGTGCTGCCTTGCTGGACGTTATTGTTGTTTTATGCAGGAAGCGCTGTTGTAGCCGCTGTTTTTACCTTGTTTTCTTGCTTTTTGCTTTGCATGCTCCCTTAGGACTCCTAGTCCAATTTAATTTGCGATTAAAGTTTGGATTAGGATAGACATTAGGAGTGTAATCCATGCATGATAACAAGTAGGCTAGTCCCATTTAACTTCATCCTTAGGTCCATCTTTTGCATGCTAACATTAGGATAGAATTTCCTTTCGCATCCCGACCTTAGGGCCATTTTGCATGACAATGCTAGGACCGAGTTTCCCTTAGACCTTTTGAGACGGCCGAGACCTGACATGAAAGTCAAAATCAAAGAAGAAGTTCAGAAGCAGTTGAATGTTGGTTTTCTTGTTGTCACGGATTTCCCTCTATGGGTCACTAACATTATTCATGTGCCTAAGAAAGATGGAAAGGTCAGGATGTGCGTTGACTATAGAGATTTGAATAGAGTGAGCCCGAAAGACGATTTCCCGCTCCCCCACATTGATGTGTTAGTTGATAACACTGCTCAATATTATGTGTTTTCCTTCATGGATGGATTCTCTGGGTATAACCAAATCAAAATGGCCCTAGAGGACATGGAGAAAACTACTTTCATTACACCATGGTGGACTTTTTGCTATAAAGTGATGCCCTTTGGATTGAAGAATGTCGGGGCAACTTATCAGCGGGAAATGGTGACTCTCTTTCATGATATGATTCATCATGAGATTAAGGTATATGTTGATGACATGATTGTGAAGTCACAAACGGAGAAAAGACATATGGTCAATCTTCTGAAATTGTTTGAAAGGTTAAGGAAGTTCAAACTGAGCTGAATCCTAACAAGTACACCTTCGGGGTGAGGTCTGGGAAGCTACTGGGGTTCATTGTCAGTGAAAGGGGTATTGAGGTAGATCTTGCCAAAATAAAAGCTATAAAAGAAATTCTTGAGCCGAGAACGGAAAAAGAGTTTTGTGGTTTCCTGGGGAGATTGAACTACATTGCAAGGTTCATATCTCATCTTACAGCCACTTGTGAACCAATATTCAAATTATTAAGAAAAGATCAAACGGTCAGGTGGAATGAAAATTTCCAGAAGGCGTTTGAAAGAATAAAGGATTATCTACACGAACCTCTAATACTCATGCCTCTAGTTGCAGGGAGACCTCTGATAATGTATCTTACAGTTCTTGAGAATTCAATGGGACGCGTGCTCGGTCAATAGGATGAGTCAGGTAGAAAAGAGAACGCCATCTATTACCTGAGTAAGAAGTTCACTGATTATGCACTCGCTTGGGCTGCTAAGCATTTGAGATAGTACATGTTAAATCACACAACCCTATTGATTTTGAAGATGGATCGAATCAAGTATGTCTTTGAAAAGCAAGCACTCTCCGGAAGGATTTCCTGAGGGAAAATGGTTTTAACAGAGTATGCTATTTAGTATGTTTCCCAGAAATCCATTAAGGGAAACATTCTGTCAGAATATCTAACTGAGCAGCCGATTAAGGATTATCAGTCGATGAAATTTGATTTTCTAGACGAAGACATCATGTTTTTGAAGATGAAAGATTGTGATGAACCTTTACCTGACGAGGGTCTTGAGATTGGATCTCAGTGGAAACTGGTTTTTGATGGTGCAGTTAATTCATATGGTAATGGAATTGGTGCAATCATTACGACCCCTCATGGTTCCCACATACCGTTCACTGCCTGATTGACATTCGCCTGAACCAATAATGAAGACGAGTACGAAGTGTGCATTATGGGTTTAGAAGAAGCCATTGATCTGAGGATCAAAAATCTTGATGCATATGGTGATTCAGCGCTGGTGGTTAATTAGATTAAAGGAGAATGGGAAACTCGTCAGGACAACCTGGTGCCTTAGAAGAATTATGCAAGAATACTGCTACCTTTCTTTGATAGAGTTGAGTTCCATCATGTACCGAGGGCTGAAAATCAGATGGTGAACGCCTTGGCCACGTTATCACCGATGTATAAAGTGAATTTCTAGAATGAAGCTCTAGCTATCACCATCACGTGTCTTGATAGACTCGCCTTTGTGTTTGCAATTGAGAGGGAATCAGATGGAAAGCCTTGGTATTTTGATATCAAGAATTTTCTCAAGACTCAAGAGTACCTATCTGAGGAATCCATCAAAGATTGGAAGACACTGAGGAGGTTAGCCGGTAATTTCTATCTGAACAAGGATGATGTGCTCTACAGGAGAAACTTTGACATGGTCTTGCTAGGTTGTGTTGATGAACATAAAGCAAGCCTGTTGATGGATGAAGTCCAAGAGGGTTCTTTCGGTACTTATGCTGGTGGACATGCCATTGCTAGAAAATTGTTGAGAGCTGGGTATTATTGGATAACTATGGAATCCGATTGTTTCAAACACACCAGAAAATGCAATAAATGCCAGATTTATGCTGATAAGGTGCATGTTCCACCGATCCCTCTAAATCTGTTAACATCTCCTTGGCCCTTTGCTATGTGGGGCATTGATATGATTGGAAAGATTGAGCCAACTGCTTCCAATGGTCATCGCTTCATTCTGGTGGAAATTGATTACTTTAGGAAGTGGGTAGAAGCAGCTTCCTTTGCCAATGTCACGAAACAGGTGGTAGCCCGATTCATAAAGAAGGACATCGTTTGTCGATATGGAGTTCCAGAGAGAATCATTATTGATAATTGTTCAAATTTGAACAATAAAATGATGAAGGAATTGTGCCAGAGTTTCAAGATTGAACATCACAACTCTTCTCCATATCGTCCAAAGATGAATGACAATGTTGAAGCAGCTTACAAGAATATCAAGAAGATTGTGCAAAAGATGGTGGTAACCTATAAGGATTGGCACGAGATGTTTCCCTTTGCTCTACATGGTTATTGTACTTCGTGAAATTCTAGGTACCCAACAATAGATGTTATCACGGATGTTATGACATCCACTATAACACAGACTACAAAACTTAATGACAAACTGTAAATGAAAACAGTAAATAACACAAGTAATTCTTTACGCAGTTCAGTGCAAACCACACCTATATCTGGGGGCTACCAAGCCAGGGAGGAAATAACTATTAGTATAATTAATTCAGAGTCAAACAACCAATTTGCACTCTTAACTTAAGACCTACCCAATGACACTTCAGCCTAACACTAGACCAAAGTTACCAACTCACTCCCCCTCAATCACAGCAGTGATATCAACCAATTCAAAGTTACAGATAAACTTGAAGACACACTTCAAACACACCTTGATCTTGCTTCATATCTTTGATCAAGTGACACAGCACTCTTGCTTAAAAGCTTAGAGTGACACACAACTCAACAATACTAAACCAATGCAATCATTCAGAAGACAATTGCTTGGCTCACAAGTATTCCTAAGACACACAAAAACACGTGAAGAACAGAATTCTTCACTCACAAATACACGTTCTCTAAAACCCTGCCAAGAACTGTCTTCAAATAGGATTGCTACTTCTGTATATATAGGCAGCATACAGTCCTTGGGCCTTCGTGCAGAAGTTAGGTTTACCCAAGATAAGCCTCTCTTCATGAAACTGCGCACGTCTAATTAAGTCAGGGGCATTCCATGTTATCCTCAGCAATGCCTGATATGTCTCATGAGATAACTAGGCTTCTTAAAATGTTTCCTGAAGTATAGCCTGAGCTAATACTAGAAACTAAAACCTGCACGCCCTGATGTCATACGCTTGATGTCATAACATTCAGCATGACATCCAACTTAACTTGCTCTTAGCTATCCCAACTTACCCTGCAGAGCACCCTTCATGTATGTCATAACATCAATTATGACATTCACACATACTCCAATGTTTTGTCATAAAATGCAGCCAATCAAAAGCATCTACAAACCCCCATTTGGCAAATTTTTGGCTGAAACACTCTGTTACCATATCAGAGATCACAAGCAGCAGAAATCATACCATATATGCAGGAAAGCTACTAGCTAACAACACACACAGCTACATTACCATATCAGAGTCATCTTCACACCCAAAGAACTACATGTTAGTCCATACTACAGGTATCACAATAATCTGTGGATCATATTGTGATACTCCCCCTCAACTGATGCACAGCACAACAGTGCAAACACAACCTGCACAACCTGCAATCACACATATTTATCCAGACTGCTCTGGATTATGGATGTCAGGACATTTAGGATGACATCTTGAAGAATACAATAACCTGTTAGCCTAGACTACAAATGTAGCAACATTCTGTGAAACATCCTATACTACTCCCCCTAAAAAGATGCACAGCCACCCACATTCTGCAAACACACTGCAGACACACACAAATCTAGCAGTTGTACTACTACTAGGTTCCATCAAGGAACACACACATATCTTAGCAGCTTCATCCAAAACTCACACATCTAACATACATTCCTACACATATTAGGAACTCACACAACATCAACAACATCCTGTTATCACACCTACAAGCATGTTCAGTTCAAACATGCATATTAGCAGCAACACCTGTAGCACACTTAGAGCAGCAACAACGACCAAACCTTCCACCTGTGAGGGACACAAATCTAGCCCTGCTGTTACTACCACTTTCACAAATTTAGCCTTGCTGTTACAACCACTTCTCCCCCTTTTTAGCCACAAATTTAGATCAAAACTAAGTAAATAGTATAGATCAAAATAAGTATGGAAGCACAGATGTTAGGGGTCATTACAACATAAAGCTCATGAAGAGCAACACAAATATTTCATGTTGTCGCATTAAAACAAAATCTAAGCAAGGAAACAAAAAATAACTAGTCACACCAGCAGCAGTTCATCATCAGCCCAAGCAAACCATCATCCTGAGCCACACATCAGTCTCCCACACCATTAATCTTCCTCCTCTTCAGCAGAACTGGAACTAACCTCCTCAACATCTTTATCACTTTCCTCCTCAGAACTGGAAACAGCTTCCTCTGATGCAGCATCCTGGCCATCCTCCTCCCTTGAACCATCATCATTTCTCTCCTCATCAGTGTTAGTGAATTCAGAATCTTCATATTGCTCAAGAGACCTGATCAATCTTTCAAGATTCTGATTCCTTGTATCCAACTCCTTGCAAGTTTCTTTGAGTATTGCAATAACCTCTGCTTTTCTTGTCCTGGAACTTTCCTTGGATGTTTCTGCAGATGTCATGACAATGTCAGGAACATGAGTTCCTTGAAACAGCTTGTGATGGAAGGACAAAGGGATTTCTCTCTTGCTTGCAGACTCATTTTCTTTGAGAATATTTGGATACTGATTTAAGATTATTCCACAGATAAGAGAAGTAAATGCGATGGGGCCTTTTATACTATAGTTGCTTGCATGCTTCATGATCTGATAAAAAATATAGGTCCCATAGTCAAATTTGGTTTTGGTTCCAACGACATAGATAAACTTCCCAAGGATAGTTGCCACATTTGACTTATGATTTTTGGGTACCCAATTAGCAGCACCAATCTTATGTAACATAGCATACTTGACACTCAATTTGCTGGAAACTAACTTTCCTTTTGATGGCCATCTTTTTACCTGGTTGGCTGTTATCACTTGACAAACTTTGTTGTCAGGAACAACTATATCAGGTTGTGCTCCATCTGATATTCCCAGATAGTTGTTGATGGTTGTTGAAGAAAAAGTGACACATTTCCCTCTTACATAAACCTTGCCAAACTCATTTGATTTCCTATCAGCACATTCTTCTAACAGGTTAACTATGAATTCTTTGACAAGCAACTCATAGCAGTGTGAGAATTGAGTGACTGTTTTCATTAACCCAGCATCATGAATAAGATTCATGATCTCTTTGTTTTCAAGAGCATTCTGAGCAAGCTCTCTCTTCAATGCCATCCTCTTCTGAAATACATATTTCCATCTGTTGACACTTGATGGATAATGGAATGATACATTATCAATGGGAACATCTGGAACACTATCAGCCAGTTTACTAGTTATGGGTCTCTTTTTTGGTTGGATGTCAGTGACATCATAAGCAACATCTGATTTAAAGTCTGACTCAGAACTAGTTTGGGCCTTCCTCTTCTTTGGAACTACCTTGCTCCAAGCTTTGGTAGGGCCAACCTGAGTTCTCTTTGTCCCAACTTTCTTTGTAGGAGTGTTCTGCACAACAACCTTCTTCCCTTTCCTAGTCATGAGCCTTTTGGCTATGCTAGGGTTGATTGTGGCTATCAGATCATTTTCTGAATACTCATCAAGGTTCACTACATCAGCATTGTCCTTCGGAACCTCATTAGCATCATTTTTATCACTTTGCATGTGATCATCATTATTTTCAGAGGCTTGACCCTTGCCAATGTCCTTTTGAGAGGTTGTTTCCAAGGTTTCAACATCGTGAGTGACACCATCTTGCTCATCCAGATGGGGAGCAGAACCCTCAGTGTTAGGGGGAATGGATATTCTTGGCACATCATGTGGCTCACTCAGAACCCTGGATACCAAAGTAGCAATGGTGTTGTGGATTTGCCTAGCTTCTTCCCCATTGATATCATCATTAGGAATGGAGGTTGAAGATTGAAGAGCCTGACCTGTGACTAGGTCTTTAGGTCTTCTTGCATGTGAAGACCATGGTTTCTTCACCATCAGTCCTTCTGGAGTTAGCATTCGCAGAGGAGCTACCACAAGAACCTCGTTAGGGTTGCTAGAATTAGTTCTAGCATTAGCATCTGCATCAACGATGATGTTCATCTTTTTGGAAAGGGAAGATTTTGGATGTTGAGACATTCTTGGAGACTTTGATCACGCAAGAGAGGGTTTTCTGTGCTTGTTGGAAGAGGTATGGAAGATGAAGAGTTTGTATGGGCACTAAATGTAGTAAGCGTCTTGTGTGTATGTGCTAGAGAGGTAATATTGCACAAGAGGAGGGAACTTAATATTTTGACCAATCACCAAATGATTAATTTTCAAAATATAAGTCACTATTACCATTAATTGCTACAATTCCTCAATAAGGCAGGTCCTCAACTTGCTTTGTGAATTTTCAAATTGAGTAGCCTTGAGACCTCTTGTAACCATGTCAGCACTATGTAAATCAGTGTTCCCAAGCTTGACACGAACCTTTCCAAATTGATGCCTGTTATCCATATTTCTGATTCTTTTAGACTGAACTGAGTTCATATTGATGTTACTCTTAATGTCACAGTACAAAGTCATGACATCCTGAGTGACACTACTTCCTTTATGATCACTTGTCATGGACTCCATCAAACTCGAATATAACAGGTCTAGGTTTCTATGATGTCCATCTTTTGGATGTCCTTTCTTGGCTTGTCTACCAGCCTGACATTTTACACAACCTGTTCTATCATCTGGAGTTAACTTTGAAGTTCCTCCTACTGCTTCCTTGGATATGGTCTTCTTTACCCTTTGAAGATGTCCACCCTTTTTATTCCACAGTTTATCCTCCTTTTCTTCTATGGTCAAGGGACAAATATTCAAGTTACTTTTAGGCTCCCATAAGTAACAGTTATTCTTAGCTCTAGACCCTCTCATGACTTCCTCACCTTCTTCATTGGTGATAACGCATTTACCCTTAGTAAATTTGACATTGAGACCTTGGTCACGGTAACACCCCTTTTAACTATTTAGTCTTTTTGGTGTTATTTCTATGTTGGTGTGTCCTTATGTGGAGGTGTGTCTGAGTGCGTTGGGGGATGCCCTTAGACTGTAAGAGTTATTTTAATAACGATTGGAGTTTAATATTAATATAATATAATTAATATTGGTGATAATTTAATAATTAATAGTAATGTTATTATTATTATTATTATTATTATTATTATTATTGAAGTAAATATAAAAGAGGGATTTTGGGAGAAAGAGGAAACACGTTAAAACTGCTCAGAACCAAAATCAAAGGAAAAAGAGATCGTGATCGAGAGAAGTTGAGAAGAGAAGAAGTAACCACCGGAGAGAATTCACGGTAGATGCGGAAGAGTCGCCGGAGAGCTAACGAGAACCGGAAGCGTAGAGTTGACCTCAATTCCAAAGGTAAGGGTGGGGTTCAGTTCTATAACCGTGGGTATGATCAATTTCATGTAGGGAATTGAATCATGGGGTTAGTTCCCGTAGGTTGAAGAAATATTAAAGGTTAATATTTATCTATGTCTGAATTAGTGTTTTTGTCATTTAGTTCTGTGTAGTAATATTGGGAAACGGCGCCGACACGCGCTAATTTCCCATTTGTTGAGAAGTTTGCTCTGGTGTCCTTATGTTATTATATTGATAAATATTAAGGGTTAATGCTTGTCTGTGTATGAATGAATGTGTTATGTCACCGGTTCTGTGTGAAATTGGGAAACGGCGCCGACACGCGCTATTTTCCCATTTATTAAGAAAATGTCGTTATTATGTCCCTATTTAATTAAATTAGAAGTTGTGGTTATATTAACCGTATGAAAGTATATGGAAATGTTGTTGAGTTCTCAATTGTAGAGACGATGTCGTTTTTAATTGTTCTCTGCGAAAATGTGTTAGAGTCTTATTCGTAGGAACGATACTGTTAGTAGTTCTCTGATATGAACAGGTTGAAATGGTGAGTCCATGATATATGCGAAATGCGATGTTCTGTTATGGATAATTGGTTGTAGGCTTGATACCTTGTTGCACGGTTGTTGCACAATTGTTGTTGTTGGGTTATAGTCCATAATAGTTGCATCTCATAGCATATCATTTGGCCTGGATTGGCGACGGTTGTGTCTTTAATGACAAAATAAAATAATTGTGGAGTGAGTCTCCCGGATGATTGTGGAGTGAGTCTCCCGGATAATTGTGGAGTGAGTCTCCCAGATGATTGTGGAGTGAGTCTCCCGGATAATTGTGGAGTGAGTCTCCCGAATAATTGTGGAGTGTTGTCTCCCAAAATGGTACCACTTGCTGAATTTTAATGGAATTTAATTATTACGAATTGTTGGAAGTGTATTATAACGTGTTGTTTTATGATTAAAATGTTAAACAAATTATTATTGTCTGTTCATCCAAACCTGTGCTATGTATGTGAATAAATGATTGTGTTGAAGATGCATGTTGTCTGCTAAGCTGAATATGTGACACCTCTGATGCGTTTGAGAATTTGGGAGTGTGACGGTCGTTACAGCTCCTTGACATTCGTCATGACCGTGACGGTCGTGACATCCATGATGGTCGTCATGAAACTTTATTTGCTGCACTCTGAATTGTTTCTGTTGTTTATCTTATTTTTCCGCGATAGTTTAGAGTGGGGTGTTACAGTCACAGAGCTGACTGATACTGATAAGATTTACAGTCAGTCCTTTAACCAACATGACATTCTCCAGTTCTAGAACACCAGGACAATCTAGTTTTCCAGCACCTATGACTTCTCCTCTAGCTCCATCACCAAAGGTTACATGGCTTGAGGAATGAGGTTTGATGTTCATCAAAAGGTTCCATATTCCAGTCATATGTCTAGAACATCCACTGTCAAAATACTTGTCTTCTTTGGTTGACATCCTAAGAGAAGTATGAGCTACTAGTGCCACATTCTTAGCAACCCATTGTCTTTTCTTAACCTGAGCATCCTTTTTGGGTCTAACTTGAAGCTGTTTCTTGGCATGAATACCCTGTTTGGATTTGCCTTGATAAGGGTGACTAGGAAATCCATGTAACCTAAAGCAGAAAGGTTTAATGTGTCCAAGTCTTCCACAGTAGTAACACCTATACGCTTGGAATTTATTCTTGGTCAGGTTCCTACTTTTGTTTCCCTGATGTTGTGACATTGGTCGTAACATCCAGTTTGACCTCTGATTCTCAACCTTTGGCTTCTTGGACCCCAAGATGGGCCTCTGTTCACCAATAAATCCCAGTCCAGACTTGTTTCCTGCTTTCTGACCACTCTGTAGAATTTTTTCTAGAGTGTCAGTCCCAGGGTTTAGCATCCTTATGGATTTTGACATCTGATCTAGTTTAGATTCCAACAGGCTGACCTCACTTTTGAGAGAGTCTATGGTTGTCGTATGATCCATTTTCTCAGCCTCTAATTCCCTTATGCTTTTTTTCTGTTGCTCTCCTTGCTGATATATTTCTGCACTTCTGATGTATAACTTCTTATATGAAGCTGCAAGTTCATCAAAAGTCAGCTCATCTTCACTTGAGTCACCATCAGATATGCATACATTGTTCAGAATAGTGACATGTTTGGCAGATTCTTCTTCTGATCCACTCTCAGAATCTCCATCAGACCAAGTGAATGCTAGACCCTTCTTTTGTTTCTTGAAATAGGTGGGACATTCAGCTCTAATGTGCCCATATCCTTCACATTCATGACACTGAACTCCTTTGCCTTGGCTGGGCCTTTCTTCATTTTTACCTCTTCTGCTGATATCAGAAGAAGTGTTCTTGTCATTAGGCCTAGATTTGTGATCTATTCTTTTGAACAGTTTGTTAAATTGTCTTCCAAGCAAGGCTACTTCTTTTGACAGATTCTCCTCACTTTCACCATTGTCTTCCTTAGAGTCATCTGCAGTATTTGAGATAAGAGCTATGCTTTTGTTCTTCTTCTCAACCTGATCACACATTCTCATCTCAAAAGTTTGGAGAGAACTAATGAGTTCATCCACTTTCATGTTGCTTATATCTTGAGCTTCTTTAATAGCAGTGGCTTTCATGGCAAACCTCTTAGGCAAAGATCTTAGAATCTTCCTCACAAGCTTTTCTTCAGACATCTTTTCTCCTAAAGCTCCTGAGGTATTGGCAATCTCAAGAATATTCATGTAGAATTCATGAATAGTCTCATCCTCCTTCATTCTCAGATTTTCAAATTTAGTGGTCAGCATCTGCAATCTTGACATCTTAACCTTTGAGGTTCCTTCATGAGTTGTTTTGAGGGTATTGTCGCGGTGAAATTTGGATACCAAACTATTAATTAGTTTGAATCTTTAATTCAATTTGCAACCGAACTTTGATTTGTCCAAAGGAAGGGATAAAGATTGAAATTCCCACAATGCAATGCAAATGCAAGCTAGAGAGTTTTAGGTTCGGGGGTTGGTTAAACTTAGGGAAGGTACTAGCATCCTAAGTTTCTGTAGTACTCTACAGGAACCTCTTGTTTTATATTTGTTTATTGCTATGGTTTATCTGCTTAAGGTATAAAAGACCTAGGGGTTTATTTCTAAGTATACTCGATAAGATGTCGCATCTTATGCCTACATATCCTTACGGGAGTGGAATCAGAGTATATGTAGTTCCCTAGAGAGTTTGAGGAGTTCTTTGGCTGTGGTCAAAGTTCCTACGGGTTTAGGGTAGTTGGTTGATTGATTTTAGGAGAAGAGATGTGTTATCATTTTAAGGGAGATTTAACCGCCACAGGTTGTAGGAAAATAGTCTTTGCATCGTCTTAAGAAAAGGGCTCAAGTACTCGGATTGTTTGACGAGTACGCCTTTATCTCTCTTAAGGCAAAGTCCTTACATGTTGATTGTATTTTTGTGGGGTGGAGATTCTATCTCGCTTAAGATGATTAACATCTTTCTCTAATGTGTTTGAATAATTTGTTTGAGTTGTTTTATTTGTTTCTATGTTGTAAAATAAAGACAAAGCCCTTCCTATGGGGTAGGACCTAACTTAGAGATCAACTTGAATGGGATCAAGGATCATGTGGGAAGAATGATGCAAATGTGAATGCACTACACACAAGTGTTGACTTATGTGTAGGTTTTTCCTTTGGACGGATGCGATGCGGTAATATTAAACTGCGGAAATAGATTTGCGGAAACGTAAAGCCATACACATACGCATGAAAGCGCTGAAGTGTGTGAGAGTGAATGTGTCGTGAAGTGTAAGCGTGCACGGTTGATTAATTTGCGATGTTGATTGATTAAGGGTGTGATTAATTTGTAGGCGAGAAGTTGATTTTAAGAGATTGATTAATTTATTTGATTTTTAGTCGAATGTTGGATTTAGAGGGTGAATTGACTTTAAGAGAAAAGTTGAATTTGTGAGGTTGATTTTAGAAAAAAAAAGTTAATATTATTATACTAGTTTTAAATAAGAGGTTTCTAATAAGTGATTATATTTTATCTAAAACTTAAATATGAAATGATTTATATTTAATAAAAGTTGTTTGTTATTATTATATGAATTGTAAAAGGTTGTTATTGTTATTAAAAGTCTAAGTTATTTAAAATTATGAAAGGAAGGTTTTTTATTAAAATATGCAAATATCTTAGTAATTAGTATAGGCTATTTGGAGAAAAATGTTTGTGTGAACAATTGTTATTATTATTAAAAATGAATTTTTATTTTAAAAGATTATAAGTTATTAATATATAATTTTTTTTATTAAATAAGTAGAAGTCATTTTAGGTTAAGAAACAATTTTTACTAAAAAAACAAATAATTAGCTGCTATTATTAGTAAATAAAATGAGTTTATTAAAAAAGAAATTTGGTTACATTATTAAGAATATGCAGAAAATAATGTTTATTATATCAAGTTACTAAGTTGAAATATTGATTAAGTGGTTAGGAAGGTTTAAAAAGTTAACGATAATTAAGGATGAGTAATAGAGGGTGGTTAGTGGGTGTGTGTGGTTAGTGTGTGATTATATTACAAATGAGATCACAACGAAGGAGAAGAAAGCAAAACAGAAAAAGCGAATGGAACCCTAGGTCCCCTTCCTCCCAAATCGATCATCCACTCTCTCGATCCTCTCCTCTCCGATTCGTTCTTCTCGTTGATCCATCACCCTTCTATGACTCCGACCCCTTTTAAACCTGCAACATAAAAAACGATCAATATGCTCAAGGATTGTTATGAAAGGTGGAGCTTTACCAACGGCTGGTGACGGTGGCGCCGGAGATGACGAAGGTGGGCGCTTCGCGAGTTTGGATCTGCGACGACTTATGGGGGTTTCAACTGTCAGAGAGATAAGTTTCGCTTCTCAATCGCTTTTAGGTTATGAACTCGATGCTTTTTGGTAGTACTAGGGTTTTTCTGTGTAGTTTCGGTTTTGTATGATAGGGTTTTCCCGTGTCCTCTCTTCTTCTACCAACCTCCTTATATAGGCCTCTGAGTGAAAACAATTTTGAATGATAACTTCAATGCTGATTTGATTGTTGATTGGGATTTTCCACTTTGGGTTTAACCGGATTTGAAAACCTTCCTATTTCATTTGATTGCAATAATATCGGTTGATGAAAATTTCCATTCTTGTGATATTATGTATCAATCATATTCAATGCTTTTGCCTGTCCAGATTAACTGTCCTGAAGATTTGATTTGATCTCTTCTAACGATATATTCTCCAAATAGTTGCTGACTTGGATTTGGTATTTTGACAGGTGTAGAAAGGGAAGGAGTTGGGCCCAGAGAAGTTAACAGCCCAGAGTAAATTCTTGTTTGATGCGTGGTGGGAATTTCATGAAGAACAAAGTTGGTGGTGAAGAATGGCCACCGCAAGCCTTCTTAGGGTACCTCAAAATCAACCTTCGTTCCTCCGGTTTGATTATCCTTCATGTGTATGATGGTGGCTGAGGTGTGTACTGTTGTGTTCATGCTATTCTGATCAAATTTTTCTAATCATTAATTCAATCTGCTATCTCTAACAAAAACTGGTGTGTCTACAATTGCAGGTGATGCCCTGATGTTTGGGACCTTAAACTCAATGCAGTCATCTGCTTTGGAAAGCACTCAGAGGGACTCTCTGCGGCTACAAGTTACGACCTGATTGCATTCTGTAGACTATGTAATGGCTGAATGTGTCTTGAAGGTCCACATCTACTTTGTGAAGCTCCGCGACCAATGTGATGCCCACCATATTGACTGAATTTGTTCGGTTGAAAGGTATTGAAATGTCTCTCTAATTCAACTAACTGATTAGTTAAATCTTGATTTAGTATATGATGTTGCTTTAGCTCTAGTTCTGAATTCAACTTGTCTATTCAATAGGTCCTGATGTCGGCTATCACAGGCTTGCTTTCCAAGTATACTTCTCTTGCCACAACTAATATGGTCTTGTTAAGAAGATAATGAATCTTCTTAAAATGTTGATCCACTTGGCCCATCCGTATTTTGCATCTTTAGATAGAGTGTCCATGTTGTGCTCCACTTCCTTAATTGAACTTTGTAGTGACCTGGTACAAGCATCTCTAAAGCCTCCAACCTCTTCTACTGACTTTAAAACAGATCCAGTTCTTGGAGTTGTAGAATCCGCCACTGCACCTTGATTTGTGAAATTCATAGCACTCTCAGTTGTGGCAGGTTTCAGAAATTCTGTGATGCAGTTAGTGCGTCGTTATCATGACTTGAAGCTTTCAAGTTAGGAATCATCACACTTATTTGGGCTTCAACTCTGGGATTTGTCACATGACTTTCTCTGTCATTTTTCAGGTTGGTGCTTCAGCATTTGATTCAAAGAAGGAGCTTCTGGTTTGACTTTATGGATATTGTTTGAATTTGATGTTGCGCAGCTGCAGCTAGTGTTGCTCGCCATTGGCATTGATGTTGTTCTGTTACTGCAATAGCATTACCTTCTTGCAAATACTGGTTGACGCTTATGCTTGATGTACTTGTTGCTTGCACCTGGTATGGTTGTACTGCTGTTGTTTGTAGCTTGTATGGTTGCTGATGTTGATAGCAGTCTGAAGTTGCTTCTCGTGGCCTGTTGCGAACTTGTGCTGAGATACCTGGTTCTGTTATTGTTTTCGATTTTTCTGGGGCAGAATCTTGAGCTGTTAGAAACATACTGACTTTCCTCTTCTTCTTTCAGGGGCAAATTTAAGTCTGGAGGCTGCCGGTCTTGTGCCATCGGCGAGAAGGGTATAACGGTGATGATGGCTTGTTGGTCTGAACCGTGAAGTAAAGAATGTTGTTGTTCATTTGTGTTTCTCATTGCTGAACCGTCTGCTTAGTTGCCTTTCGCGCTCTAGTTCCCAAATCTTCGATGTTCGGTAGGAAGCTGGTGGCAGCTTTGGTTGTTACCCTTCCGGCCGCTCGAAGCTTCGCCCGATGATGAGCTTAAACTGAGGGCTGAGCTTAAAATCAAATTTCTTTAATCTTTACCTTGTTTTTTTAAACGACATTTGATTACTGATTTGTTTTGACAGGTTGGGAAGAAATGTGGATTCGATATTCTTCATAATAATCAACTGATGAGAATGATTCTATTGGGTGCAGGGATACTGAGAGCGGGAGCTGAAGTTGTTAGCGAGCGTCAAGGACGTATCCTCCATGTGCTACTGGTTCGCGGTTGACGTGGTCGCGCGCTTACGGTTTATGGGAGGCTGCAGGTAAAGTGATCGGATCTTGTAGGATGAGCTTGAAAACTCCAGGATGAGGGGACACTGTCAGGAGCTGGAAATTCTCTTTTATTCAGCGATGATAATGGGAAAACATCATCATATTTAGCATTGTCCGTATTGCAATGGTTGAATTGCCACCACAGTGCCCAAATTTGTCTGGCTGCCACAGTCTGCTTTGTGTTCTAAGTGAATTATTCTTGTTGGTAACAGGTGACATGCGAAGGCCTTCGAGATTGGCGTGGCATGCTCATAGGAGCGGCACAAAGAGACATTGGGTTGCTTAGAGTTAGGACTTATAGATTTGTGGTAGCTGCTATCTTTGTAATTCTCTGTTGTTGCAATGGTTATGGTTTACGTGTAGTTTTGAATATCCTTGGCTTTGTAAAAAAAAGTTTAGCACACGTAACTTTGAAACTTGTAAATCTTGGGTCAAAGTTGTATATAGCTTTATCATGAAGAACAAAAGAGTGAGTTGCTTTTGCCATTTGAGATCTCCTTTTGTATAGTCCCAATTTCCTTACAACCCCTCATTTTAAATTGTAGCTTAAATCATGAATTATATTTCTCGCTGATTTGTAACGCCTTATGTCGGGAGGAATGGCATGTGGTCGTAGCCCAAACAAAGAGATAGCCTCGAGCTGACAATACTACCGTTAGTTGTTCCCTCAATCTTCACTTGGAAATTAGTCGCAAATGAACCAAATGTATCGATTTTCGCCTTGAGGATCCTTAGAGTCCTATTCCGCAAACTCCTTAATGGAATATATATTTGAACCGGGGAAATTAACTCGAGACAAAATTAGACCAGTGTAGTAACATCCTCAGTTATCATTCTCCGCAATCATACACGAAGCTATATCCGTACTTAATTTCAAAATACCTACTAGCCGGAGGTATTCACAACCTGAATTCTTGAACGGTGAACTTTAAATTCAAAAGTAATACTCACACCCTTGTGATTCTTTGTTAGTAAGAAATTATGCCTTGACATCCCTGCACCTGTACAAACTGGTTAGCTGTGAAACATAAATATTAAATTAAAGTAAAGGAAAACGAAAGAAACAGGTGGATCTTACGGTCAAAAATTAGGGTGCAACAGATGCCCCTATTTAAGTTACTTCTATTCGGAGATATGGAGATCGAAATCTCTGTCTTGACGAGATAGGAGGGATTTAAATACAAACACTGCATGAATTTTTGGCCCTAAGAGCACACCAAATGCATATGATATGCGATGATATGCAAATGCAAGACGGACGGTCCTGTGGGGGAAAGATGTCACAGGGAACAAACTAGGCATGATATAAAGGGAAGAACAGAATTGACAACAGGTAATCCTGTAGATGCTCAACAGAACGAAACTCCACGGGGGAATATTGACAATCACAAAGTGTCTGTAAATATGTTGTGAAGAAACTCGGAAGAGAAATCCTCTTGAAGAACCTGCTGCACAGGTCAAATGTAATTGATTCGAGATATCAACTGGAAAAATCTACTGTCAAGACTTATAACTTAATGGAGAATACTTTTGCCAACGTATGTACTGTTAAAATCTGTAAGGAATCTACTGCCGAGATTCTGTGTTGAAGTCTGTTGGAGAAATATTTATGAAGAAGTTTTCTGGGAATCTACTGTCGAGATTAACTAGGAACTACCTACTGCCGAGGTCTTCTAGGAATCTACTGCCGAGATTAACCAGGAACTACCTACTGCCGAGGTCTTCTGGGAATCTACTGCCAAGATTAACCAGGAACTACCTACTGCCGAGGTCTTATGGGAATCTACTTCCGAGATTAACCAGGAACTACCTACTTCCGAGGTCTTTTGGGAATCTACTGCCGAGATTAACTAGGAACTACCTACTGCCGAGGTCTTCTGGGAATCTACTGCCGAGATTAACCAGGAACTACCTACTGCCGAGGTCTTCTGGGAATCTACTGCCGAGATTAACCAGGAACTACCAACTGCCGAGGTCTTCTGGGAATCTACTGCCGAGATTAACCAGGAACTAAAAGATGTTCGAATGATTGTCGTTGTAGACTGTAGATGTCGTTGTAGACTGTAGATTTCGTTGTAGACTGTAGATGTCGTTGTAGACTGTAGATGTCGTTGTAGACTATAGATGTCGTTGTAGACTGTAGATGTCGTTGTAGACTGTAGATGTAATATGTTGTAAATGTAGAGCTTCACCGGGGATCTTTGGGAAGAGATGTGAGCCGGTTGAATTGTAATGTATGTCTTCTTAAATAAAGAGAGACTATTGTGATAAACTTCTTCGACTTCTTCGGGGAGATGTCACTTGACAGAAGTAAACTTGTGTGATGAACTCGCTGGGGAATATATTCCTGGGGAGTACCTTTGTTGTTGTAAAAATATATGAATTCTCAAATAAAGAGAAATGTCTGTAATTGTCTTCTCTAATGAATCAATAATGTTGAAGGACCCACTGAGGGTAAATGAACTGTCTTGTAGGAATCGTCGTTTGTCGTTTTGAATAAGATCTTGATCAAAACGAGTTGCTCAAATAAAGAGATTGTTATAGTCCAAATGTAGATGTTCGAGAAAAAATTGTTGAAGAAATGTCTGTCTTCATGAATATTCTTCCTGGGGAATAGGGTGCAAAATAAATGCACACTTGATCCATGTTCCTAGGTTAGAGATGTCCATGATGTGATTGCCAAAAACGAAGTTCGATTCGAGAAGTAGCCGAAAAGAAACTGTCAAGCAAGACTTGTCCAATGAGGTATGAGCTCAAATGGAACTGTACTAAAAGAACCATCTTCCATGAGGATTGAACTCCATGGGGAAAAATGAAACATTGTGCTTTTTCTGCCTAGGGTCGATAAATCTAATTGGAGGGATAAGACGCACCCAAACACCTAGGGATAACTACAACCAAAGTGACAGAATAAAATAAACACAAAGAATGCAAACAAATGCACATGCCATGCTGCCTACTTATATGCTATGCGTATGCTTATGCTGACAAAACAAACAGAAAGAGGCGACCGGAGATAAACATCTCGGCCAATCTTCACAGATAGGAGTACCACTAGGGATAGACGGAGAACCAAATATGGGATCACCATCCTGTTTCAAAATTTCAAAAATTTCTTGGGGGATAGAGAACCTTCCACTTGGGGATGTAACATCTTGATAAGTTTGAAAGGTTGTATGGATTTGTAGACGGAGGTATCCAAATTGAAGCTTCATAGAGGATAAAATAAATACCCTGGGTCATCGTAGTTGTTGAACATGTCGGAGTTGAGCTTCCTGGGGATGAAATAAACATCCGCTTCGCTTCAAATTTCAAATGCCCCAAGTCACATGGTTTGAGAAAAACATCTCGAGAGGATTTTATAGAAAACATGATGTCCAAATGCCCCACCGTTTTCAAACTCTCAGAGAGAATCACCGGATCTCGACGTAACTGCCCCTGATTGGCGGTATAACTAAGTCTTCAAGAATATCTTGTTAGGAGAAATCTGCACATAATAGCCACTTGGAAATAACTTGCTCTGGGTCAGCAGAGTCTTCAAATTCCAACAATAATGTATGTATGTAATCTTTCTAAGATATCAAGCAAATTTAGCAAGTCAGAAATGTTGATTCTGAAACGGTTAATGCAACACACGTTTGTCTTGAAGTTTTTGAAAAGGGATATCATTATAACTTGTGATCAAAACCACTAGTTAGGATACGAATTAAAAATTATTTATAAAGCCGTTTAATTTGAGCATAGCTCAAGGAGTCAGGAAATAATATCTCATCGAGTATGCTTTCGAACTAAACCTTACTTCAATTAGGACTTTGAAGGTCGTATATGGGCTTAATTTATGACTTGTAAAGCGGAGGAATAAAGGGTTAGTATATTTGTGCCCACCCAATTTTGGAAGATATTCATTATTTTTTTTTGATATTACCCTGCCCCAGGCTAAAAACGAGGTCTCGGTTTGGAAAAAAAACAGATCTTTTCTCGAGGCTTAAAAGAGGGGTTAACTATTTTTGGTGTCTAGACGGTTGAAATAATGCCTTACATCATCAGTAGGGTTTTTATTCGAAGCATACAACAAGAGATCATGTGTTTTACTTCATCATCCTCCTTCCAATTCTCTGTCAGAGCAAGAGATCGGGTAAAGTCGGTATTATAAATAATTTTGAAAACAATTTGAGTGAAAACGAATGGATTTCTTCAAGACAAACACTTATTGCATTACTTATTCAAAATAACAAGTTCTTACATGCCAAAAATACTTTTAATCAAAGAAACACAAACACAAAAGCAAAACAAAGTAAAAAGCCAGACAAGCCCTTTTATTACGCCTTGAAATGGAAAGGCCTGCAGAATCGTCCGATGTGTAGTCTTTTGATAACCTTGGATCATGTCCTCGGAGGATGAGCCATGTTGGGGTTAGGATTAGAACCCTCGAAGGATAAGATTCCGCTCTTAACCAATTCTTGAACGTCTGCCTTCAAACCATAACAGCTCTCAATGTCGTGGCCAAGAGCACCTTGATGATATGGGCAAAATTTGTCAGCTTTGTACCAGTATGGGAGTTTCTCGGGTACTTTAGGTGGAGCTCTTGTCTGGATGTGACCTTTCTGAATCAAAACTGGAAACAGATCAACATACTTCACAGGGATGGGATCAAACTGATGAGTTACTTCTCTTGAAGTATCCAGAGGCATCCTCTGATACCTTCTCCGAAGCCGTCGATTCTGTGGTTGATCTGGAGAGGCCATCCTCTGCTTAGGAGGTGGTTGTTGTTCACGCTGAGCGGGCATTGCATACTGGTGTTGAGGATGGGGTACCAGAGCTATGAATTCTCTGGAAGGTCCACTGTCATCTTTATGGTCTGGGGCTATACCCAAGTTGTGATGGTATTGCTTCACAAAAGCAACAACTAAGTCTTCCCAAGACTGAATGTGGTTACTTTGCAGCTTCATGTACCACGTCAAGGATGTCCCACATAAACTTTCTTGAAAGAAGTGAATCATCAGCTTGTCGTTGTCAATATAAGCAGTCATCTTTCGACAAAATATTGTTAAGTGGTATTTTGGACAGCCGATATCCTTGTAAACTTCGAGGACAAGCATCTTGAACTTTAGAGGAATAATTACACCTGGAACTAAACATAGTTCATGAGCACCAAGACCTGATGCGGTAGCTCCTCTCATCATCTTCACTTGTTCTTGGAGACCACAAAGTTCTTTCTCCATTGCTACGAATCTAGGATCATCCACTCCTTTCTCAGTAGGAGTGTTCTGGGGGTCAACAAACAGGTTGTCTTGCCAAGGTTGAAGTTGCACAGGAACATCCACTTGTTGCTCAAAGTCGTCGATGGAATAGTCGAACGTCGAATCAGTCCTTACTTTGAAGCTAGTCATGCGATCCATATCTTTCGTTCTCCTTGTTATCCTTAAGTAATACTTTAAGCTTGATCAGATGGGCGAGATTTCAACTGACAGACGAAGACAGAAAGACGGATGAGAACGCAGCGGAGAAGGGACACATGCACATGCTAAAAAATGCAAAATGCTAATGCAAAAAAAAATGCAGATGCAGGATGAGTAGGACTTCATGGGATTCCTCTATTTATGGGCATTGCGGTAAAAGGAAACATTTTATTAAATCGGAACGGATTACATAAATATTCTTTTAAAGAGTCCCAAATAAAAGCTAAATAAAAGCTAGTAAAGACACTAAAGGAGTTTTGAATTATGCTGCTTGAGCTGCTCCTCCAACTGAGCCTTCTCACGAGTCAGATTTTCCACAATCATCTTCCAGACGGTACACTGAGAGTCGGAGGAAAATAAATCCTCCAACACCTTCCTTCTCTTGTAGAGGAGTAGTTCTTCATCCTTCAATTGTAATTGTTCTTGAAGTTTAACATTCTGCTCCTGAAGTTTATTCTCCTGTGTCTGAAATTCTTTCTTCTGTTTCTGAAATTCCTTTTCTCGTTCTTGAGATTCCTTCTTATGTTCCTAAAGCTCACTAATCTCTGCAACAGCCACTTGATATTTGTTTTTCCATGCCTCTGACTCATGTTGCGATTTCTTTAAGGCAACCTCCAATTTCTCAGCATCAGACATAAAAACATAAACAGGCTCTCTCTTCGGAGGTATGGGGTCTTGACGAGAATAAGGCATCCTCAGCTTGATTGCCCTGTCTCTTACCCACTGGAGATATGGTTCTAAAGATACATAATTAGGCCTCCCTAGGCTTCTCTTCCCCTTCTTGTACACACTACGCCATGCATCCAAAACCTTTCCTCGAAGCTCCACATCATTGTGGAAGAAAATAATCTTTACATGGGAACTTTTAGGAGGTCCCTTGAACGGGTATCCCAACTGTCGACGAGCTAAAACGGGATTGTAGCTGATTCCTCCATCAAAACTGAGCAATAGTACATTACCAAAGTTACCACAACTATCAATGATTAATACCCCATCATATACTCGATTGTACCAATCAATGTTAGAATGGGTCAATGCCATAACCCTAGGAGACCAAAGTTCTTTGCCAACATTTGTAAAAGAGCTAGACTTTGGCAAGCGAAATAAACCACTTGTAAAGTAAGGGTACACAACAAGTAATCATCCCTCCACCATGAAGGTTTCAGAGATGTATAGAGTGATATGTATTACCCAACAAAGTCGGCACTGGGTTGTTCTTCATAAAGATCTTAAATGCTTTGAGATCGATGAAACCTTCAAAACTTGGAAATAGAAGTATCCCATAAACAAGTAAGGCGAAAATTGCCTCGAACTGAGCCTTGTTCGAATGATTAGCATAAAATAAAGCTTTCTCGACTAGGAAACCTGTCTTCAAACCAAGAATTCCATCCTTAGTAACCATGTTGGCCTTGACGTAAGCTACTTTTAAACGGAGGGCCTTAGTAATATCTTTCTCATCAGGGTCCTTTTCCAAGAAAGGAAAAGGAGATTCTTCCAGAATAGGTAGACCCACCAAAAAGGAGTACTCTTCCAATGTAGGTAACAACTGAAAATCTGGGAAGGTGAAACAATGATAAAGAGGATCATAAAACTGTAGTAGAGTGGCAAGAAGTCCTTCATTCACTGTGCGACCCAATAAAGATATCAGCTTCCCATATTTGTTCTTGAATTCCTCTTGATCCTTGATAAAGCCCCACAACTTCTTTAGGTCATCCAATTTTGGACTCTTAAAAGTATATTTCATAGTACGTCTTTCATTTGAAGTCATGATGACCTACAATGTTCATAAACGAAAGTAAATCCCATGAAGTCCAATGCAGAATGATGCTATATGAATGCAGCAAACACAAGTATTCACATAAGGACACAAAGATAAACAAACAAAGGGGAACCCTAGGTTTGCAACGAGCATGGAGTAAAGGTATACCCTTTCCCAAAGGTTATGGACTAAAGTTTGTTTGTACCTGCAGAACAAGGTTCTAAGGGGACTCAAAGTCATCAGCCCATCTTTCGGGTATTATCAATTTCCCAACTAACTCGAGGATTAATAATATTCTCAAGAGAACTTCTTTTGAGTGTAGCTTTGCGTAGCACTATTTCGGGAGTACTCCCTCATAGTCCCACACTACATCCTAATAAAGGCCAAAGTAGGGTTAAGGGTAACTACGGTCCTCAATATCATAGGCTCCAAGGTCGAAAATAGTGAGTGTCTTCACGATTACTCGTTCAACAGTACTACCTTGAGAGGGCCTCAATTGAGCGGGATTCTCGATTTAACTTAGTCGGGATTCAACTCCCTATAAGCCTCGTCGAATATATCACCATCCTATCTTAATTTCTCTCAAGTTCGGGTGTAGAACTTTATCTCACCTCTCAAGGATAACAACCCAAAAATAAAACACAGGAGAAAGTATACAAATAAACAATTAATCAAGTAAGCAGACATATAAAGCAGTAAACAAATAAATAAAGCAAGATAGGGAAACCCACTGAGAGATCCCTAGTGAAGTCGCCATTTCTGTCGCGGTGAAATTTGGATACCAAACTATTAATTAGTTTGAATCTTTAATTCAATTTGCAACCGAAATTTGATTTTTCCAAAGGAAGGGATAAAGATCGAAATTCCCACAATGCAATGCAAATGCAAGCTAGAGAGTTTTAGGTTCGGGGGTTGGTTAAACTTAGGGAAGGTACTAGCATCCTAAGTTTCTGTAGTACTCTACAGGAACCTCTTGTTTTATGTTTGTTTATTGCTATGGTTTATCTGCTTAAGGTATAAAAGACCTAGGGGTTTATTTCTAAGTATACTCGATAAGATGTCGCATCTTATGCCTACATATCCTTACGGGAGTTGAATCAGAGTATATGTGGTTCCCCTAGAGGGTTTGAGGAGTTCTTTGACTGTGGTCAAAGTTCCTACGGGTTTAGGGTAGTTGGTTGATTGATTTTAGGAGAAGAGATGTGTTATCATTTTAAGGGAGATTTAACCGCCACAGGTTGTAGGAAAATAGTCTTTGAATCGTCTTAAGAAAAGGGCTCAAGTACTCAGATTGTTTGACGAGTACGCCTTTATCTCTCTTAAGGCAAAGTCCCTACATGTTAATTGTATTTTTGTGGGGTGGAGATTCTATCTCGCTTAAGATGATTAACATCTTTCTCTAATGTGTTTGAATAATTTGTTTGAGTTGTTTTGTTTGTTTTTATGTTGTAAAATAAAGACAAAGCCCTTCCTATGGGGTAGGATCTAACTTAGAGATCAACTTGAATAGGATCAAGGATCATGTGGGAATAATGATGCAAATGTGAATGCACTACACACAAGTGTTGACTTATGTGTAGGTTTTTCCTTTGGACGGATGTGATGCGGTAATATTAAACTGCGGAAATAGATTTGCGGAAACGTAAAGCTATACACATACGCATAAAAGCGCTGAAGTGTGTGAGAGTGACTGTGTCGTGAAGTGTAAGCGTGCACAGTTGATTAATTTGCGATGTTGATTGATTAAGGGTGTGATTAATTTGTAGGCGAGAAGTTGATTTTAAGAGATTGATTAATTTATTTGATTTTTAGTCGAATGTTGGATTTAGATGGTGAATTGACTTTAAGAGAAAAGTTGAATTTGTGAGGTTGATTTTAGAAAAAAAAGTTAATATTATTATACTAGTTTTAAATAAGAGGTTTCTAATAAGTGATTATATTTTATCTAAAACTTAAATATGAAATGATTTATATTTAATAAAAGTTGTTTGTTATTATTATATGAATTGTAAAAGGTTGTTATTGTTATTAAAAGTCTAAGTTATTTAAAATTATGAAAGGAAGGTTTTTTATTAAAATATGCAAATATCTTAGTAATTAGTATAGGCTATTTGGAGAAAAATGTTTGTGTGAACAATTGTTATTATTATTAAAAATGAATTTTTATTTTAAAAGATTATAAGTTATTAATATATAATTTTTTTTATTAAATAAGTAGAAGTCATTTTAGGTTAAGAAACAATTTTTACTAAAAAAACAAATAATTAGCTGCTATTATTAGTAAATAAAATGAGTTTATTAAAAAAGAAATTTGGTTACATTATTAAGAATATGCAGAAAATAATGTTTATTATATCAAGTTACTAAGTTGAAATATTGATTAAGTGGTTAGGAAGGTTTAAAAAGTTAACGATAATTAAGGATGAGTAATAGAGGGTGGTTAGTGGGTGTGTGTGGTTAGTGTGTGATTAGTGTGTGATTATATTACAAATGAGATAACAATGAAGGAGAAGAAAGCAAAATAGAAAAAGCGAACGGAACCCTAGGTCCCCTTCCTCCCAAATCGATCATCCACTCTCTCGATCCTCTCCTCTCCGATTCGTTCTTCTCGTTGATCCATCACCCTTCTATGACTCCGACCCCTTTTAAACCTGCAACATAAAAAACGATCAATATGCTCAAGGATTGTTATGAAAGGTGGAGCTTTACCAACGGCTGGTGACGGTGGCGCCGGAGATGACGAAGGTGGGCGCTTCGCGAGTTTGGATCTGCGACGACTTATGGGGGTTTCATTTGTCAGAGAGATAAGTTTCACTTCTCAATCGCTTTTAGGTTATGAACTCGATGCTTTTTGGTAGTACTAGGGTTTTTCTGTGTAGTTTCGGTTTTGTATGATAGGGTTTTCCCGTGTCCTCTCTTCTTCTACCAACCTCCTTATATAGTGTCGCTACTGCGAAAATCGGCGCCGGCTGAACAGAAGAGTCGCCACCGTGCATTATTTATCCCAAAGGAGGGAAAGGAAACTCTCAGAGTAAACCTACCGCAAAGACGGGAAAAGAATGGTCATCGCAACCAAATCCTGGATTCGGGAATCGGTTACGCAAGGGGAAGGTATTAGCACCCCTCACGTCCGTCGTACTCGACGGGATCCACGTTTGTTTTCTAGTACGGATTGTTATTCTATCTATTCTACAGGTCTGGGGTTAAAAGAAAATAAAATGACTCGGCAAAGCATCGCACTTTATGCCTACGTATTCCCGTCTCGAACGAGAAATCAGAGTCAACGTAGTTCGCCTACCTACGGGAAAGGAGGGGAAGGTTGCTCGCTAGGATATCGCATCCTATGCCTACGTACTTTCATACAGCATGAAAGATCAGAGCAAACGTAGTTCGAACCACGGAAGACACAGATTTGTTTGACTGTTTTTTATCCTTCTGAAAAAAGGTTTTCTCCTGATTACGGGTCCAAGCGGACAAAAATGACACCTTTGATTGGTTTCCAGTCTTTTACGCAAGAACTGTCTTTTATTGTGTTTAACCTTTTATTGTATTTTTTGATTGTTTTGAGATAGAAGAGAAAGGATTCTAAAACCTAGGGTTAAAATGGGAATCAAAATCTACCCTAATGTTGTCATGCATGGATTAACACCTAATGTCTGTCATATTTCTCTCTTGCGCAGAGAGAAACAGAGATCCTAGGGGATAAACAGAAAAGAAACAACATATATACAGTAAAGCGGTAAAATGCATGAGATGCAGCAATACAAGCGAGGCAAGGGAGTCCCACTCAACCTCGAACCTGAGAAAATAATAGGCAAAGTGAAACAACTTCACTTCAAACCTATGGGAAAATTAACCAACAATACAGCAAAGAAAAAAAAAACCCCAAGACCAACTTTGACAGCACACCAGCTCCTACAGCAGCAACTCTGAAAAACATCAAACTCTGACAGTTGATTAACAGCAAACAGTAACATCTTCAATTGAACTCCAAAGTCAAGCTCCAATGATACCCAAGCCACAACAAGCTTCCATCTCCAAGCAATCACCAAGCTCAAGCAAGCACAAAATCTTAACCAGTTGACAGCATCAGACAGCAGGTAGCTCCAAACAGCAGTAGACCCTAGCTTTAACAGCTGCACAGTTTTGACACGAATAATTTTCATATTTGTCAATCTTTGATCTTCATCTCTATCTTCAATGGCTTCTTTCTTCAAGGCAAGCTCTCCTAGATGATAGTCACTTAACAAGATGAGTTGAATGTTGAACAGTTCATTGACTACCAAAGGAAGCCTACAAACAGTTTAACATTATAGAAGAGTGGTTCTCTCAAAGTTCTACCTCTAAGGCAAGGCCACTTATCCCTCCAAAGGAGGGAGGTGAATACCACAGAGGGACTTTATGTCATAGAGAGGAATGGAAGCACATGAAGCTATCCATGTTTGTACAAAACAATTCAGTCTATTCTAAGGCTCTGCTTATTCTTATTATTTCCTATGTCTTCAATCAACACCTTCAATCTCCAAGCTCCAAGGATCTTCTTTTGTATTCAATTAACACCTTTGATTCTTCTTGCTCCACAAGCTCAAACCAAGCCCCATACCCCAGAGAAAAGCCCAAAAGCCCAAGCAAACAAATATAAACCCCAAGTGGGAACACCAAACAAATACTCCATTTTCAAAATATACTAAAAATAGTAATATAGTATTTAAAATTCTAAGATTAATTCTAAGGGGATTTCTACATCTACCCTACATACCCTATATGTCCCAGAACCTAATTCATACTAAAAACCCCAAAATAAAATGTTATAATGCACCTATGTTGAGTTTGAACCCTACTACTATCACCCTAATGTTCTCTAATCAAAACTAATCAAGATTAATCCATAAAAATGTGAGATAAATCTCTAAGGGAACCTATACTTCTAATCTAATCAACTCAACAGGAATCAACTCAAAACTATCCACCAATTGGTCACAAGAAAATTTACAAAGACATGTATCAAATGTACAAAATTAAAGAAATTGATAAAATGGGAAAAATCAAATTAAATTGAAAAATGGGAGAATATGAAATTTATTATTTTCATAAAATCACAAATAAATCCAAGATCATGGAGGTATTTTTGAAATATTTTTCTAATTAATTTTGGATTTACTAGGGTTTTTCTGTGTAGTTTCGGTTTTGTATGATAGGGTTTTCCCGTGTCCTCTCTTCTTCTACCAACCTCCTTATATAGGCCTCTGAGTGAAAACAATTTTGAATGATAACTTGAATGCTGATTTGATTATTGATTGGGATTTTCCACTTTGGGTTTAACCGGATTTGAAAACCTTCCTATTTCATCTGATTGCAATAATATCGGTTGATGAAAATTTCCATTCTTGTGATATTATGTATCAATCATATTCAATGCTTTTGCCTGTCCAGATTAACTGTCCTGAAGATTTGATTTGATCTCTTCTAACGGTATATTCTCCAAATAGTTGCTGACTTGGATTTGGTATTTTGACAGGTGTAGAAAGTGAAGGAGCTGGGCCAAGAGAAGTTAACAGCCCAGAGTAAATTCTTGTTTGATGCATGGTGGGAATTTCATGAAGAACAAAGTTGGTGGTGAAGAATGGCCACCGCAAGCCTTCTCAGGGTACCTCAAAATCAACCTTCGTTCCTCTAGTTTGATTATCCTTCATGTGTATGATGGTGGCTGAGGTGTGTACTGCTGTGTTCATGCTATTCTGATCAAAGTTTTCTAATCATTAATTCAATCTGCTATCTCTAACAAAAACTGGTGTGTCTACAATTGCAGGTGATGCCCTGATGTTTGGGACCTTAAACTCAATGCAGTCATCTGCTTTGGAAAGCACTCAGAGGGACTCTCTGCGGCTACAAGTTACGACCTGATTGCATTCTGTAGACTATGTAATGGTTGAATGTGTCTTGAAGGTCCACATCTACTTTGTGAAGCTCCGTGACCAATGTGATGCCCACCATATTGACTGAATTTGTTCAGTTCAAAGGTATTGAAATGTCTCTCCAATTCAACTAACTGATTAGTTAAATCTTGATTTAGTATATGATGTTGCTTTAGCTCTAGTTCTGAATTCAACTTGTCTATTCCATAGGTCCTGATGTCGGCTATCACAGGCTTGCTTATATGTGTCTTCCAAGTATACTTCTCTTGCCACAACTAATATGGTCTTGTTAAGAAGATAATGAATCTCCTTAAAATGTTGATCCACTTGGCCCATCTGTATTTTGCATCTTTAGATAGAGTGTCCATGTTGTGATCCACTTCCTTAATTGAACTTTGTAGTGACTTGGTACAAGCATCTCTAAAGCCTCCAGCCTCTTCTACTGACTTTAAAACAGATCCAGTTCTTGGAGTTGTAGAATCCGCCATTGCGCCTTGATTTGTGAAATTTATAGCACTCTCAGTTGTGGAAGGTTTCGGAAATTCTGTGATGCAGTTGGTGCGTCGTTATCATGACTTGAAGCTTTCAAGTTAGGAATCATCACACTTATTTGGGCTTCAACTCTGGGATTTGTCACATGACTTTCTCTGTCATTTTTCAGGTTGGTGCTTCAGCATTTGATTCAAAGAAGGAGCTTCTGGTTTGACTTTATGGATATTGTTTGAATTTGATGTTGCGCAACTGCAGCTAGTGTTGCTCGCCATTGGCATTGATGTTGTTCTGTTACTGCAATGGCATTACCTTATTGCAAATACTGGTTAACGCTTATGCTTGATGTACTTGTTGCTTGCACCTGGTATGGTTGTACTGCTGTTATTTGTAGCTTGTATGGTTGCTGATGTTGATAGCAGTCTGAAGTTGCTTCTCGTGGCCTGTTGCGAACTTGTGCTGATATACCTGGTTCTGTTATTGTTTTCAATTTCTTTGGGGCAGAATCTTGAGCTGTTAGAAACATACTGACTTTCCTCTTCTTCTTTCAGGGGCAAATTTAAGTCTGGAGGCTGCCGGTCTTGTGCCATCGGCGAGAAGGGTATAACGGTGATGATGGCTTGTTGGTCTGAACCGTGTAGAAAAGAATGTTGTTGTTCATTTGTGTTTCTCATTGCTGAAACGTCTGCTTAGTTGTCTTTCGTGCTCGAGTTCCCAAATCTTCGATGTTCGGTAGGAAGCTGGTGGCAGCTTTGGTTGTTACCCTTCCGGCCGCTCGAAGCTTCGCCCGATGATGAGCTTAAATTGTGGGCTGAGCTTAAAATCAAATTTCTTTAATCTTTACCTTGTTTTTTTTAACGGCATTTGATTACTGATTTGTTTTGACAGGTTGGGAAGAAATGCGGATTCGATATTCTTCATAATAATCAACTGATGACAATGATTCTATTGGGTGCAGGGACACTGAGAGCGGGAGCTGAAGTTGTTAGCGAGCGTTAAGGATGTATCCTCCATGTGCTAATGGTTCGCGGTTGACGTGGTCGCGAGCTTACGGTTTATGGGAGGCTGCAGGTAAAGCGATCAGATCTTGTAGGATCAGCTTGAAAACTCCAGGATGAGGGGACACTGTCAGGAGCTGGAAATTCTCTTTTATTCATCGGTGATAATGGGAAAACATCAGCATATTTAGCATTGTCCGTATTGCAATGGTTGAAGTTGCCACCACAGTGCCCAAATTTGTCTGGCTGCCACAGTCTGCTTTGTGTTCTAAGTGAATTATTCTTGTTGGTCACAGGTGACATGCGAAGGCCTTCGAGATTGGCGTGGCATGCTCATAGGAGTGGCACAAAGAGACATAGGGTTGCTTAGAGTTAGGACTTATAGATTTATGGTAGCTGCTATCTTTGTAATTCTCTTTTGTTGCAATGGTTATGGTTTACATGTAGTTTTGAATATCCTTGGCTTTGTATAAAAAAGTTTAGCACACGTAACTTTCAAACTTGTAAATCTTGGGTCAAATTTGTATCTAGCTTTATCATGAAGAACAAAAGAGTGAGTTGCTTTTGCCATTTGAGATCTCCTTTTGTATAGTCCCAATTTCCTTACAACCCCTCATTTTAAATTGTAGCTTAAATCATGAATTATATTTCTCGCTGATTTGTAACGCCTTATGTCGGGAGGAATGGCATGTGGTCGTAGCCCAAACAAGGAGATAGCCTCGAGCTGACAATACTACCGTTAGTTATTCCCTCAATCATTACTTGGAAATTAGTCGCAAATGAACCAAATGTCTCGATTTTCGCCTTGAGGAGCCTTAGAGTCCTATTCCGCAAACTCCTTAATGGAATATATATTTGAACCGGGGAAATTAACTCGAGACAAAATTAGACCAGTGTAGTAACATCCTCAGTTATCATTCTCCGCAATCATACACGAAGCTATATCCGTACTTAATTTCAAAATACCCACTAGCCGGAGGTATTCACAACCTGAATTCTTGAACGGTGAACTTTAAATTCAAAAGTAATATTCACACCCTTGTGATTCTTTGTTAGTAAGAAATTATGCCTTGACATCCCTGCACCTGTACAAACTGGTTAGTTGTGAAACATAAATATTAAATTAAAGTAAAGGAAAACGAAAGAAACAGGTGGATCTTACGGTCAAAAATTAGGGTGCAACAGGTATCCTAAACCTCTTTAGCCAGTTCATAGTGATGCACTAAAAATGTTCTTGTCTATACCATTAAATAAGGCATTCAAAGCCTTAGAATTTCCAAGAGCCAAGGCCTCTTGCTCTTTGTTCCCTTCTTCCTCAGGTATTAACACAGATAATCCATCTTTATCAGACTTCACTGGATGTTCCCATTCTAAGTTGGCAGCTCTCCATGCCTTGCTGCCTAAAGACTTCAAGAAGGCTATCATCCTAGGTTTCCAGTAGTCATAATTTGAGCCATCCAGAATTGGTGGTCTATTTGTGAATCCTATATCCTTGTCCACAATACCAGAATTTATCTTCCCTAGATCTTACCCAGGAAATAACAGACAGGGTGCCTGCTCTGATGCCAATTGAAATTCTAGGTACCCAACAATGGATGTTATCACGGATGTTATGACATCCACTATAACAAAGACTACAAAACTTAATGACAAACGGTAAATGAAAACAGTAAATAACACAAGTAATTGTTTACCCAGTTCAGTGAAAACCACACCTACATCTGGGGGCTACCAAGCCAGGGAGGAAATTCACTATTAGTAGAATTAATTCAGAGTCAAAAAACCAGTTTGCACTCTTCACTTAAGACCTACCCAATGACACTTCAGCCTAAGACTAGACCAGAGTTACCAAATCACTCCCCCTCAATCACAGCAGTGATATCAACCAATTCAAAGTTACAGATAAAATTGAAGACACATTTCAAACACACCTTGATCTTGCTTCACAGCTTTGATCAAGTGACACAGAACTCTTGCTTAAAAGCTTAGAGTGACACACAACTCAACAATACTAAACCAATGCAATCATTCAGCAGACAATTGCTTGGCTCACAAGTATTCCTAAGACACACAAAAACACGTGAAGAACAAAATTCTTCACTCACAAATACACATTCTCTAAAACCCTGTCAAGAACTGCCTTCAAATAGGATTGCTACTTCTGTATATATAGGAAGTATACAGTCCTTGGGCCTTCGTGCAGAAGTTAGGTTTACCCAAGATAAACCTCTCTTCATGAAACTGCGCACGTCCAATTAAGTCAGGGGCATTCCATGTTATCCTCAGCAATGCCTGATATGTCGCTTGAGATAACTAGGCTTCCTAAAATGTTTTCTGAAGTATATCCTGAGCTAATACCAAAAACTAAAACATGCGCGCCCTGATGTCATACGCTTGATGTCATAACATTCAGCATGACATCCAACTTAACTTGCTCTTAGCTATCCCAACTTACCCTACAGAACACCCTTCATGTATGTCATAACATCAGTTATGACATTCACACATACTCCAATATTTTGCCACAAAATGCAGCCAATCAAAAGCATCTACACTTCAGTGCGTACCTCAATCAGGGCAACTCCTTTCTCATTGGTGTATGGTAGGAGGCAGTCCTACCATTAGAAGTTGAGATTTTTTTTCTTTAAGGGTATTATCTGATGTGAAGCTTGACGAAGCTAAGTGGGTGCAAACCAGGTTGAATCAGTTGAGCCTGATTGAAGAGAAGAGATTGGCATCCATTGCTCATAGACATTTGTACCAGAGTAGGATGAAGAAAGCCTTTAATCATAAAGTGCATCCTCTGTGCCTCCAGACAGGTGATTCAGTGTTGAAAAGGATCCTTCCTCCTCAGAAAGATCACAGGGGCAAGTGGACTCCAAACTATGAAGGTCAATATATGGTAAGAAAGATTTTCTCTGGCGAAGCCTTACTACTATCTACCATGGATGGTGAAGATTTTTCGTCCCCTGTGAATGCAGACGTGGTTAAAAAATACTTTTCTTAAAAGAGACCCGCTGGACAAAAAAAGAAAAGTCCAGGCAAAAATGGGGCATCCCGCCGAACCATAAAAAGAAAAGGTTCGCGCAAAAATTAGGGAGAAGGAAAAAAAAAGAATGAACCTGCAAGGTTGAAAACCTGAAAAGGCGACCTTGGCAAAAATGGGAATCCTGGTGGATTGAAAACCCGAAAGGGTGATCCAGGCAAAAGTTAGAGATTTTAAAAGCAAACGATCGTGGTCTATGTTCATTATGTGAGCTTATCCGATACATGGTTATCCAGAAGGAAAGAATTAGTCCAATTAGTATTTTCAGAAGGCAAAACATTGGGGAACATCAAAGACATACAGATCATAGCTGAATCAACACATGGTGGTTGTCTGATCCCACATTGCCAGCATTTGTATATTCTTTTTGCTTCTTGTACAATTATCTCTTTTCAGGAATTGCATCCGAATTGTAATTTGCCTATTTACAGGCCTTTCATCAATAAAGTGTTCATTTCAGTCAAAGAGCTTTTCATTTCTTGATTTTACTTTTACTGTTTTGTTTGCAAAAACGTCCGATATTTTTATTAAACATTACAGGTGAAAACATGAGGCTTTATAGAGCATAATGAAAGAAATGGATTTGCTTGAACGATAAGTGTTATGAATGGTAACCGAGGTAACCATTTCGCATGTGAGGCATCTTATTGTTTCTTGTTTGTTGCAGGATGGCATGATCCTCTCCCTGGAAGAGCTTTTCTTCCTAGCGGTAAAGTTATAAAAGTAATGCATGGTGAATCAGTCCTCCCCTAGCAGGAGTTTAGAGTTGTATTTCCCAGCCAAAGTGGATTCATACTCCCCAGCGAGTGTTCGAAGGTTGACTACTTCAGATAGAATGCAGTCAGACATTTTTTCAACAAAGATTGTTGTTTTCCCATAGCAGAGATTTTGTCTTCCCTATAGAATCCTGGTATCAAATCAGAAGTGTTGTCACCAGCAGATGTGTGTAGTGTATCTCTAGCAGAGCAGAGTTTTTGTTTCCCCACAAAAGTTAATCCCCAGCAGGGTGGATTTATTCTCAGCATATTCCCAACAGAGTAAGGTTGAAGGATACTCCCTCAGTAGTAGGGTGGATTTAAATTCAGTATTACTCTCCAGCAGAGTCGACGTCCTTCGCTAGCCGGGTCAGTATTCATGAACTCTTCCCTGAGCAGAGGTTAGTGTTGATTCCCTCGACATGTGCATCAACGATAGATTGATATCTTCAGTAAAGTCTAATGATCATTGGCGTCTTTCAGGATCGGTTTTCAGGACGAGCTCCCAACAGATGGTAGTCTTATTTTCCTCAGGGAAGATGTTTAAGTAGAGCTTGTTTATTCCCCAGTAGAGTGGAGTTCTATGTAGATGTCCATTACATTCCCTGTGGAGGGGAATCATTAGAAAATGTTACTTTCATCTCTTCGTCAGGATGGAATCATCAGTAGAAGTCTCTGATATCCCCCAACAAGGCAAATTTGTTACTTCTATATCCTCAGCAGGGTGGATTATTCTTGTATTTCAAGCAGAGTGGAACCTTCAGCAGGAACTTGTTATCCCTACCAGGTTGGATTTTTCAGTGTTATTCTTGATTCCCCACTAAGTGGAGTTTTGGTGTTTTCCCCAGCAGGGTGAAGTTTTTAGGAGAGCCATCCAAGGTGTATTCCCCAGCAGAGTGATGTTTTTAGAAGGCCATCCAGGGCGTTTTCCTCAACACGGTTGGTTTGATGGTCTTCTCAGCACTCCTCCGAGTTGTGTTCCTTTGCATTTTCATTTTGCATAGCATCCTCTCAGATGCGTAGCATTTCCATTTCATATGGAGCATTACACCATTTTCAAACATATGCATCTAAAGCATAAGCCAGGTTCGGTACCTTTGGTGCCAGTTGTCTCTTCGGCAGATGATGGTTTTATTCAGGATATTTTCGCATTATCCCCATCAGGGTGGATCTTTAAGGTTGTTCATTTTATTGGGTTCTTCCCGGATGAGTCGTTTGTTTAAACGTCTTTTCCTCAACAGAGTTGCTGGTTTAGTTTCTCTTTCCTCAATTGAGTCATTTGTTTAAACTTCTCTTTCCCCGTCAAAGCTTTCTTTATAAATTATGAGTCGGTTGATTCTGTTTCCTACCTATTCCAGGTGTGTCATCCCAACTTTTGGTTGGTAATCCTCAGCTTAGTTCGTGAAGTTTTTTGGATGTTATCCCAACTATTGGTTGGTAGCCTTTGCTTCATTCCAACTGTTGGTTGGTAACCTTTGCTTCATTCCAACTTTTGGTTGGTAGTCCATTGGTGGTTGGATGTTACCCTAACTTTTAGTTGGTAGTCCTCTTCTATTCCCCAGCAGAGTCGTTATCCCGGATTTTTGTTAGTAATCCGTGGCTTATTGGATGTTAAGGTTTTTTTGATGTTATCCCAACTCTTGGTTGGTAATCTTCAGTTTGTGGGAGTTATCACAACTTTTGGTTGGTAACCTTTGCCTCGATCCCAAATTTTTGTTGGTAATCTATCGGTGAGTTCCTTTTTCCCCGGAAGAGTTGTTATTCTGGCTTTTGGTTGGTAGTCATTGGTTTCCCCTGCGGAGTCTGTTTTTCCAACTTTTGGTTGGTAGTCTTCGTTGTGGTCAGTTCGCCCTCGATTGGTGTTCTGGCGATTCTAACTTTTGGTTGGTAGCCTTTTCTTGTTTCCAACTTTTGGTTGGTAATCCCCAGCTTAGTTGGCTTGTTGACGTTATTCCAACTTTTGATTGGTAACCTTCGTTTCCTGGTTGACGATCCCAACTTTTTGGTGGTAGTCTTTGTTTCGGGTTGTTGATTCCAATTTTTAATTGGTAGTCTTACTTTATTGGTTCAACTATTGGGGTTGGTATCTTTCTCCCTCAGAGTTCGCCTTTGATCGGCGTTTTGGTGATCCTAACTTTTGGTTAGTAGCCTTGTTCCTCAGCTTTTGGGCTGGATGTTATCCCTTGCAGATTTGGAGTGATTGCAATTTTTGGTTGGTAGCTTGTGTTCAACTTTGTTCGGTGTTCGGGTGATTCCAACTTTTGGTTGGTAGCTTATGTTTATTACCTTTCGTTGTATTCCAACTTTTGGTTAGTATACTCCCCGGTGAGGTTGTTGTTTTCAAGATGTCATTCCCCATCATTTTGCCTTCGGTCGGTGTTGCGGTGATTCCAACTTTTGGTTGGTAGCCTTTGTTATTCCAACTCTTGGTTGATAGTGTTTGGTTTTTATCCCCAAGGAGTAACCTTTATCCCATCTTTTGGTTATTATCTTCTGATAGATATCCTTCCCTGCAGAGTTGTCTGTTTAGGTTGGACTTCGTCCCCAGTGGAGTTGTCTTTTCCCTCAGGGTGTAAGTCCGTTGATTGTATGTCTTACAGGTTCTTAATTTGACTTTTGTCCCCATGAGGTTACCTTTGATCGGCATTCTCGTCATCCCAACTCTTGGTTGGTATTCTTTAATTGTTATCCCAACTCTTGGTTGGTATCCTTTGGTTGTTATCCTAACTCTTGGTTGGTATCCTTTGATCGTTATCCCAACTCTTGGTTGGTATCCTTTGGTTATTATCACAACTTTTGGTTGGTATCCTTTGATCGTTATCCCAACTCTTGGTTAGTATCCTTTGGTTGTAATCCCAACTCTTGATTGGTATCTTTTGATGGGTATCCTTCGCTTCATTCCAACATTTTGGTTTGTATCCGACAGTTTTCGTTCCAACTTTTGGTTGATGTTTTGTTCATCTGGGATTGTTATCCTCAGCGTGTCGCATCCCAACTTTTGGTTGGTATTCGCTGTTTTTCATCCCCGCAGGTTGCAAATTTCTGGGTTCTTTTGGTATTCAACCTCTGTGAACCTTGAATGTTTGAAAGTCGTTGCTATCATTCCTTCAGACTCAAGTCGATTGAACAGGGGCAGTTGTAGCACCCTAAAAATTTTCCCTTTCATTTTAACTATAACTGGCTTATGTTTCTCTACATTTTTCATTTCTGCATATCATAACATTGGTTCTCGAGACATGGGATCAAGATATTTCTGTGGCTCAAGGCTCCCTTTCGTTGCAAGAGTTTAAACAGCGAGCATTAGAGGCTCCCGCATTTATTTTATCCAGCGATCGAGCGGTCGATTTTATTTTATTCAGCAGGTTATTTTCAGCTAAGGAGACGGTGTACAAGCTATCTCAGGCAAGTTTCAGAGGCTTAACGGAGCTCAGAACATGTGGCAATGAATGATTACACAGGATTCCCTCCATTTGGCACCATTTTTGGGCATTTTTTAATGTGGTGACCGATTACCACATATGGGTAATCAGTTACCCAGGGCGAAATTTGCCAAGGAATTTGAATTTTCAACATTGCAAGTTTTCCAATCATTTTCAACCATTGATTTCACATGATCATCATTGGAAGGATCTAGAATTGTTTTAATTTTCACCATTTCCCTCCAAATTTCAAACACTCAATTCCTAATTCCACTCCTGATTTCCATTCCAAACACTAATCCATAATCTAAACCATACTTTAATTCCAAACCTAGAGCTTATTTAAGTGAATTTGTTCCAAACGTCACACAATTACCTTCATTTTTTTTTCCAGATTTCACATTCATTCTTGAGAATTTGCTCTCAACTTTCTCTCCACTTTTTCACTCCCAAAACCTCCATTAAAGCTCTTTCCACTTGATTTCATTGATTCTTCATTGGAATTCTTGAATTCTAGAGCTAAATCCCCTTCATTCATCTCCTTTATCTTCAATTCATCACTCAATTTTCATTTGAATTGAGATCAAAGTTTGGAAGCTAGATTGGAAGTGCTTTTTTGAGTCGATTTTGCTTGATCTTGCTTGTTCTTCATTTCTACCATAAGGAAGCTCTTGGATCTTGAAGAGTCTCTGGGTTTCTAGCTTGGATCTGTTAATTTCAAGTGAATCAACACTCACCAAAGCAAATCTTAGCTTTGAAGGTTGGTAGTTCTATATCTAATTCAGTTTTGAGCTTATTTGCATAATCACAATGTAGATCCATGGCTTTTGATGCATTTTGATCCATTTGAATGATTTGGATCTTCGTGATTTTTGATTTCAATGTTTAATTGTGTTTACATGATGCTTGCTCACTGATTCTTGATGATAAATTTGTGCTTAATTGATAACATGTTCATGTGATTGACTGGACAAGTTGTTTGGTGCTGAAAATTGGTTTTAAAAGGGGTTCTTTTGTTTTTGGTTCAGTGGTAATCGGTTACCACTATAGGATAACCGATTACCCTTCATAAATGTCACGTTCCAAACTGTTTTTTCAACAGGTAACAGATTACCTGATTACAGTAACCGATTACCACTAAACAAAGTGTCTTGTTTTTGCATTTTTCTTGCTTGATTGGACTCCTTTTCACATCTAAACTTCATGGATTGATATGATTCATTTATGTGAATTGTTTTTGACATGTTTCATCATTCTTGAATATTTGATCTCAATTCTTCGACACGTGACGTCTAGTTTATGTTTCAATGTTAAACTTGCTCATGTTTCTTAATGGATGCAATGCTCATTTGACTTGTTTTCTTATAGCATGATTAATTTATTATCATTATGGTTTGTCTTTCTGGATATTTGAGGCACGTTTGCATTTGCTTCCGATTACGTTTTTTACATGTTCGTTTGATCGTTCAATCATTTGATTTGAATTGAAAAACATGTTGATCTTATTGATTCTTGTTGATGCAATGTTGTTGATCAATTATGTTTGATTGTTGAAGCATGTTCATGTTTTCATGATATCTATCCATGATTAATGCTTGCTCTTGATTAATTGCATTCATGCTTACTTGCTGCCCAACTTTCCATAGTTGTGGTTGTTCTGAATTATGCATGACATCTTTACATTGCTTGCTTGCTGCCTGCCTTCTTACACTTGCTTTTATGATGAACGTGTGCTATTATAGGTTGTCTGGCTTGAGTGTTGGATTTTATTGTTGTTTCATTCAGGAGGTGATGTTGTAGCTACTGCTTTTGTCTTGCTTTCTTGCTTTTTGCTTTGCCTTCGCATGTTCCCTTAGGTTTCTTATTCCAATTTAATTTCCGATTAAATTTGGAGTAAGATAGACATTAGGAGTTTAATCCAAGCATGATGACATTAGGTTAGTCCCTTTTAACCTCAAACTTAGTTCCATCTTTCGCATGCTAACATTAGGATAGAATCTCCCTTCAAATCCCGACTTTAGGACCACTTTGCATGACAATGTTAGGGCCGAGTTTCCCTTAGACCTCCCGTGCGTCTCTCTTCTCATCAAAAAATAATTCTAACTCATCTAATAAATATGATGAACATTGTGTGACACGAGTGTTGCGGTTAGAATAAGATATCAAACTACTAATTAATTTGAATCGCAAATCTTTAATTCACAACCGGTCTTTGATTTATCCAAAGGAAAGGTCAAAGAAAGGAAAAACCTAATTTTTGCATTGTAAATAATGTGGGGAGAGATCTAGGTAAGGGGTTGGTTAAGCCTAGGGAAGGTATTAGCACCCTAAACTTCTGTAGTACTCTACAGGAACCTCTTGTTTAAAGTTTACTATTTTGCTTGATCATCTGCTTTAGGGTATATGCTAAGGGTTAAAGCTGAAAGAGTGACCTAAGGGTTAGTCCTAAGTTTACTCACCAAAATTCGCATCTTGTGCCTACGTTCCGAGGTAGGGGATGGAATCAGAGTAATCGCAGTTTCCCTCGAAAGGGAGGAAGAGAAACTTCTTGACGGTGATCAAGGTTTCAATAGGGAGTAAGCATTCTTAAGGAAACTCTTACGTGGAGTGCGGCGACTCCTGTTTCTACGTTAAAAAGTTGAATTGAATTAAAATGGTAAAAATAGGTATTCCACGGCGGGAAATCTAAAACGGAGAGCGGCGACTCCTTATCCTAATGCTAGGGTAAAGGGTAATTTGGTCCATGGCGATACGCCTACGTAATTAGGGTTTGAAAAGTTAAAGAGTCAAGGGTAAGGACTATTGAAGCGACGGTCAAACGACTAGACCTATTCCTTCGGAGGGGATTTAACGGTAAATAAAATAATAAAAATACGATTAAGCGGCTGTATGAAAATACGGGAAAGGTACGAAAACTATAAAGGAATTGCAAGCGACGATATCCTCGCATAAATTACAACCCAAAGAAAATAAAATGCGGAAAGTAAGGGAATTGCAAAGCGACAATATCCTCGCGTAAATTACAACCATAAAATGAAATATTAAATTGAAGTATTATAATAGTACAACTGAGAAAGCAATGAATGGATCGACATAAAAATTATACGAGAATAATCGGCAAGGTTCAATGTGAAATTGAAAGCGCAACGTTACCTGATTTTAGGAAAGAGATTTAAACTAAATGAGGAATTTACAAAAAAAGAGTTTGAATTTAAAATGTTAATTTTTAGTTTTGTCTAATTTTAATGGATTAATAAAAACCTTATTTTTAAAAAAAAAAATTTTTTCAATTGAGGAATGTTGAATTTTAAAGAAATGTTCTAATCAATTTTTAAAAAAGGTTTCTAGTTAACTTTAAGAAAAGGTTTTTAAAAAAAGGGTTTTAATTTTAACAAAGGGTTTTGATTTTTTTTTAAAAACAAAGGCTTTCATCTTCATAAAAGGAGTTTTAGTTTAATAAAGGTTTTAATTTTAAAAAAATGGTTCTAACTTAAGAATGGTTTTAATTTAACCTAATTAAACTAAATTGTAAAATAAAAATAATAAAAAAGGTTTTAACTTTATGAAAGGTTTTATCAACCTAATTAAACCAAAATATAAAGTTAAAATAAAAATGAATGAATAGTTTTAATGAATCTAACTTCCTTAAACTATAAAGATATAAAATAATACTAATAATAATAATAAAACACTGAAATAAAGAAAAAGAAAAAAGAATATAAAGCAATTGAAATAAAAATGGGGGAGGGGGCGACGCAGCTTCTCCATTGTTGTTCTTTTGAAGCTTTTCGTTCATTCCTCCCACCATTCTTGCTCTTCCCGGTAGGATTTTGAAAACACAAAGTAAACGAAAAAAACCTGTTAGTATCAAAATTGTTCACCTTTTTCGCGAGGTTTGAAGCGATTTGAGTTGGTTCTTTTTCGCCTCTTTTTCCTTATTTTTTTTCTGATTGAACTTCCCTTTTTCTTTCCCCTTCTGGATTTCCTTTTTTCTTTTTCATGAATTGATGGTGAGACTGCTGTTTATATAATACTTGTTTGCTTGGGTCTGGGCGTGGTGGTTGTTGCAATTTTCATGGCTGATTTATTGATTTCTTTGACCTTGTTTTGCTTAAATTTTGGGAAAGTTGTTTCTGCTGGCTTTGACCCCGTTTGGTTGCAAGGATTTTGGGAAAGTTGTTTCTAAACTTGGATATCCATTTTTCCTTGATGGATCTGGATATCCACTTTGGTTCTATGGATTTTGGATCTCTTAAGTCTTGTTTGGCTAAAACCAAGAAAAATCACTTTTCCCACATAAACACTTTTCCAAAAAGCACTTTTTCAAAAAAAATCACTTTTTGTCTCTCTTGGAAACAAACTGGACAGATTATTGTCGGGTCCGAAAAGTTGAAAGTTGAAGAATTTGACGCGGAGACAATTAGGCTTTTTAGGAAAATAATTAGAAATTAATTTGGAATTGTAATTGTCTTTGCACATTGTAATAAAAAAACATAGAGTTTAAATAAATAAATTCCATTTTTCTTACTAAACTGAATTTAATTCCTGATCAAATTTCTCCGCTTAAATTCACCCGCTTACACTCAAGCAACTAAATTCGCTCGATTACGTTCCACCGATCAAAATTATCTGATTAAATTCAAACGACTAAATTCCTTTAATGAAACTCATCTAAATAAATTCGTCTGATTAAATTCATCCAATTAAAATTATCTGATTAAGCTTTGACGTTCCAAACCCCGAATTCGATAAATAATCATCTTGCACGATTTAAATCTGACGTAACTATTGAGTTCAAACAAGTCCCTTTTTCCCTTCATAGATTAAATCGCACACAACGTGATTTTCCTGTAAATAAAACCAACAGACTGGACAAACTGGTTAGCGGTCAGTTCAAATGCGATGTAGAATGAGATGAGATGCGAAAAGAACATA
The DNA here is from genome assembly GCA_963859935.3 of Lathyrus sativus. Taxonomy (NCBI): domain Eukaryota; kingdom Viridiplantae; phylum Streptophyta; class Magnoliopsida; order Fabales; family Fabaceae; genus Lathyrus; species Lathyrus sativus. Next base: position 287,887,414 of record OZ012735.1, read on the forward strand.
ATAATATAAGGGTAAAATTTAGGGTGTGACAACGAGCCTTAAGCACATGGGAAATGACGAGTGAGGGGTTTCCTCTCCCTTGTCTAGAGTGTTTAATGTACATCCCGTCTGGGGGCGACATGCGACACATTCGTTCCTATATCATAGTATTTAGTGCAACGTGAATCACAAGGAAAACTAATTCACTTCACTAAAACTCAAACAAAATTCAGACCTTTTTATCCTTCGGGATTTGTATTTCGAACTCATTTTCAGAAAGAGTACGTTACTTTTTCGTTCTACCGCAAACAGGTATCGACCCTAACTGCTGGAATGGGAACTTAATATCGCTCATAAAAAACACTTAACCAACCTGTGGCTTTAGTTTCCCAAACTATGTTCTCTCTGATTTCTCATACCAGATGAGGATATGTAGGCACAAGACAACGATGTCTTGGCGAGCAACCTTCCCCCCTTCACCCGTAGTTTCCCGAAATACGTTGATTCTGACTTTCCCATTGCACGAGGGAATACGTAGGCATAGGCAAGTAATGTCCTATCGAGTCTCTTTCTTTTTCTTTTGTTCTCGTTTCCATTTAGAAGTTAGCTTATAGATAAACACACCCTTTGATTAGACAACAAGCGTGGATCTCGTTGAGTACAACAGACGTGAGGGGTGTTCATACCTTCCCCTTGCGTAACCGACTCCTGAACCCAAGATTTGGTTGCGATGAACTTGTCTTTTTCCGTTCTTCAGGTTTTCTTCGATTGTTTCCTTTCCCTCTCTTTGGGATAAATAACGTTCGGTGGCGACTCTTCTGTTTTTCCGCCGGGTGTTTTTTCGTAGTTGCGACAATAACAAATTAACACATGTTTGGTTGACCTAAAATCAAGTGTGGCATGTCATTTGGTCAAAACACTGTAACTATCATTTCTTAACATTTTTGGAATATACTTTAAGCCAAATGTCACATTTGAACTCCTATACAAATTTGCTTCAAGGGTCAAACATCATTTTTTCCTCTAAGTCCATCAATTTGCAATTTTCCAAGATGCCCATGTGTGCACAAAAGTAGGCTCAAGACCTGATCGACCTAATTCTTGGCCTAAAATTCCAGGTCATGACCTGAACTTGTCACCCATGCCATTTTTAACTCAAGTAATCTTTGGATGTGATTCTTTTTGAATTTGATTCTTCCCCATGATGAGGTCATTTGGCACAAACAATATCTCAAAATGCATGAGTGGATTTCATTTGGCCTAAGCTCAAACATGGTGTCATGGAATCTCTATTTCACGCATGAACTAAACTTGTAACCATTTAAATCTTCACTTGGGACCACCAATACATGTGCAAACTTATTTGTCCTTACAAAACGCGTAGGTGGAGTTAAAAACAACCAAGTTTCATGCCTAACTCATGTTTTTCGCCCTTGCTCTCACACGGATTGAAAATCACAAAATTGAAAGTCCATTCACACAAGTTCAGATCTATTTTATATGTGTGAGTTGCTTAACACTTTTCCTATAAATAGAGGAAGCATTTGCATTCATTGCCAAGATTTTATAGCTAGAGAAACTATGCAACCATTTGAACCTGATACCTCAAAAAACCAGTTAACCATTTCTTTGATTCAAGCTTTTTTAGCTTCGTTTCTTCACCCAAAATCACTCATCGGCCTCCTCTAAAGCTAAGTGAAACATTGTCCTGGCTTGAAACTCCTTGGAACTAGAATTCCAAATCCACCATTGTTGACCTCAAAAGCTTCAACTTAAAAGGTAGCTACGAGTTAAATTTCTAAGTAACCAAGTTACCACACTCTTCGTCTTGATTCACTGATCAAAAGCCCTAAACTACCTGGAATTTATATTGTGTATTAGTAATTTAATTTTACTTTGAAGAACTAGCGTTCTTCGTGTTTTTGAGCAAATTCTCTTTGCTCAGAGCCAATCAATGGCTCTAATGCAAAGAGACATGGACGATGAAGTGTTAGGAAGCTGAATACATGGTTGATTCATGCTAAAAACACGAGTTCATGAATATTGCTAAATCAGCTGAAGGTTGAAGATGAAGCATGAACGCGTTTTCAAAAACTAGTCGTTGGCGTCAATCTTCAAACGTTTTTTATTTTCTTATTTTATTTTATTTTCATTTTCTTTTAAATTATTTTTAAGTCATTTTGATCCAAATTTTTTACACAAAATTCATACAAATATTTTGCGTCACATATATTTTTTGCATAATTTTTAAAATCATTTTTGCATTTAATTAGTTTTTTTCCTTTATTTTTCATTTTTATTTTCATTTTTCATTTTATTTTTAATCATTTTCAAAAGATTTTGCCTCCAACTTTTGAGATCCACTTATTCATATTTTTCTTGACTTCTCATAATTTTCTCAACCATTTATTTTACCTTTTGAGACATCTTTTGAATTTTTCTTTTATTTTTCATTTTAAACCATTGTATTTAACTTTGTTTTTATTTATTTTTGTTCATATTTTTGATTTGGCTCTTGATGATTACTTGGTTTATCATGTCTTCAACATTTCAAATTATTGTTTGATGGTCGCTTGGTTGATTCAATCTTCTCTGGTCCAAACATGTTGATAAATGATCATCTAATCATTTTTGGTACTTTATATCAGAGATAGGTTATCCCTTTTCTGATCATGCCTTAAGTCTTCGCTTGTTGATGGATGACCCCTACATGATTGCGTCAAATTTCTTCTCCTTCACCATCAATCATTTTCTTTTGTTTTTGAGCCATTGTGTTGTGTAACAGCCCAAATTTCATTAAATAATTAATTATAGTAATTAATTGATTTAGTGGGATTTTTATTAATGTTGGAATTAATTTTTATTAATTGGAATTAATAGAGAATTGAGAAGGAAATTGGAAGGAAGGAAAATAAAGGAATATATAAGAGAGAAAGAAAAGAAAAGAAAGATAGAAAAACATTTGGAAAGAAAGAGGAAAGAAGAAGAAAGGAGAGAAAGAGAAGAGAAGAAGAGGAAAAGTGGAAATCATCAAGAACCAACATCAAAGCTCCGATTAATCGAGGTAAGGGTGAGAAATGTTTCTATTTGATCATTGTATGATGTTATGTATGTTGGGTTAGGGTTTTGGTAGAGTTTCCATCACTTTCCATTTAGGGCAAAATGTTGGATAATCGGTAGATTGAGGATTTAATCGGTTGAAAATGAATAATAATGCCGTAGAATAGTCGGGTAACATGTATTGATGCTGTTTATACTGATTTGGATGTGTAAGAGAGGGTTGATGATGGATTGGTGAAGGAGGGACAGAATAGGATTCTGTTCTGCGCAGGTTCGCTGGCTCTCGCCAGGCAAGCAAAGGCGAAGCTTCGCCAGGCGAAGCCTAGCGAATGTTGGCGAATAATTATATTTAAGTCCCAGTAGACTTCGCTGGTGGGTTCGCCAGGCGAAGTGGGACAGCGAAGGTTCGCCCAGCGAAGGTGCTGGCAAATGGTGGCGAATGAAGTCAGTAGCTACTGACTTGAGCTCGCTGGGAAGTCTCGCCAGGCGAAGCCTAGCGAGTGCTCGCTGAGAGAGTTCGCCAGGCGAAGGCCAGGCGAAGGTTCGCTGCGAGGGTTCGCCAGGCGAATGAAGGCGAATGTGACAGTATATTTTCCTTGCTGTGTTATCCAAATGGTGATTGTTTGGTTGATTCGCATATGTTTATACTTCTATGTTATGAATGAGTATGTGAACTATCATGATAACATGTGCTGTGGGTAGCCTTCGGGCGTGAATCCTAGAGTTGTGATATGAATGATTAATTGTAATCGGTTAAAATACATGAGAACATAATGATGGTTATGTGTGTATTAATTGATGAGTTGTGAATGTTTGATTGTTGTGTGAATGCATGGGAACATATGTGATATGTGTGCATTGTGGTTGAATATGATGATGTGTGAAATGAATACATTGATAAATGTTTGATATATGTTGTATGTGCAATCATGATGAAATTCTCGAAGGGGTGAATTATTCGAATGCATGGGATTAAGACGCGGGAACGGTCTTAAGTGCATTTCTTGTGATTGGTTGATTGTACATGCATCATTCATTCAAGAGGCAATGTCTGTTAGTTTCGTGGAAACTAGTGGCTTGTCCCAAACCTAGAAGGGTGGGTTTGAAGCCTAGGGGACGGGCTTGGTTGTTATCGGTCTAGAAGGGTGGACCCGATTTAAAGTAAAAACCGAAAAATGATAACAAGTTATCGGTCTAGAAGGGTGGACCCGGTTTAGAGTGAAAACCGAAAAAAAGATAACTAATGTCGGTACCGCATAGCATTGAGTTGCATTGGACATGTTGAGTCACATTGCATAATATTGTTGTTGTATAAATGTGCTTGTGAATGATTGTGAAATTAAGCATGAAGGGATGTGCTTGTGAATGTTCATAATGCTGATATATGTGAACGTGATATGATTATGATTATGAGAACGAAGTGTGGTGAGAAATGTGAATATGTGTTATATGATACCTATATATATACGTAATCTTATGCTTTGATTATTATGGTTATATTTCTCACCCTTCTGCTGTTTTATAATGCTCTATGAGGCATTGCAGATTAGGATGCTGGAGTCCTTTTGTGAAGAATAGTCTTCATTCTTTTGAGTCTACTGCTCTGATATGTAACACCGGGTAGTTAGACTAGTATAGTCATTCTTTTGTGATACATTGCGATGTATCAGCTTATGTGGTTCTGTAAATCTAACTGATATGATATATTAATTTAGATAGCTTAGGTGTACGTGGATTAATATTTTGAAAACGATCAAATGATTTTATCTTCCGCTTAAATTGAAAATGTTACATATTTTATGGAGCAAATTGTGAAAGTGTTTTATTGGTGAAATTGTGGCATTCTTCTTTTATACCTTATTATAAAACCTTTTTACTCTGATAACTTGTATGTGCTTAATTGTTTTATATGCATTTATTTGGGGTATAGAAGGGGGTGTTACATGTTGCATGTTTTAGGAGGCTAGCTTTGTGTTGGTTCTCTAACATGTTTGACATATAAATTGTTATTGACCGGCCTTAGATAGATGTGCCTTCTACATAAGTCCATTTGCGATTGCTTAACATGATGCTAAATTATCTTGACTCGGTTGAATCCTTATTAACACTAACATTAACATATTAATTGTTCTAACATGTAACGTTTATGCTCTTTACATTTATGTCATTTACATTCTTGCTTTTTAATTTATGCATTTTATGAATTTCTTATTTTTAAAAGAATAAAAACATTATAAAATGGATAAAACCCTAAAAAACTTTAATCTGGTATTTTGGACTTTGTGTCACTATCCCTTGCTTTAGAAGTATTTAGGACTTCTGACCTTAGGACTTAGTGTTTTACCTTTGCTTAGAATTGTATTTGAGACTTTGTGATTCATCTGAGACCTAGTGATTACTATGGACCCTTTAATCTTCAATTCAAGACTTGGATGTTCTTTATGGCTTTGTGACTTTGTTGTTCATCTGGATATTTGATATTCATCTGCTCATGTGCTTATTCATCTTGTGGCTCATTCCAAAGGAAAAGGAATGCTTGTTTTGACCAATGTCAAATGCTTGCTCCACCTTGTGGTTAGTACACTTACACACACAAGGCTTTCTCTTGGGCTACCTTATAACGAGACCTCTTATTTCATGTCATTTACTTTATGCTTAGGATAGTTTATTCATCTCCTTCCCACTTCATCAATTTTCAAAACTTCTCCCTATTTCAAAAACTTCTTGTTTTCCTACTTCACATATTTTCTTAATAAACCTTGACTTTGTCAAGTGATCCAGAAAATCTTTCTTAATAAATGATAAAACACTTAAATATATTCAAACTCTTTTTTTTTCAAATTTCTAAAAAGACAAACCTAATCAAACCTATTTTTTGTGCCTTTATACACTTTTCTTTAAGAGCTTTTTAAAAAAAATATTGGATATTAGTCTATTTTTGCAGTGAGGCAAACCACTATACTTCTACAATATGTTTAGAAATGATTGAGATTTTCCACTTGAATGTTGAGACGTGCTTGTGAGAAAGTCTAAGTGAAATTTCTTCATATCAAGATTATGCAAATGCTCGTTTCGTCATACTTGTGGGTAGTAAGTTGAGTTTTCCACTCAAATACAACAAAATGTCTTAAAATCAATCAACAAACAACCAGATTTTTTATTAACACAGATTCGCAAGTGGTTCATATGGAGTACCAAAGATGTGAGGAGTGTTAATAATTTCTCCTTGCATACCCAACCCCTGTATCCATATTTCTCTTTTATTTTACTTTTGTGGGTTTTATTCGATCTCTTCCCCCTTTTCCCTTTGGAAACAATAAAGTTCATAGGCGACTCTTGCTTTTCAAGTTAAGTTAATCAATAGCTTAATCTCAATTTTTTCCCACCACGACAATAACAATTTGCAGTTGTAAAGAATAATATTCAGTTTTGAATATCAGAGAGAAACTTTGCAGGTATTCTTTCCTTTCATATTTGGTTCAAACTCTAATTTCCCTTTCTTCCCAATTCAGTTTTTCTTTATTCTTTCGTTAACAATTACTGCGCAGAGTCATTTTAGCAATCTAGCTGTGATTGATTCACTCGAGTAAAGAATGAAAAACAAAAGAGGAATTTAATCGGTTGATTAGAATCTTGTTCATCAAGATTGGTTCGAAATTCTCCAAGTTTGGTTTAATTCCAACATCTGGTATCAGAGCCTAGCTGTGATTCACGGAAGCAAAACGCGATGGCGATGAATAATTCGAACGGGCATTTTTCAGTGAGTCTCCTGATTCTCAAGAACAATAATTATGAGAATTGGTGCAAGGAGATGAAGGTTGTTTTATGTTATCAAGATCTTTAGGATCTTGTGAAGGAAGCATTAACGCCGCTTACAGAAAATGTGACGGATAAAGAAAAGGTTGCACACAAAGAATTGAAGAAGAAAGATTATAATGTTATCTTTAAAATTCAGCAATGCATCGATCCATACAATTTTAAAAAGGTTAGTGATGTAGAATCAGTGAAAGAAGCATGGGAAGTTCTGGAGAAATTGTTCGGAGGCGCAGAAAAGGTGAAAGAGCCGAGGTTACAAAATCACAAAAGAACCTATCAATTGATTCAGATGCAGGACAATGAAAGCATAACTGATTTCTTCACTAGGGATACAAAACTGGTGAATCCAATCAAGGTATGTGGAGAAGCGTTAACATCAAGATTCATTGTCACAAAGATCTTGAGGTCATTGGCTCCAAAGTTCGACCACGTGGTAGTAGTCATAGAAGAGTCAAAAGACTTGTCAACATTGACAAAAAAAGAGCTTTAAGGGACACTTAAATATCATGAACAAAGAATGGCTGAAAGAGCTGTAGGAAAGTCGAAGAGTGATGTGGCTTTGCAGGCGCAATCAGCAAAAGAAAAGAAAGACAAAGGAAGTTGGAATAACAAAAAAGGCCAAGAAGGCTACAATAATTCAACTGGTCAAAATCAACAAGAAGGAAACTGGTCGAATTAGAGAAAACCATAGAACCAAGGAAACCGAAGAGGTGGTGTTGCAAGTAGAGGAATAGGTGGTGGTCGAAAACTTGACAAAAGTTGCATTTAGTGTTACAATTGTCAGAAGTATGGTCATTATTCTAGTAAATGTTCTAAAAAGCAGAAGAGTCAAGAAACTAATGCAAAGCTGGAAAAACATGAAGAAGAATGTTCCTGATGGTTACAACAAGAGATGAAGAGAGATCCAAGGACCAGTGGTTCTTGGACTTATGATGTTCATGACACATGTATGGAAGGAAAGATTGAATTGTCAATATAAATCCCTCAATGAAAAACATGGTGAGATTTTCAAATGACAACACTCTAGCAGCTGAAGGTATTGGTAATGTTTAGATTATAAGGAAATATGGAAAAAGGTCAGTAATTTCCAATGTGTTATACATACCAGGAATGAAGAGCAATTTGCTCAATATAGGGCATTTTTTCGAAAAGAACTACAAAGTGTCGATTGAAGACAAGATGATGAGAGTTCTTGACTCATGTGGTAGGTTAATTTTGAAGGCACCAATGTCTCAGAATAGAACCTTCAAGGTTGAACTTAATGTGATGGAGCATAAATGCCTTGCAACTGTAGCCAACAGGGATGAATAGATATGGAATTATAGACTTAGTCATATCAATTTTAAAGACATCAGAGATTTGAAGAGAAGAAATATGGTTTCAGGATTACCAGAAATTTACATTCCAAGAGAAGTGTATGAAGAATGTTTTCAGGAGAAACAACACAAGAATAGCTTCAGCAACAATGCAGGAAGCAAGTCGAAGGCAATTCTTAAAATTATATACTCTTATGTGTGTGGTCCTATCCAAGTGGATTCAATTGGAGGCAATAAATACGCTTTCACATTCATAGATGATTTTATTAGAAAATTATGGACTTACCTGATCATGAAGAAAAGTGAAGTGATCGAGGTATTTGCCAAGTTTAAATCTATGGTCAAAAGATAAAGTGGTCGAAAGCTCAAGATTTCTGACGACTGATGATGGCAGAGAGTATGTATCGAAAGATTTCGATGCATTATGTGAGAAAGAAGGGATTGTGCATGAGGTGGTGCCACCCTACACTCCATTTCAAAATGGAACTTCCAGAAAGGAAGAATAAAACCATCATGAATATGGTGAGAAGTATGTTAAGAGGCAAGCATATAACCAACTAATTATTGGGAAAAGACGTGTTGACTGCAAAATACATCTTGTAAACAGGGGAGTTTAGCTTTAAACTAATGTTATCATAATGAATTTCCTTCTTGGCTTGGATGTCCCTAGATGTAGGTGATGTTGCACCGAACTGGGTTATCAATTGATTATGTTATTTATCTTTTCGCAATTTATTTTTTCAGTCTGATTTATTTGTTCTGTCAGACATAAGATGTTATAACATTTGTCTTGACATTATGTTATGATGTGAAGATATCATTATTAATATGTGTTAGAGTACCAGAGTTTCAATTGGCATCAGAGCTGGAACCCTAGTCAGTCTTTGGGTGAGCTTCAGGGATATTTTTTTTGGGTACTGTATGTTCATTGGAAGGCTAGATTGGTAGCCTTCTTGAGATAAAGGGACAAAAAATACTAGAAATTTGTGACCAAAGGGTGGGTGTGGATTGTTCCTAGTGAGGAAGAGTATGGGTTGGCTCTTGTTGCTCTGAAAGACTCTATATCCAATGGAGTTGATAAAAATGTGTTTAGTTTGTCAAACATGTGTGTGGTGGCCAAAGTTACTTGGGAACTTCTTCTGAGGTCTCTACTTAAGAGATATGTCTTGAATGTGACTGTTGTTATAGAAGAAGATCTAGACATTATCATAATAGATGGATTTGTTTGGGTCATATTTGTGTTATGTTCTTAAAAGAACAGATTTGAACAGGAGGACAAGGGCATGTGTTTTGTCTCCAACTCTATAGGAGCTTATGACCTTGTGAAGGGTTACTCAGTACTTTATGTTACTTGGGAGGCAATTATACTAGGATCTAAGAGAAGTGGAGAGAAGATCGAGATCATATGTGATGAAAATCGGTCTTGACACCTGTAAGAACTAGAATGTTCTAAGTAGAGGCACTCAGTGTCATGTAGTTGTAAGTTTTTTTACGAATACCCTACATATCTCAAGAAACAACTTAAGAGGATTTCTATTGCTTAAAATGATGAATGAAGTGATCCTGATGATGAATTTAGCAAGCTTGTTACTGCCTTTTCTAGAAGTTGGGTCTCTGGTATAGACCCTTGTATTGAAGAATTAATTCATAATGAGTTGGATCAAGGGATAGGGGTTTCAAGGTTGTATCAAGCAAAGTAGAACTCAAGTATCATAGGCAAGTTGATTCAATGATGTCAATCAAATGTCTTGACATCATGCTGAACATCAGAATATTCATGCTAATGACATGTACATGCATTGGAGATGTCTCTTCTAGGGTAATCTCATATCATGCACTTTTGTTTTAACTTGAATGGTTGTCTCAAAGGTTTAACTCAGTCTATAGCTAACCAATTAGTGGTTAGAGATCAAGGAAGATTCAAATTTCCCTATCGCTCATACCTTCTTGGAGTTATAATTAAGCAAGATTGGTATTCTGGTTGTGGGTGTTCCAGTCTTATGACTGGAGTAAAGGAGGTTCCAGTGGACTCTAAGTCTCCCTCTCCAACTATGTTCTTGTAATGATGGTGCTAAAAGGCAAAATTAAAGTGGTTTGAGAACTAGAATTTCCAGTTCTAATGTTATCTCTCTTAATCAAGGTCCTACTGAAGGGGAGAATGCTTGGTCACCAATGAGAAGCTATGAGGAAGAAGTTGAGTCCAATGGTAGTTTCTTTTTTTGTGTACCCTAAAGAACTACGTGCTCATGCTTAATGTCCAAGGAAGATGTATTAAAGATGTCACCAAAAGGTGCAACATTGAACTATTGCAAAAGTTATATAACTTCCTTTTATGGTTCTTATTAGGCTAGTGCTAGATGGAGCCTTAGTGGATAGAGGAACATAGGGGAGAAGAGGAGCAAACTGTGGTGAAAAATACTGATAACGGTTATTTGCTCAGTCAGCACTCTGGTATGTTGGTCAGCCCTAATGGTACTTGTTATAGGTAATCTATTCTTTGTGTGCATAAGGGTTGGTAGTGGTTATCTGATGTCTTATAGGATATCTTGACAGTGTGCTTCTGTGTAGAAAATCTTTTGGTTCTTGTTGTGTGCGAGAGTTTATTTATCTCTGTGGAGTTTTTTTGTGTGTGAGTGTCTTTGATATGCCTTTGCAGTTTGTTTCTTAAATGTTGAGTTTAAATTGTAATTCTCAAGTAGTTCACGCAAAGGGATGTTCTTAGGTTGCTATGACGATAGCAGAATCTATGATTGCTAACTCCAGAACCAAAGTTATTGGTTCAATCACTGTGAAAGGGACTCATGTCCAAGCAAGTGGTTGAACATCATTGCAGCATATTAGGTCTCAAGAAAATGAAGCAGAATATACATGAGAGTTAATCATGTGGAGTTTGTGTTCACCAATAGACTCAGAAATGAAATATCTAATCTTGGTGAATTTTGGTGTAAAATATTGGCCAAGTTTGGTGGTGATAGTGGCTTTGATAGTGTTGAAAGGAAGGATCTGCTGTGTAGTGTAGGATGGCATACCTGATATTATGGAGAACCATGGTTATTATGGGCTTTCCATTGTGATGCTATGGTGTGTAGCATGGAAATGATCTCTCCATTTCTATGTGATCTTTGGTGGTGCTGGGATGTCATGTTCTGACATCATTCTAGCTGTTGGTACTTAAGAGAAAATGTACTTCTTCTAATGTGGTTTGTGTGTATGACATCTTGCCTGCCTGAAGTGTTTTGGAGAACTCTAGTTTCTCTTAAATGTTTTTTAGGCTTATTTTTCTTTTGCTATGCATGTAACTCTGATATGGGACAGTTCATGATTGCGTGGGTATGTCCTTGAGAAAAATGACGTTTGTTGTCTGGAAGAATTTATTTTTCCCTACAGTGGGTTGTGGTCTTCAAGAGGAGTTGTTGTTAATCTGTAATGTCAGACTAGATGTCTTGACATTGTGTTTAGCTGTTCAGCTGCACTTTACTGAAGTCTTAATATATGTAATTCAAAAGGAGTTTGTTTTTGTTACTGTTGTATAATGTTCTTATGTGGGTCATGTTGTGGTTCCACAGTGTGTTCCCTTGTTTGTTAAGGATGTTTCTTCTTGAGAAACAATCTTTTTTTTGTCAGCAAGAATATAATTTAGGTTGTTTTGGTTTAAATAAATTGCTGAGGAAGTTGTTGTTCCAAATTGAGTTGGATGCTAAAAGAATACAATTTCAAACATGATGTCATAACACTGTACTATGACAAGCTGGTCACAATCAATTTTTTTAAGGATTTCCACTCTGCACAGCTGGACAAGGTCATTGTAAGTGGTCATCATTTTGTCAGGGGTGTTTTAGGAATTTGTATTGCTGAAGAATTATAGCCTTTACAGAATAAGAGGCTTGTAATCAATGTTTTTTCTTCCATCTAGTGGGGCATACGTATTGAGGAAAAACATCTTTCAATAACATGGAGAGTTTCACTTCAAATGTTGCAGTCAAAGCTTGGAAAGCTAGAAAGAGGACCAAGAGAATGTCTCTGTTACCAAGTATGATTTCACTTCTTTCAACAATTCTATCCATGACTGATCGGTCGATACAAGCGAGGTCATTTTTTTAAAAGGCATGACCTTACTGCTTCTTCCTCCTATCGAGTCGTGTTTCAATATGAGCCAGTTCTCCAAAAATACTGATGTTGTGGAGTCCGAAGTTGTGACATCTGTTAGATCATCTAGGATAGGGAAAACATCGGTGACTAAGATGAAGTCCTTCAAGAAAAGTCATGCTCAATTATATGACTATGATGAGGATGCTGATGAAGATTGGGTTAATTTCATCAACCTAGGTGGTTGGAGTGGATAGCTGGCTCCATAGATGAAGTTTTTTTTTTGTTTTGTTGGTTGGGTATGTTTTTTTTGTTTGTTTTTTCTATTTGCATTTTAATAATTTCCTAATTGTATTTGCTTCGATTAGAACTGTTTGTTTCCATTGAAATTGAAATTCTAGTAACACACAGTCGATGTTATAACGGATGTTATGACATCCACTACTGAGCAGACAATTAAGCTAAGCAGTAAAACACTTAAAGAAAGCAATAAATAACACAGGGAACTGTTGACCCAGTTCGGTGCAAATCACACCTACTCTAGGGGATAACAAACCAGGGAGGAAATCCATTATAAGCAGTGTTAATTCAGAGCCAAACTACCAGTTTGCACTCTTCACTTAAGACCTACCCAATGCAACTTCAGCCTAACACTAGACCTGAGTTCCTACTCACTCCCCCTCAATCACAACAGTGATATCAACCAATTAAGTTACAAATAAAATGAAGACACACTTCAAACAAATCTTGATCTTGCTTCACAACTTCAATCAAGAGACACAACACTCGTGCTTAAAAGCTTAGAGTGACACAAACAAAGTACACCTCAAAACACTCTAGTCCAAAGCAATCATCCAGGTGATAATTTCTTGGCTCACAAGTAATCCTAAGACAAAAACATACGTGAAGATCACAGTACACAGAATGAATTCTTCACTCACAATCAGCTCACAAAACACTCTGTAAAATCTCTAAGTCTTCTTACGTGTTCAATCAGGATTGTCACTTCTGAATTTATAGGCAGCGTAAGTTCCTTGGGCCTCAGTGCAACAATTTGGTTTAACCAAGTTAAACCTCTTTTCATAAATCAAGGTTCTGTCAATTAGGTCATAGGCATTTTACGTTATCCTCAGCATTTCCTAGCATTTCGCCTGAGATAACTAAGCGCCCTAAAATGTTTCCTAGAATCTAGCCTGAGCTAACTCAATCATTATACCAGAAAAACAAATACGCACCCTTGATGTCAGCAAACCTATGTCATAACATTCAGTATGACATCCAATACACTTTGTTCTAGCTAACTAAACTTACCTTGCAGAACACTACACAAGCATGTCATGACATCAATCATGACATCTACACACACCATTGTTTTATCATAAAATGTAGCCAATCAAGAACATCTACAAAGTCCCCCTTTGGAAAATTTTTGGCTAAAACAATCTGTCACCATATCAGAGAACATATGTAGCAGAAAAGTTCACAACTCACATCTATTCATGCATGATAGCTACTAGCTAATACTACACTCAACACACATGTTGTACTACCAAATCAGATTCAACTACACTACCAATCACACAGACTATTCTGGATTATGAATGTCCAGACATCTCATATGACATCCTTAAAAACACCTATTCCACAACACTAAATACCACCTACTAGTTCAGACTACAAATGTCATAACATCTGGTACAATATCCTGTGATACTCCCCCTCAACTGATGCACATCTACATAGCATCTGCAAGCAACCTGCAGAAACACACACTTCCACCAACAGCTAGGATACTACTAAGTTCCAACCAGGAACATACATACACATATGTAAAGGATTATTACACATCAAGGCTCATGCAGAGCAACAAAAAAACAACCAACCAAAACCAAAGACTAGCCAAAACCAACAGACCATCAGCCAGCAATTCACCAGCCTGAGCCCAGCAGCAGACTACCAACACAGACACATTAATCTTCCTCCTCAGAAGAGCTGGAGTCGACTTCTTCTACATCTTCATCATTGTCTTCAGATTCTTCCTCTGTCACAGCCTCACTAGTTTCTCCATGACCATCAGCAGATCTGGGGGATGGATCAATGTGTGCTAGAGAGGTGGAGATACCACGCACAATAAGTCCTTTCTGGAGAATTTTTGTGACAAGTTCCCTAATGGATCTGTCAACGTATGCCGACCCTTCCCTGTTTTTCATTATAGAAAAGTCGTCAGCAGTGGGAGAAGAATTACCTTGGGAGTGTTGTTGGGAATTTCCAGCTTGAGGAGATGTAGTACCAGGAGCATCTTCAAAGGATTTGGGATGGTTCTTGGATGGAGAAGCATCTTGATTGAAGGGCATTTTATTGTTGATGGAAGAGAGAAAACCTGAGGGTCTGAGAGTAATTCTGAAGAGGAAGGGGAATGCGAGAATTGTAGGTGCAGTGAGATAACCCGTTTGTGTGGAATAGAGAGCTCTAGTGGTCAAGGGCGTTGAATGCATTAAAGTCTTAAAACCCCCTCGTGCTAGTAATTGCTATAACCCCTCATACATGCAAATTCCCAATTTGCTCCTTAAATTTTCAAATTGCGTGGCATCTAGAGCTTTTGTAAAAATGTCAACAAGTTGTAGTTATGTGGCCACATGCTCTAGGGTAATTACTTTGTCTTCCATAAGGTCTCTTATGAAGTGATGTCTGATATCAATATGCTTGGTTCTACTATGCTGAATTGGGTTCTTAGAAATATTGATAGCACTAAGATTGTCACAGTATAATGTCATGAGATCCTGAGTGACATTGTACTCAGTCAACATTTGCTTCATCCAGACCAGTTGGGAACAATTGCTACCAACTGCTATGTATTCAGCTTCAGCAGTGGATAGGGAGACACAATTTTTCTTCTTGCTGAACCATGATATGAGGTTGTTCCCCAAGAAGAAACATCCACCAGATGTGTTTTTTCTGTCATCAGCACTCCCAGCCCAATCAGCATCACAATACCCATATAGAATAGGGGCACATCCATAAGAATACAGCATACCATAATCACAAGTTCCATTCACATATTTGAGAATCCTCTTGACTTGATTTATGTGACTCACCTTGGGATCAGCTTGATATCTAGCACACACACCAACTGCAAAGGCAATATCAGGTCTATTGGCTGTTAGAAATAACAAGCTTCCAATCATACTTCTGTACAGGCTTTGGTCAACACCAGTACCACCTTCATCTTTAGATAACTTCAGATGTCTGGGTGCAGGTGTTCTTTTGTGACTAGCATTATCCATGCCAAACTTTTTGACTATGTTTTTGGCATATTTACTTTGGGAGAGAAAGATAGAGTCTTCCATTTGCTTGACTTGCAGCCCAAGAAAGTATGTCAATTCTCCACACATACTCATTTCAAACTCATATTGCATTTGATTGACAAACTGGTTAACCATTTTATCTGACATTCCACCAAAAACTATGTCATCCACATAGATTTGAGCAATCATGATTTTTCCACCTTCATCCGTCACAAAGAGGGTCTTGTCTATCCCTCCTTTCCTGTATCCATTAGCAGTGAGAAACTCAGTCAGTCTCTCATACCAAGCTCTAGGAGCTTGTTTCAATCCATAAAGAGCTTTCCTCAATTTGTATACATGGTTTGGCAGGTTAGGGTCATCAAATCCCTTGGGTTATTCCACATAAACTTCCTCATTCAAATATCCATTTAGAAAAGCACTTTTCACATCCATCTGGAATAATTTGAACTTTAGAATGCAAGCAATTCCTAACAGCAGTCTTATTAACTCAAGTCTTGCAGCAGGTGCAAAAGTTTCATCAAAATCAATCCCTTCAACTTGAGTATAGCCTTGTGCCACCAGTCTAGTCTTGTTTCTGGTTACAACTCCTTTTTCATCATATTTGTTCTTGTAGATCCACTTGGTGCCAATGATGTTTGTTCCTTCAGGTCCTGGAACCAATTCCCACACTTCATTCCTTTTAAACTGTTCTAATTCATCTTGCATAATATTGATCCAATATTCATCCGTTAGAGCCTCCTTCACATTTTTGGGTTCAATCTTGGATACAAAGCATGCATTTGAGAAAATTTCTCTAGATCTGGTACTTACAACACTGTTGGGGTCTCCAATGATAAGATCTTTGGGATGATCTTTCAGGATTCTGATAGAAGGTTCCTTGTTGGGAGCTTCTAACTCAGAGTCTAGAGTTACAGCTTGAGGATCTTCAGTATTGACCATAACATCAGTAGGTGTCTCAAGGAATGTTCCAACATCCTCCATGACATTGGTTTCTTCATGCTGATCATCAATGATAACATTAACAAATTCCATCAAGACTTTTGTTCTGGAGTTGAATACTCTATATGCTTTGCTGTTGGTAGAGTAACCCAGGAATATGCCTTCATCACTTTTGGGATCCATTTTTCTCCGTTGTTCACGATCTGTCAGGATCTAACACTTACTCCCAAAAACATGGAAATACTTCACAGTTGGTTTCCTTCCTTTCCATATTTCATACAGAGTGGAGGAAGTTCCTTTTCTCAAGGTGACTCTGTTGTGAACATAGCAGGCTGTGTTCATTGCCTCAGCCCAAAAGTGCATAGGTAATTTCTTTGCATGAATCATGGCTCTAGAAGATTCTTGAATAGTCCTGTTTTTCCTTTCCACTACACCATTTTGTTGAGGAGTAATAGGGGAGGAGAATTCATGGCTGATTCCTTCAGATGAGCAGAATTAAGCAAACTTAGAGTTTTCAAACTCCTTTCCACGATCACTTCTGATCCTGACAACACCACTTTCCTTTTCTCTTTGAAGTCTAATACAAAGGTCTTTGAAGACTTCAAACACATCTAATTTTTCTCTAATGAAACATATCCAGGTGTATCTAGAGTAATCATCAACAACCATATAGGCATACCTCTTCCCACCAAGACTTTCTACCTGCATTGGTCCCATCAAGTCCATGTGCAACAGTTCCAGAATTTTGAATGTTGTAAGATGTCCAATTCTTGGGTGTGACACCTTGGTTTGCTTGCCAACCTGACATTCACCACATACCTTTCCTTCATCAATAGTCAACTTAGGAACTCCTCTCACTGCTTCCTTGGAGATGATATTTTCATCCCTCTTAGATGAAGATGTCCAAGTTTTTGATGCCACAGTTTGACCTCCTTTTCTTCTCTGGCCATAGAACACACAGTGGAGTTACTTGAGACTTTAGGCTCCCATAAGTAACAGTTGCCTTTAGACCTAGATCCCCTCATGACTTCCTCTTTTTCTCCATTTGTGACAACACATTCTCCCTTAGTGAATTTGACATTTAGTCCTTGATCCCAGAGCTGCCTGATACTAATAAGGTTTGCAGTCAGTCCTTTTACCAGCAACACATTGTCTAGGTTAGGAACTCCAAGACAGTCCAGTTTTCCAACACCTTTGATTTCCCTTTTAGCTCCATCACCAAAGGTCACATAACTAGTGGAATGAGGTTTGATGTCCACCAATAAGTTCTTTATTCCAGTCATATGTTTGGAACAACCACTATCAAAATATCAGTCTTCTTTAGCTGATACCCTTAGAGAGGTATGAGCTATTAGAGCAACCTCCTTGGCAACCCATTGTTGTTTCTTGATAGGAGCATCCTATTTGGGTTTGACTTGATGAGTGTGGATAGGAAATCCATGCAACCTGAAGCAAAAAGGCTTTATATGTCCAAATCTTCCACAGTAGTGACACCTCCACCTTTGAAACTTTCTCTTGGTCTGGTTCATGCTTCTGTTCCGCTGATGCTGAGACATTGGTCATGACATCTGATTTGACCGATGATTTTTAGGCTTTGTCCTCTTGAATCCCAAGATGGGTCCTTGTTCACCAAAAAATCCTAGTCCAGACATGTCTCCTGCTTTTTGACCACTTTGTAGAATTTCTCCTAGAGTGTCAGTCTCCTTGTTTAACATCTTGATTGATTTTGACATCTGATCAAGTTTAGAATTCAACAAACTGACCTCAATGTTGAGTGAGTCTATTGTTGCAAGATGCTCCTTCTTCTCAGCCTCCAACTCCTTTGTAATTTTCTTTTGCTTCTCCCCTTGTTGGCACACTTCTGCACTTCTGATACACAGCTGTTTATATGAAGCTGTAAGCACATCAAAAGTCAACTCATCTTCACTAGAATCATCATCAAATACACATACACTAGTTAGTGCAGTGACATGTTTCGCAGATTCTTCTTCTGATCCACTCTCAGAATCTCCAACAGACCAGGTGACAGTTAGACCTTTCTTTTGCTTCTTGAGGTAAGTGGGACATTTAGCTTTAATATGACCATAGCCTTCACATTCATGACACTGAATTCCTTTGCCTTTGTTGGACTTTTCTTCAGATTTACCTCTTTTGTTGATGTCAGAGGAGATGTTCTTGACATTAGGTCTTCCCTTTTGATCTATTCTTTTCATGAGTCTGTTGAATTGTCTTCCAAGCATAGCTATAACTTCTAATAGATTCTCCTCACTTCCACCATTCTCTTCATCTGAGTCCTCTGCAGTATTTGATACAAAAGCTATGCTTTTGTTCTTCTTCTCAGCCTGATCACACATTCCCATCTCAAAGGTTTGGAGAGAACCAATGAGTTCATCAACCTTCATGTTGCTTATATCTTGAGCCTCTTCAATAGCAGTAACCTTCATGGCAAATCTCTTGGGCAATGATCTGAGTATCTTCCTTACAAGCTTTTCTTCAGACATTTTTTCTCCTAAAGCTCCTGAAGTATTGGCAATCTCTAGAATATTCATGTAGAATTCATGAATAGTCTCATCCTCCTTCATTCTCAGATTCTCAAACTTAGTGGTCAGCATCTGTAATCTAGACATCTTGACCTTAGAGGTACCTTCATGAGTTGTTTTTAGAGTATCCCAAACCTCTTTGGCCAGTTCACAGTGGTGCACCAGTCTGAAAATGTTCTTATCTATCCCATTGAATAAAGCATTCAGGGCCTTAGATTTCCCAAGAGCCAAGGCTTCTTGCTCTTTGCTCCACTCTTCTTCAGGTATTAGCATAGTTGCTCCATCTTTATCGGTTTTCACTGGATGTTCCTATCCTGAGTTAGCTGCTCTCCAAGCCTTGCTATCTAGAGACTTCAAGAAGGCTATCATACGAGGTTACTAGTAGTCATAGTTAGAACCATCCAGAATTGGTGGTCTATTTGTAAATCTTATATCCTTTTCTATAGTACCATAATTTATCTTCTATAGATCTCACCCAGAAAGTAACTAGCAGGGTGCCTGCTCTGATGCCAATTAAAATTCTAGTAACAGACAGTCGATGTTATAACGGATGTTATGACATCCACTACTAAGCAGACAATTAAGCTAAGCAGTAAAACACTTAAAGAAAGCAATAAATAACACAAGGAATTGTTGACCCAGTTCGGTGCAAATCACACCTACTCTGGGGGCTACCAAGCCAGGGAGGAAATCCACTATAAGCAGTGTTAATTCAGAGCCAAACTACCAGTTTTCACTCTTCACATAAGACCTACCCAATGCAACTTCATCCTAACACTAGACCAGAGTTCCTACTCACTCCCCCTCAATCATAGTAGTGATATCAACCAATTAAGTTACAAATAAAATGAAGACACACTTCAAAAAAATCTTGATCTTGCTTCACAGCTTCAATCAAGTGACACAACACTCGTGCTTAAAAGCTTAGAGTAACACAAACAAAGTACAACTCAAAACACTCTATTCCAAAGAAATCATTCAGGTGATAATTGCTTGGCTCACAAGTAATCCTAAGACAAAAACACACGTGAAGATCACAGTACACAGACTGAATTCTTCACTCACAATCAGCTCACAAAACACTCTGTAAAATCTCTAAGTCTTCTTCCGTGTTCAATCAGGATTGTCACTTCTGTATCTATAGGCAGCGTAAGTTCCTTGGGCCTCAGTGCAACAATTAGGTTTAACCAAGTTAAACCTCTTTTCATAAATCAGGGTTCTGTCAATTAGGTCATAGGCATGTTACGTTATCCTCAGCATTGCCTAGCATTTCGCCTGAGATAACTAAGCGCCCTAAAATGTTTCCTAGAATCTAGCCTGAGCTAACTCAACCATTATACCAGAAAAACAAACACCCGCCCTTGATGTCAGCAACCTGATGTCATAACATTCAGTATGACACCCAATACACTTTGTTCTAGCTAACCAAACATACCCTGCAGAACACTACACAAGCATGTCATGACATCAATCATGACATCTACACACAACATTGTTTTACCATAAAATGCAGCCAATCAAGAACATCTACAGAAATTGTGTTCTTCCATTTTTACTTGTTTACATTTACTCTATTTTTGTAAATTTTTGGCTAAAAAGGGGGAGTAAAGTGTTAGTATGTTTGTTGTTTCTGATGTTGGATTAGATGACATGACATCATGTCATGTTTTAGCGTGCTTTGTGGTTGTTAGTTGTATGAAACTATTTAGGGGGAGCATGATAGTCTGTCATGCTTCCTGCTCCTACTTATGATGTTGCCACTGATGTGATGTATGTGTGCAATGATGTGAAATCACATGTTCTAACATGTTGTGGTTATAGAGAACCTTGGATGCTATATGGTAATCTATTACTCTGATGCTCTGAGTAATATGTGTGGCTTCCGTTGTATGTGTTTCTAATGTTTCTAATATGGTTACGGAGAACCGTGAATGCTCTATGGTCATCTATTACTCTGATGCTCTGAGTAATATGTGTGGCTTCTGTTTTATATGTTTTTAATATGTGTGGATTCTATTGTATGTGTTTCTAATGTGTGAACTTGGATAGTTCATGTTTTCCTGTCTTGTGCTTTAGGTTTTCCCCTTGAGAGGGATGTGTGAACTAAGACAGTTGAGGTTTGGATTTCTTGTGATTTGGGTTTTTTCCATTTTTCCCTTGAGGGGGAGTATTGGTTATGTGTGACAGGGGGAGTAATGGACCTGTGTAAGGTTGTTGTAATGGAGATGTGTTGATGTGATGTCAGACAACATGTCTTGAGATCTGATCTGTGGAGATTTATGGAGTTTGAAGGAGTTGTAATCTCTTATGATCTGTAGCTGCATTTTATCTCTGATGTCTTTTTGTTTTCAAGTTGTGTAAAGTTTACATGTAGCTTCTGTCTGGTTTTTGTGGTGTTATTCCTCTTCTCCAAAGTTATGGTGCAAAGGTTATTTTAGCCAAAATTTTCCAAAAGGGGAGATTGTTAGATCCATGGTTGGCAGCAATTTTGCTAAAACATGGTTCACAACAAGATGTTGTGTGAGATGTTCTAACTTGTTGGTCTGTCAACATTGAAGATAGATGTTCTGACATGTTGTACCAGAACATCAGTACAAACTATAGTCTTATTCTTGACATATTTGATTTGATATTATGAGATGGATATATCTCACTTAGTTTCGCATGTCAAGAAGACTTAATCTGGAACATTTCATTTGATCTCCAATTGTTCATAAGTTTCTGAAATTGGATGTTGAGACAATTTAGGAAACTTGATGATTTGTTCTAAGGTTTAACGATATTTTCTGCATAATTGATGTAGCCCTCAGCGTGAATATCTCAAAACTCGTGGACTGCTGAGGAATATTTAAAGAGAAACCTAAACCTAATGTGTTCACGACTTTCACTTTTGTAAAAATAAGGGGAGGTTTTAGAGTCTTAGGTTCTGAGAGTCTTTTAGTGTGACTTTATAAGTCATCCATGTGTCTTTTGATACATTAGGTAGACTCATTGTATGTTCACTCACGAGATTTTAGGTAAGAGTGTATTGTCCTTAGTTTGAAGCTTTTAAGCAAAACCAAGTATTGTACTTGGAAGGGCTAGTACTTCTGTTTTGGGTTGTTGTTGAATCGTCACTAGTTTGTGACTATTAGGAAGTGAGTGGGGGATCTTATATCTAGAGGGTTTCTAGGTTGAAGTTGAACAAGGTAGTGATTATGCGAGAAGTTGTAAACCAGGGAGTTTAGCTTTGAAATAATGCAATCATTGTGAATTTCCTTCCTGGCTTGGAAGCCCCTAGATGTAGGTGATGTTGCACCGAACTGGGTTACCAATTGACTGTGTTATATATCTTTCTGCAATTTATTTTTCAGTCTAATTTATTTATTCTGTCGGACAGAAGATATTATAACATCTATCATGACATTATGTTTTAATGTGAAGACATCAATATTAACATGTGATAGAGTGCCAAAATTTCATTCAAGATGAAGGATTTTGAAGACGGTTAAAATCTTGTTATCAAATTTTCAAACCATGGTTACAGGACTTAGAGTTTTTGAACATAGGTTCTTTCCTTGCCAGATCTCTTGAAGAAGATTATCAGAAGCTTGCCATCCAAATGGAAGCTTATGGTAATCACTTGAGCGTGCAAAAGATCTACATCAACACTTCTCTAGAAGAACACATGGGTTCGTTTTGATAAGTTATGAAGATTAAGCTAAAATAATATAACTCAGATGAGAGGAAATTTGTTATGTTTAAATCTATCAAAAGATCAGAAGAAGACTAGAAGTTCAAAAGCTGAAGAGATCAAGAATCAAGAAGAAGATTCAGAAGAAGATGAAGATGAGTTATCATTTCTATCCAAAAGGACTAATCGTCTCCAAAAGAAGAATCTCGACAACAGAATTCATGGAGCTAGTAGAACTGCTGGTTACACCAAAGTCTACTTCTAGTAAAAAGAAGTCTGATGGAGATAAAGTCACTTACTACAAGAGTAATGGGTCATTCCATTACAAGGATAAGTGTTCTAATCTAAAAAAGGATAAGCCTAAGAAGAAAAGGCTAAAAGCAACACAAGATGATTCTGAGTTCTCAGAAGATGACGGAGATGAAGAACAAGCTAACGCAGCACGGTTGGCTGGCGTTAGAATTTCTGATGAAGAAGACCCCTCTAGAAGATGAAGTAGTTTTATTTCAGATATAACAGAAACTATCTTTGTTGCTGAAGTTCTCAATAGTGCAATTGAAGCACAAACCTTGTTACCAGGAATATGACTACTTGCACAAAATGAAGGCATATTCTCCAAATCTTGGAAGCTTTGCAAGATTCAGAAGTAATCAAAAGGGAAGATCATACAGTTGTCAGAAGTATGTCCATGCTCCATCCAATAAGGAGAACAACAAAAACATTCATAAAACTAGATTTTCTAAGTATTTTCATATGTGTGTTAATGAAGAGAAATAGGTTTGGCATAGATGATTAGGTCACGTTAGCTTGAGAAAAGCATCTCAGCTGAACAAGCTTAAGTTTGTCAAAATTTCTTCCTTAGTTTCTTTTCAGAAACCCGTGATAAAGCACGTCAGAAGGACAAGTCATCCATCTCTTATGCTTCTATCTCAACTACAATTGAAATTTCAACACCTTGATCTGCTTAAATAGTGATAACTATGTCTATAGTTGTTAAGAAGAAGTTTTTGAAACATGGGTAAAGGCTCTTGACACATGGATAAATCATTATGTGTATCTACCTGTTGTACCCATTGTGCAAAAGTGATAGTCTGAGAATGATCAAGAATTAGAAATAATTTTGTGAACAAATAACTTGAGAAGCTATTTGATGAGAATGAGATCTTCATGTCCTAGTTCCTTACAACTAGATACAAATGTAAAAGGAATAACAGGATATTGAAAAGAATTGGATAGAATCATGATATATGAGACTATTGTAAGTTCTGTGACTTTTGGGTTGCTTGCATTTTAGTAAAACAACATGTTGATAGCAAGATGTTAAACCATATGCTCTGCCATGACAGTCAGACATCATGTTCTACATGATGTTGTGACATGTTCTAGGACATGTTATACAACAGTCATATTTGATATTTTTGGAAGTAGACACATATCACAAGCATCACACATAGTTCATCACACATCCTTATGAAATAAACAGGTAAAACAAACATTTACGTACACAACAAGAGATAGGGTTGAAATGATATTACCTCACGTACACAAGATAGAGTATGCACAAGTAGTGCACAAAGAAATTTCGAACGAAAGTTGACGTGAATGCAACACGTGACACAAAACACAAATAAGACCAAAAAGTTCTCACTACTTTCCCTATTGTACTAGTATTTTATTGTGAGATTAGCAATGTATTCAAAAGTACACTTCATGTTTGTTGAATGTTCTTTCAACTTGAGATATGATTATCCTTTGCAGCTTGGACTTTTCATCTTGCTCAATTATGATGTTAATCTTGCTTCTTCTCATGTTTCATCATTTAGGTTGATCACTCCTAGTTTGATGTTCTTAAGCAAGTTTAGTCAAAGATATCATGCACAATTGAACATAATACCTTTCTGATACTTCTTAGATAACTTATTAGTAATCATTCACATAATTTTACCACTTAAAAGAAAAACACAAAGACTTAACCTGGTTAGTAATAAAATTCTCCTCGTTAGTCACATGGATCAAAACAATAAGGACATGTTACCGTGTTGTGCCTTGATGCTCTACGAACAAGATCCCATACTCTTCCCATAGAGTCAAGACATTTTTCCTGCATGATTAACAACTTATGCTAGATACCCAATCTTCATTGGGTTCTTGGGGATTAGTAAAATATTGATTGCATTTAGGGATCCATTGAAAGACATTATTAGAAAATGGAGTTTCCTAACTCTGCACTTTGCAATAGTGTGCCCCTTTTTGCAATAGTAGTGACAATACAAGTTTAGAGAAGATAAACTTTTTCTATTTGGTTCCTTTTTAACGTAATTATACCTCTGATACGAATTGTGAGCTGGTAAGTCATACTTGGAAGTATCTATAGCAAAAGAAACCTTGGTTTGCAAAGCCTTATCAAGTTTAGCTTTAAGAGTCCTTGATTACTTTTGTCAAATGTGACATGTTTCACAACCAAAACTCCATAAAAATCTAGGATCCTCATCTTGTCCTTCTAGAATATTTGACATAGGTTTCTTTAGTGTTTCCACATTTATTTCATTTTTAACAATCCTAGCTTCCAAATGAGAGATGATTCTCTTATTTGAAGTTAATCTCTTGATATCATTTATAGCTTGTCTTTGTAGATTCTCAAAGGATTCTTGAAGTTGAGAAAAAGTTGAGTCATGAGAAGCTTGAAGTTTAGAGTAACTTACAACCTTTTTCTTTCCTTTGTTTACCACATAGAAAAGCTTGGTAATTCCTCACTTGAAGTAGAGCTATCATTACTTGAAGAATCACTTTAGCTTTCCCAAGCCGCATAGGCTCTTCTACCTTTTATAGATGTTTTGTGACGGCCTTTTTCATTCTTGATTTTTGGACACTCCAGCTTAAAGTGACCGAGTCTACCACAGTTGTAACACGTACTTCGTGCATTCCCTTTTTGCTTTCTTCTTCTTCTTTTGAGAAACTTGATAACCTTATTGATTTATCATGGTACTCGTTGGGATATTTGTCGCCATGTTTTAGCATGTATCTATTGACTCACTTTATGAACAATCCCATATCTTCTTCGTTGGATTCATTGTCATATTTAAGTTCACTATCACTTTGCTCATCTTGAGAAGGCCTTGAGCTAGAAGTATTTAGAGCAATGGAATTCTCCCCTTATTCTTTGTCTCTCCCTTTCTCACTCTTCAATCGCTTTTCATATTCCTTCTCGTATTTTTCCAAGAAAGTAAGCTCTTGCTCATGCTCTTCCAACTTACCAAACAAAGTTGTAAGATCAAGCGACTTAAAATCATTTTCTTCTTTAATAGCGGTGACCTTTGGTTGCCATTCCCTACTTAAACACCTCAAAACTTTTTTAGTAGCAAGTTTGTTGGATACGGGATTACCTAGTGCATTTAATCAATTTATAAGATGAGTGAACCATTTTTTTCATATCCACAATGGTTTCACCATGCTCAATACATAACAACTCAAACTCTTGATTCAATATGTGGATCATAGCTTGTTTGAAATCATTATTACCCTCATGGGAAATATCTAATGCGTCCTACATAGCTTTGGCAGTCTCACAATGAGAAACATGATAAAACTCATCAACTCCAAGGCGGAAGTGAGAATGTTTTTCGCTTTCCAATCATGTGACCACAATTTCCTATCATTATCATCCCATTGTGCTTCCAGTTTAGGTATTGTGACACCATTTTCATTGGTCATAGTTATTTCATTTGGACCATTTTGGATAGCATCCCAAATACCTTTGTCAATGGAGTTAACATGAATATGCATAAGTGATTTCCAATAGCCATAATTTTTGCCGGTGAAAATTGGAACTCTATTGTATGCACCCTTAGGTTCAGTAGTCATTCTTCTAAAAAATGCATCTCAAGTACGGAATGAACCAAAGCTCTTGATGCCACTTGTTAGACAATAGGATTCGATCTAGAGTTGGGGGGAGGGTTGAACAGATCACAAATTTTACTACCAACAACTTTTGGCGAAAATATGTTTTCAAAATATGGTGCAGCAGAAAAAACGCCTGGATTGAATCGTCTAACCAAACCTACTATCAAAAATCAATATACGTATCGCAAACTAAACGGAGTGATAACGAACGTAAATGTTCAACAATGATCAAGCTACGAATCAACTAAATGCAATCTTATTCATATCTCGTATATCCAATGAACCAAAACACAAACAAAATACACACAAATTATTTATTAAACACTTGGTGTGCAATTGATAGCGATTGGAAATATAATTCGCTTTGTTGATGTTTAAAAGACAATCACAATCAAAGTGATTGTGATTATATCAATAATAACACCTTTAAAAGATAGTAGAAAACAGTTTCCAATCGAATTGATTAAACAACAACAAACTCGATAAATTGCGTAATCAACAATAAAATATATAAAGAGATGAAGAGAGAGAGAGAGAGAGAGAGAGAGAGAGAGAGAGAGAGAGAGACCAAGATTTGTTTAGGTAGTTCCCCAATCGGCCTCTCTATTAGTACGTCTGCCCTCAACTTAAATTCGAGTTGAGATAGTGTTATTAATCGTTTTTTTGCAAAAATGTTTATACAAGAGATGAAGAATGCAAACCCCAAATACCCTATTATTTTGTGTTGATTCTTCCACCTCCAAACCCTTGATCAAAGCTTAATCAAGTGATCTCTAATGCGGCTACAATCTTCTGATTATTCCAAGCCCATAACTTGTTGAAACCCGAGATTCGCGAACACAATTCACCGTCTCGCACTACTCCTTTGCAAGGAAACCACCTTTTTCCAAGGCTTTCACTCGGTCGAAACTGTGTTGACGTGATCTCGTCCAAAACCTTAAAACCAACCCGATCTTAA
This sequence comes from Lathyrus sativus, assembly GCA_963859935.3. NCBI lineage: Eukaryota > Viridiplantae > Streptophyta > Magnoliopsida > Fabales > Fabaceae > Lathyrus > Lathyrus sativus. The sequence goes on from OZ012735.1 coordinate 287,914,986, forward strand.
AGGAAAACCCCACCTTGGTTTTCTTATTTGAAACACACAAAGCTCCAAACCCAATATTCCCGGTTACACCAAATCTAATTTGACATTATCAACCCTAATCTAGATGGTCACCCAATCAAAAAATGATTATGTGTAGTTCAATTGTGTGTATGTATAGAAGAAGGAATGAATATTATGGGCAACTTTGTAATCTGGTTTCGTTTAGGTTTTATTCACTAGGAAACCTTACCTAGAAGAAGATGCATGTATGAGTATATATAGGTATTTGAAGAAAATGGGCAAAAGGATGTGACAAAAATTAGATGCAAAAAGAATTTTTCAAGTTTTAACTTGCATAGGTTGGCCTATGAAGGTCATAGGTCGGCATGTGAAGGTGTTCACGCCGGCCTGTGAGGCGACCAGAAATGCAACCTGTGGCCAGAATCTACAGGCTTTAATTCTTGGAACGTAGGAGCCGACCTGAAACATGGATGTGCCGACCTATACTGAAGCTGAGGCTTCCATAGGTCAGTCTGATCACGTATAGGTCGGCCTATGTTATTGTTTTGACACACAAATTTGAATTTTGATGTGTATGACATGCCTAAGACCTATCAAACTTGTTCAAAGACTCTTTTTATGCATCCTAAAGCTAAGGGGACAAATGAGCATCTAAATGTAGGTTGACACCGTCTAACATACAAGAGCACTACAATAAACCACCTTATTCCTTGTTTGGCATCATTCAAAACCTGGTTGATTTTGTAGTTAGCAATAGTCAGCACTCACATCCTTGTGTCGAAGCAGGTTGCTCGACAAAAACAAGGTAGTGTCAAAATAATCTAGTGATTCTGAGTTGTGTAGTTGTCAAAGTGTCTAATGAGTTAGCCTTGACATGGATTTCGACTTAGGACTAATATTGTAGTGTTAGCAGAATTAGGTATTTTAGGCTTTGGATTTTTGGACTTTGCTTAGGGAGCAAACAAACCCAAAATCTATAAATAGGGAATAACCCCCTGTCACACCCAAAATTTTGACCAGACATTGTTTAAAATATTTTTATTCAACTGACTATATTTTCACTTTGCATCATCTGCATAGCCTATCATGTCTTGTATCTCGCATAATACCTGTCATACCCCAAATTTGTCCTACTTGTATATAATTTTCATCTGTACATTTACCCACTAAACAGTATTAAAAAAATAAAAAATGTGTGGTTGCTGCTCAGGGTATCACAAGGTTGAATTGAAGTGAATTGAGGTTCCAATTAGGGTTTTTATTTCAATTCAGGTTATCTGTATGGAGATCAAGTTGTTTGACTATGTCAAATTATCGGTTGAAGATCATCAAAGATTAGTTCATCTCCGGTCAGGGTTTAGTGCGGTGCAATCCATATTTCATATCTCAATCCCTCTGATTTCAAGACACAATTCATGAAAGTTCACAGTAAAGTTTGTCAGTACTTTAAGGTTAACGATAATTGTCATGATTCAGTTTATTTCCTAATTAGGATTGTGGGTAATGCAATTCATGTGTCAAATATTCAATCCCAAAGCATATTTCTGTTCATTTGGTTCATGGAGAAGAATTTGTTTGTTGGTATTCAGGGGACCAAGTACAAATGGATTCATTGGTTCAAGGTCGCAGCTTATTCCAAGTTCAAGGTTAAATCAAGAATTACTTTTATTCGATGATCCAATTCATTCAAGATCTAAGGATCGATTCATGGTGAATTTTATTTCTTAAGGACCAATTCATGGGGTTATTCATTTCAAAGAAAGATTCAAGAATAGTTTCAATTGAGAACATGGAGTAAATGTGAAAATTTCAGTTTTAATTATCATTGTTATTAAATCAAGAATTGAATAATTCAAGGCATTATAAAATAAATTCAAAGGTACAAAAATCAAAGTTCAAACATTACAATTTAAGGTCCATTACAATTCTAGAAGCAAAGTCCACATTCCAACTCTTACCCCAAAAACCTAAACCAGAAAAGATATAGAACCAGAAGGAGAATAAGATGAAACAAAGTTGAGATCTAAAGTAAAAAAGAGGCAGGAGCGAACCTAAGATTTGCAACGGCAAGGAGGAAAGGATATCAAGACGGGTGGAACTGTTTAAGGGTAGAGCATCGCGTTCCGATTTCATTCCCGTATTTTGTTTCTCTGATTACATGTTTTCTCCTTTTGAAGATGAGGTCGTCGTCTGATCCATCGGACCCTTTTGTGGGCGGTGTTTTTTTTTCGTTTTTTATGATGTGACTTTGGCCATCTTCATCTTTTTTACTGTGTGTTGTGAAGTACTGAGGTTGTTCCTCATGTTTTTTTCTTCTTATTATTGTTTAATAGGTTTATTTGTACTCATGGGCTTAAAGCCCATGCTGGTTAAAGCCCCTGCTAGTTAGAGATTGTGCTAGCCCTCCTGAATCAAACACACCCCCATTCCCTTTCTTTATTTTTTTAATTTAATTTCACTTTTATTTGATTTATTTTTAAAAAATAGGGGTTTCTAATATTTGTTTTATATTTGTTTAGGTTTCATGGTAAATAAATTCGATTTATGATTTATTTTTCCTTTTTATTTTCATTTTTGACTTTCTACTTGATTTTATTTTATTTTGATCTTAGATCAATGAAGTCTTTTTATTCATGAAATTTGGTTAGACGAGGTTGTTAACCTTCATAATTTCATATCTGTAGAAAATGATCATTGAAATCATTTTCTATACTTTGGGATCGTGATAGGTTACCTTCGACTAATTAATGAAAGTTTGTGATTAAGACGAGACCATCACCTTTTCTGCCTGTGTAACAGGATTAATTTGGAAAATGATCCTCAATATCATTACTCCATCGTGTTTTTAGCACGAATATCAACTTGTACGACCTCCTATAGTTTGATCTTCGTCATAGATCGAGCTACGACGGTTTAGCGCTACATTTCGTCCCGATTCAATCAACAATAACTAACAACTAACTTTAATTTTCGTCAATATACTCTTGTTTTACATTTCAGTCAATATATCTTGATTATATTATCATTGGTTATATACTTGTTAATATTATATTGATTATATTATTATGGATATTATCTTGATTATATTGTTATATATCATGTCATATTATTCACATTTGTTCATATCATATTCACATTGTTCATATCGGGTTCACACTATTCGAAAACATATTAACAACGATCGAAACCTAAAAGCCTAAATTGGTGGACTATTGGTTACTTTTTCGATCAACGAAATTTGGACTTTTTCAGAAACCCTAACTTGGAGCTTTTGTCTGACTCTTGTTCAAGGCATAGTTTAGGACACTTTGCACACACACGGCTTTCTCTTGGGCTACCTTACAATGAGACCTTTTATTTTGTGCAATCTCGTGTAATTTACATGCACCCCTCTCCCATTCCGATGTATGCATTCATATTTGCTTTGATTGTGGTTCGTCTTCTATGAACACCCTCAAGGACTAGCATAGACTAAACCATTTTCAAAATAATTCTTGATTCGTCATCGAGAAATTTTCAAACACCCCTCATAAGTCGATTGCTTGTACGCGTTCACCATTAACCTATCGCATAAACTTTCACATTTCTTCATGGTTTCGTTTATAGGAGCACCCTCATGACTCCCTGCATATTTGCTAATCATCAGCATTGGTGTCATTTTCCTTGCTATATCTTTCGCACCAACAAACCAACACAATGTCATGACTAACGGTCCATTCGTCTCAAACTATCACTACACTTCAATAAACGACTCTTTTTCAAAACTTGCATAAATTTTTCATTAAGATTACCATTTGGGAATGTGCTATTTTAACTGTAAATCAGTGTTAGACGTCACAGACATTCCAACAAGGGGCTATCAAAGAGGAACTTGAACTTTCAGTGGCTGACACAAAGCAAGGCTACCTCAAAACCTACAGGCTGGAACAAATCCTTCCATCGCTCAATTAGAGGCAAGTCATCTCAAAGCATCAAAGTTCAGCTTCAACTTCAGAACTTATTAATTAGGGGCAGATCTTTACCATGTTTAGACTGGGGCAAAACTAGGTCATCCTGACCATCAACCAGAGTTGTGGTCCTCTCTGAAGCAAGTTCATAACAAATCATCAAGTAATCAGACTTGGAGCATCAAAAACATCTTCGTCTACTTCAATCATGGCGTCTTCAATGAACTGCATGTCAAGGAAATCAATCCCTCCCATCCCCCAAAGTCCAATCCGCATTAGCAACTACGAAAAGTCCACCATGTTGCCACCTTCAAGCATATCCAATTACCTGTCTGTAATCATGTGCATCATACGCATCATATACATCGCATTCAACATCATAAACATCACTTGCATCATAGGCATACCTAAACTTCATCATACTTCCCCAACACTTGCATCTTCGCGCTTCTACATTTGCATTTGTATTTCCATTCAATATGAAACATCATTACCAACATCAAGAATTCATACATATATGCAAGTCAAGGTCCAGGACCAATCTTAAGATTTCCAAGACAAAATTCAGCCCAGCCAAGGGCATCTTCTTCAAGACCGTGGGCGTTTCTTGCGAAGTTGTTCAACCTTTTGTTGATCAAGCTCAAGCAACATTCAGCCCAGTCTAAGGCATCTTCTTCATGACCGTGGGCGTTCCCCACAAGGTTGTGTCATACCCCAAATTTTGACCCCTTAGATTCTCATTATCATTTTAGGAGCATACTCATAAATTATCTAACCCTAACCCAGTGCAAGTCTATCTTTGTCAAATTACAGATGAATCAGGGTTTAGTACAGTCAAATCGAAGCTTCAGGGATGTGGTCAATCAATGTTGTGGGTTAATTAAATCATGAAACAAGATTAAGGGTATCATATAATGTCAATTGAGAATCCAATTTGAGGTTGTTACCCCAAAATCAAGAACAGTGTATTTCAGGGCACCCGATTAGGGTTTTTGACTAGTGAAAGTCAACTGTAGTTTGACTTTGGTGTTGGAAGGTGTTTCAATGGCGGGATTATGATCCATAAAGTTCATATAGCTTAATAAAGTTCATTCAAGAAGTTTCAAAGTCTCAGGAGGTCCAGAATGTCAACAGACGACTCGGTAGTCACCGATCGATCGTACGGTCGACCGAAAAGTCAACTCTTCAAATTTAAGGAATTGGACTTCAAAGTGTGAATAAAAAATGTTCCTTATATCATATTTCACTTGCCTATCAATTTTCATGACCATTGGATCAAGGATGAAGGAGTAATCGAAAAATCGGGAAATTAGGGTTTTGAAAGGGGCTAAACCATAATTCCTTAACCACACATCCAATTGAGTTGGTTCAAAGCTCATTTGAAAGCTCTTGAAAAATCCTAAAAAAGTCCCTAAGTGGTCCATGATCATAAAATGCATAGATTTTGAGTTATGATCAAATTCATTTCTAGAAAGGAAAAAGACTTAGAGAAATTTCACTTTTTAGTTCATTTTTTAGCAACTTTGAGAGACTTTTTGACCAAGTTCCTTTGGGAATTTGAAACTCATGAAAACATGAATGTTTTATAGCTGTTTGAGGGCTTTCTAAAAAGTACTAGAACATCTCAATAGCATTTGTGAGCTGAGAGTTATGGATTTGGCAAGATGGTGTTTTCATACTTGAATCCCACATTGGTGATTTTTTATAAATTCATCCTTTGGTCACTTGGATCATTTCTCAGCCTTTGAATCTTATTATTTATGATATTTGGATGTTTTGAAGCATTGAAATGTGAAGAATTATGCAGAGAATGGAAATTGGAGGCTTTGACAAGTTGGCTTGCAAGTTGCCTTACAACTTGCATTAAAAAATTATAAACAAGCAAGAGGTGGAAAGTAAGTTCTGCAAACAGCCATCAAGCTATGCCTCTAGCCTGAATTTAGCCCTTTCAAAATCATCATTTTGCTTGACTATTGGGCTTACCTATCAGCCAAGGAAACCCCTTTGTGGAGATTTGATCCAAAGGTGTAAAACCTTTCTTTCATGTGAAGAAATCTTCAAATCTGCCCCCTCTCTTCATTTGCCTATAAAAGGGAGCCCTCATCACTTCATTTCACACACAATATTGATTCTAAAAACCATAGAAATCTCAAGCCTTGGTTCTTTCACACCTTGCTCCAAAATCACAAAAATCACCAAGTTGTCAAAAACCACCAAAAATCTGTCTTGGTACATTTGCTGCCAAATTCATTTATCTACATTCAAAAACCTCAATAATCATCCAAATAATCTCTAAATATAATATAGAAGGTGTCCAAGACCTTAGACCAATCAAAAACCTCACCATTCAAAAAGTCAACTTTCATACCAAGTTACTTTGACCAAAAGTCACAAAATCAGCCAAAACTGGTTCTATGCATTTGCTTGTTGTTCTAATCACTCAAACACCTCTCATATATCATTTCTCAACTGTCTAAAGTGTTAAAGATCATTGGTGGAGTTTATTTGTCCAACTGTCTCAAAGATTGCATTCGTGCTTCAAAAAGAAGAAAGTTTCAAAGCTAGTGTTATTTGGAAGTCTCTCTGGGTTTCTTGGTGTTCTGACCTACTCAACACAGTCCACTTGAGGTATGTAAATACTCCATTCTTGCCTTATACCATGATTCCATGATTTGGCATTTTGAGTTCATTAAGTGAAATATGTCATGTATGTGTCTTGTGCATAAATTCTGTCATGACAAGGAATGTTTGTTTGATTGAATTGAGAAACCTCTAAAATCATAATCATGATAGGAGTGTATGATTAGTTTGAACTGATTGCATCTGAATTGTTTGTTCCTTCACAAAATGCCATATCTTGCATTCTTATGCCACAGACCTGCTAGCTTGGGTTATAGGTTGGAATTAGTTTAAATTTGAGTTTAGGATCATACACTTGTGCATTTATGACTTGTGTATACATTGGATTTAGTTTAAAATTTACTGGAAACTGATTTGATCACTCTCATAAATGTATAAACATATCAAAATTACAGGCCATTTGTCATTTCTCGTACCAGTTTGTTTCAGACCAGTTTAGGTGTTTTAAACCACTTATATCCATATATGTGACTTGTGTGTGTAATTGGTTTGGCCCACATGTACATAAATTTGAATTAAACATCCTTCATGCCTCAAAATGCCAATTTTTGCAACTCTGTCATCATTCTTTATAGCAGCTTGTCTTTGGCTTTAAATTGTGTGCAAACTCATTCAATATCATGTATATGTGCTATGTGTGTGGGTGATTGGATCAGAAAATGTTTGGAATTGGAAATTCATATCTCATGCCTCATTTTCATGACAACTTGAAATTTGTGAATCATTTTTCATGACAGTCTGTTTCCAACTTATTTTGGTGTTTGAATCCACTCAATATCATGAATATGAGATGTGTATGTGTTTAAATTGATATGAAATTGTTTTGAACTGAAATTGAACATGCTCATGCCTTACACAAGCACAAATCTCCACTTAAGCATCACTTTTTCACACCAGCCAGTTTTGAAGCCTTTCTTTTTCTTAATTTCATTTAATAACATGTTTGCAAGGTGTATGTGTGATTTACTTGGCTTAAATGTGCATAAGACTTGAATTGAACTTTTTCATGCATCACCAAAACCTCAAAATGCAACTTGAATGGCATTTTTTATACCAAACTGTCTCAGACCATTTCTCTTGCTTGAATTCATTTGTCTATGGATATGTGATGTGTGTATGTGAGTTGCCTAGCCTGAAAATACATAGAGCCTGTTTGCATTTCCAACTTGCATCTCAAACATGTCATTTTGTCATAAGTAGGTCATTTCCACTTCAACTGTTTTGGTGACTTGTCTACCTGTTTAAAATCATTTGTATGGATATTTGTAACATGTTTGAAATGTTGATTTGGTGGAAATATGCATGGAACCTGTTTTTGAGTTTTCTCATGAATGCATCAAAATACCAAAATGCAACTTAGAGGTCATCTGTCATGCCAAACTATTTCATACCACTACTTTTGCTTAAAATCACTTAACAACATATATGTAGTGTGTGCACATAGTTTGCCTGTCCTAATTTTGCATAAAACATGAACTGGTCATTCAACTTGTACATAAGAGCATCATGTTGCATTTTAACCCCTCAGTTTGCATATCAGTCTACTTTGAACCAATTTCCATGATCAATTCATTTGTTATCATATGTACCAGCTGTAGGTATGTTTTGTTCTACATAATTTTGTGTTCAAACTTGAGCTGACATCCTACTGCACTTCACAAACACCCAAAATTTCAGCATGAACACCACTTTTCACACCAGTCTGTTTTAAGCCTCATCTTGTGATCAAATCCATTCAATATCATGTATGTGTTGTGTATGTATGATTAGTTTGATCTGAATATGTCTGGAACTGAAATTGCACATTCTCATGCACTTCACAAGCACAAACTTGCATGTTGAATATCATGTTTCACCACAGTTTGTTTGGAGCCTCAGCTTATGACCAACTTCATCCTATATCATGTATTTGATGTGTGTATGTGTTTAGTTTGATCAATATATGCCTAGAAATAGAATTGCATATCAGCTTGCATATCATTCATGACAAAGTGGAAACTTGACAATCCATTTTCATCACAACATGATTTGAACTCTAACTCTTGCATGAATTCATTCATTATCATTTATGTGGTGTGTGTACATGATTACATTGGTTGAAAGCTGGCTGTAACATGAGTTTCATTTCAAAATGCATCAAAACTTCCAAAATACACACACTATCGGGTTTCAAAATAGAGAAAGGATTTCAGAAAACCAACCATACCATCTTGTTCCTCATGAAAAAATACTCAAGTTACACTAAAATTTTGTGAAAAAACATCAAGAATTGAGGAAGTTATGGCTAAAATGCAAATCCAAGTTTGTTCAAGTTTTTGTGCCCAGCCTGGTTTTGAAACATCCCATATATATTTATGGGGTGGCTTTCATCAACGGATGTATAACCACCCCAGTGGTAATTGCCTTGTCACCTGTGCGCCTTGCACATACTGAACCTGGGTTCGACCCCTGAGGAGGGCAACCCTTTTACCAATTTTTCACTATTTTTCACCCCATTTTCAAAAATTCATATCTCTTTCATTTTTAATCATTTTTCACCCATTCTTTTTTCATTTTTTTTGTTTTGATGTCTACTTTCATGCCATATTTTCAAATTCCATGTTTGCCTAATTTTTCATCCCTTTTGACTATTTGCAAGTTAGGTGCATTTTACGATCATTTTCACATGTGCAGATGAATTTCTCTCTTGTTGTAATTGTATATGCTTATGTTTTTCTTGCCCTCATATCCTTATATGTTATTTAACATGCTAGGATTTTTATTTGTTTGTTACCATGTTCATTTTACCTCATCTGTTGAACTTCCTTAAGCTCAATTTGTCGTCACACTTCTCGCTTACTCATCTGCTTTGATTGTCATCATTGCATTTTTGTTTTTACATTAAACATGTTCATTTAATGTTTGTCACCATGCTTTTATCTTCATCATGTTGTTACTTTGTTAATGTTTTCTTTCCCCAAGAGATGAAGCTTGTTAGCTTTTATCCCAGTTGGCTCCCCTCTCTCTCTCTCCAAAGGAAAAGATCTTTCCAATAACCCTTATGTTATGGATAACTCATTCACCCATTCCCTTGACTTTATTAAGTCATTTCAACCCTAGTTTAGAAACCATTAGACTTTGCTTTAAGTCTAAAAAACCCACCTATACTAGGAGTGGTCTTCAACTAGAACCCTAAGATAGAGTTTGTCAACTCTATGTAAGGATCATCGTCATGATTTCTTACTTCCCCTTTTAAAAATCACAACTTAGAATAGGGAGTTTTGTCAAACTCCACACAAACATTGTCATGTTTGTTCTCCTTTTGAACCTTGATCATAATCAAGTGTTCTTCATCCCTTGTGAGGTGAACTACGATTGCTCTGATTCTATCCTACTTAGGATACGTAGGCAGAAGATGCGATGTCTTTGCGAGCAAACTTAGAAAACCATCTAGGTCCTTACCTATCCCCAATCCATAGTCGTATTCACAATCTTAGCAAGCAATCAAACAAAAGGTTCCTGTAGAGTACTACAGATGCTTAGGGTGCTAACACCTTCCCTAGGTATAACCAACCCCCGATCCCCGAATCTCTTAGCGTTGTCGTTACATCGCGAAAAAGGTTTTTCTTTCTTTAGACCCTTCCTTTGGATAAAATAAAGTTCGGTTGTAAAAGAATTAAGATTCAAGTTAATTTAATAGCTTGATATCCAATTTTCACCGCAATAGAAATGGCGACTTCACTGGGGAGTTTTTATTGCTTTGAGGGTTTAGCCTATCTTGTTTGATTACTTGCTTATTTGTAAATACTTGTAAATATGTACATTTGTGCCCTGTTGGATCTTGGGAACTTTGAGTGGTGAGACGACACTATACTTGTGTTTGAGCGTACTTATGATAGGATGGTGGTATATTCAAGAAGGCTTATAGGGAGTTGATTCCCGACCAAGTTGACTTGAAAAAACCACCGCTTAGTAGAGGCCCTTCTGAGAGTTAGTATTGTTGATCGAGTATTCGTGAAAACAATGCTACTTTCTCCATGGGAGCCCGTGATACTGAGGACCTTTAGATTACCTTTTCCCCACTATGGCTTTATTAGGATGTAGTGCGATGACTATAAGGAAGTAATTCCAAAATAGTTGATACATGATACTACACTTGGACGAGACTCTCTTGAGAATATTATCGACCACCAAGTATTTGGGAAATTGATAATATCCAAAAGATGGGTCGAGGACTCTGGGAACTCTTTTAGAACCTTGTTCTACAGTTTTAAAAGCCTTAGTACATACCTTTGGGTGGGTAGACCTTGACTCCATACTCATGTTCTCCAAACCAAAACCTTTATCTGTTTACCCTTTGTGTATATGTGAAATTTGTGCTTACCTGTGTTTGTGCATTCATGCATTCATGAACATCATATCATAAAAAGTTTCGTGGAACTCAGATTTTGTTTGTAAACATTAGGGTCCTCGTGGATAATGGAAAAAAGATAAATATGAAGTACACTTACAAAAGTCCTAACTTAGATGACATAGAGAAGTTGAGCACTTTGATAACAGATCTAGAAGGATTTAAGAGCAGGTATGGGAACTTACTGTCATTGTTGAGGGTAAAAAGGAAGATGGATCTGGGACTTCTCTCCACACTTCTCCAGTTTTATGATCCACTCTATCATTGTTTCACTTTTCCTGATTATCAGCTGGTACCTACACTTGAGGAATATTCTTGCTTGGTTGGTTTGCCTATTCTTGAAGACTCTCCTTTTCCAATCATGGAGAAGGACCCTAAGGAGGAAGAAATTGCTAAAACTACACGTTTAGGATTGGTGGATATTCAGGAAAAAAATGGTTACTAAAGGAGGAGTATTTGGTTTAACTACAGAGTTCTTGGTTGGGAAAGCACAATACTATGTCGATCATCCGAGTATGGATGCATTCCAGGCTATCCTTGCCCTGCTCATTTATGGGATCTTCTTGTTTCCAAGTTTTGATAATTTTGTGGATCTCAATGCCATTAAGATTTTCTTGAAGAAAAACCATGTGCCTACTGTCACACCCTCATTTTCACCGTTAGCCTTTTATACCCTACATTCGGCATATCATATATCATTCTATTGTGTATCGAACATGCGGGTTCACAAGGTACGAACTAGGCCATTTGGTTGTAACTTGTCTATTTTCGGACTACATGAAAAAAGGTTCATCACCTAAGGTTTGATCTGAGGAAAAATTCTACTCATGAAAATTTTGGCAAGGGGAAGTTACTTGACAAAATACAAGGATATTCAAGATAAATATTAATATACATGAATGCTAGGCCAAATCCAAAGCTCCTTCATACATGTTTATTTTTATGGCATAAGTGGAGTGCAAATTATTAAGGCATGAATCAAGATCATCAATGCATAATTCAAGATTTCATTTTTAAGCACATGAGGGAATCCATCATCCAAAATTCAAGATTCATGAATGGAGATAAAAATAATACTAAGAGGAATTTTGTGACATTACAATCATGTAATTTGTTACAAAAATTCCAACTCTAGATAATGTTTAGAAATTAATCTATTTCTAAATCTTCATTCAAGTCTTTAATCAAATCTATGATATGGTACTCTTCATACTACACCATTTTTTTTTCATGTGCTACATTATGCTCACAAACATCCAAGAAATATGCAAGAATTAAATCAACATTGGAATGTTTATGGGCCAAGATTATGCATGTTCAATCATAGGCAAAACAGCCCCATGCAAGAGTTGAAGAATTACTACATGTCACAAAATCAAGAGGACAACATGTACTATGTTACAAGATCATTTTTTATGTCACAAAGTCAAGGAAATAGCATGCAAATGATATATTTACTTGCTAAATATCAGTTTGCAAATGCTGTCAAAGAGTGGTAACAATTGGCTACATGGCAAGATACAAAGCAATACCATCCAAGAGACCAATGGGCAAAAAGAGGGATAGTAGTATAGTATGCTACAGCAGAAAAATGCAGCAAGTCATACTATAAATAGAAGGGAAAAGTGGGGCTGCACAAAAGGAAGAAAAAGGCATTGCCAAGAATGGAAAGTTGGTGATGAAAAGGTGTGCAAAGTGTGTGGCTTTAGGACAGCAGAAAAAGTTGACAGAAAAGGTGGAAAATGGGCTGCAAGCAAGCATAGAAAACATAGTATTCCTTACTATCAAAACAGAACAGAACACAAGAAGCAAGCAGAGTAGAGACTACACATAGAGAGCAAAGAGTAAGAGCAAAAAACCAGAAAATAGTTAGCAAGAAACCCCCAAAAAACAAAAAAAAAAGAGAGTGAGATAGAGACACAAGAGGATCATTGAGAAACCAAACCTTCACAACATAGAGTGAAGAGGGGAGAGCACATCCAACAAAGGTCATTGGAGTACTTGCAAGAAGGATAGAAAGCTCTTGGTATCCATTTCTTCAAATCTTTCTCCTTTTATTCTTTGCTTTTATATTCATTTCATTCACTCTTTTATGTGTTGTTGAACTGTATATCATGTAAGATCCCCTAAGGGACTAAGAAACCATCCTCAAGGAACCACAAAAACGAAACGAAAACATAAAAAAAATGTGAGATTTCGACCTGGACCAGCAACACGGGCCGTGTCACACGACACGGCCGACCGTGTCACGCTACTGTATGAAGTTTTTTTCCCCAGGCCTTGCAACACGGGCCATATCACACAACACGGCCGGGCGTGTTGCATCACTGTTTCAACTTTTTTCACCCGTGTCACACCACTGTTTCCTCCAAATTTTTTTACCGGTTTTACCTTTAAAAAATTTTTTTCAAAGAGTTCGCCGTTTTTTTTGTGTGTCTCGATTTTTTTGAGCCGTGTGGCTTATGTTTGTATGATGTTTGTATGTGAATATTGTTATGGCCCTTGTTGACCTTTGTTTCCAAAAAATATTTTTAAAAGTAAACTCTCGATTTTATCGAGCCATTTTTGACCATGTAAGTCGGATGCCTTGTGCACCGCCATCGACCTAAATCGCATCACTTCAAATATCTTTACAAGCAATAAATCTTGATCCAACATCAAGTGTTTCTCTTTTCGCATAAAAATACAAAAAAAACACAATAAAATATATGATTGGAATTATGCACCATGAACTTTAAAGTGGTGGAGAAGGAATGAGAATGGAACCCTCCTACACTCATTTCGAATGTTTCGAATACAAGGCGCTCGACTTGGTTATTCGAGACATTCATCTCTATCCAAAGTCTTTTGTATAATCCTAGTCAAGAACACATTTTCTTCAAAAAAAAAACTAAAAACAACATCAACTCATCAAACTATTTTTGCCTTAGGGCGTCAATCCAAAAAAACCTTTTTCAAAGTATAAAATCAACCAACAAACAACAATTTCATAAAGCCTCCGAACTACGGAGCTCTGATTCTTCACTTCTTTTAAGTGAGGATACGTAGGCACAAGGGCCACAATCCTTGGCGAGCATTAAAATAAATAAACCAATCCCTCTTTTCCTTAAACAAGCAAATTTTTAGAATAAAACACCCATTCACGCGAAATAACCTAGGAGGTTCCCATCGAGTACGATGGATGCGAGGGGGTGCTAATACCTTCCCCTCGCATAACCGACTCCAGAACCCTAAGACTTGGTTGCGATGACCACGCTCTTTTCCCAAAGGTTTTATCGCTATTTCCCTTTCCCCCCGTGGGATAAATAAAATCCGGTGGCGACTCTGTGTCATTTTTCGCGTAGCGACACCTACTTTACTAGCTGACGCCTATCATTCTGTTCACTTGAGGAATCTTCATAAAGGAGGAATGATTACCTGTTGTGTCCCTTTACTATACAAGTGGTTTATTTCTCACTTACCTAAGGCTCATGCTTTTTGGAAGGAAGGTTGGTGGTCTCAGAAGGCTATGGCTCTTACTCATTCTGATATTGATTGGTACAGTCGTAATTACGATGGGATAAAGATCATTGACAGTTGTGGAAGTTTTGGTAACGTACCTCTTCTTGGTACAAATGGAGGAATCAGTTACAACCCTGTTCTCGCTCGCCGACAGCTTGGATATCCTTTGAAAGGCAAACCAAATAGCGCTCATGTGGAGAATATTTTCTTTAACGGAAGTTCAGAATTGAAAGGAGAAGTTCTAAAAGCTTGGGGTCATGTACACAAGAAAGGAAAAGAAGCCTTAGGGAAACCTAATTGCGTCTCTCTCGAGCCTTATCTCCAATGGGTCCGAAAGAGAGCTATTCAGTTGAAGATGCCTTATCCACAGCAGAAACCCATGGTTTTAGAAGAGGAACACCCAATTATCTTTATGTATGAAGAGGAGAAGTTGAAAATTGCCTTGAGGAAATCACAACAAACTGAAATAGCCTGGAGGTACAAGTACCAAGTGGCCATGGAAGAGAATGATGAGCTTCGTAGACAACTCCAGACGAAGGATGAAGAAATGATTGCTTGTAAGAAGAGGAAGACACATGAAGGTTTATCTTCTTCCAGCTCTCAGTCAACTCCATGGAAGCTAGTCTTGGACAAACTCATTCTTGAGAGGACTCAGATGGAAGAAGAAATCAAGAAGCTTAAAGCAAAAGAAGACTTTTATTTAGAATACTGTCAGCCTTAGGACTTTTGTAAAATGTACTAGATATTTTGTAATTCAAATCTTGAAAATCAATGAAATGAAATGATGTTTTAATCTGAGTTCCATGAAACCTTTGCATTTGCACTCTCATTAATTAATCATTTAAGGAACTAAAGATTGTTTTGCGGATACTATAGGATGGATTCTGGAAAGAAAGCAGA
Source organism: Lathyrus sativus (assembly GCA_963859935.3). Classification (NCBI taxonomy): domain Eukaryota; kingdom Viridiplantae; phylum Streptophyta; class Magnoliopsida; order Fabales; family Fabaceae; genus Lathyrus; species Lathyrus sativus. The sequence goes on from OZ012735.1 coordinate 287,930,364, forward strand.
GGTTGTGTTCCAAGACCAAAATTGGAGAACTTGAAGAAACTGGGAAGTTTAGTAGAAGACCTCGAGGCATTCAGAGAGAAGTATGGGAATATGCTGTCTTTGCTAGAAGTTCAAGTATATGAAGAGATGTTATCCACACTCGTGCAGTTCTATGATTCCACCTATCACTGTTTCACCTTTCCAGACTATCAGTTGCTGCCAACCTTGGAAGAATATTCTACCCTGATGGGAGTAGGCGTCACTCCTAGACCATTTTTTGGAAGAGAAGGGACTCCTAATGAAAGAGCAGTTGCAGAGGCCGCGTATTTGGAGGTAGACGAGGTACGATCTCATATGATTGCTAAGGGGGGGTTATATAGATTTCCAACTATGTTCCTATATGAAAAAGCTCAAAGCTATGCCTTATCAAAGAATATTGAAGCATTTGAGGTCATCCTGGTTTTACTAATCTACGGACTGTTCCTGTTCCCGATTGCTAATAATTTTGTGGACGCGAATGCAATCAACCTTTTCTTAATCAAAAATCTTGTACCTACCTTGCTGGCTGATACGTACTTTACCATCTACCGTAGGAACCGTTATGGAGTTGGACAGATTGAGTGTTGCACCGTTCTCCTACACAAGTGGTTTATTTCGCACTTGCCAAAAATTCCAGCCCTCTGGGATAAGCAAAATGGGCTCTCGTGGACAGAAAAGCTGTTGTTACTCAAACACTCCGATATTAAGTGGTATGACCCTATGTATGGAGGGATTGCCATGATCCAAAGTTGTGGAGATTTCCCGAATGTACCGCTTATCAGCATTAATGGTTGTATCAACTATAATCCTATTTTAGCTCGTCACCAGTTGGGACACCCAATGGAGGATGAACCAGACCCAGACTTTTTGAGAAGCTTCTACATTGAAGATGGGAAGAATCCCGCTTACAGGGCTCGAATTGTTTATGCTTGGCGTTATGTCTACACGAGGGGAGTAACTGCCCTAGGTTACCACGACACTACTATTTCAGAATCTTACTTATCATGGGTAAAGGAAGCAGCGTTGAAGATCTTTTATACTCGCTTTGAGCCTGACTCACCCAAACCTACTCTCATAGAAGAATTGAAAGCTACTTTGGCAAAAGCTGAAAAAGAAGGAAAGACTTGGAGAGATAAGTATTTCAAGGCTATGCAAGAAAAGGAAGAACTTCCAGAGTTGATCCATCAAGGTGGGAAGAGAAGTCAGCCAGAAGAGGAAGGGCCATCCAACCAGAAGACCTAAAATCCTTTTGTTTTCTGTTTTATTTCATCATGTATCTGTATTGAAGACTTGTATTTCAGTTTCAGAATCATTGTTGTAAAACTCCCAGTTGTTAATCTATGAAGACTTTTAAATTTGCTTATATCCCCATTGTTATAATTTTTGCAAATATTTCTTTGGATTCCTTGAATGATTAATTTTTCATTGTTACATTTTGCACTCATAAGCATTACATGTGCATGTTCTTGTGTTGTGTCTCATCTCGCTGTCTTGTCTCCAGAAAGAATCACACTGAATCCTCAACACCGATACAACACCCGAGCCCAAGCTCGCCTAAGAATGGAAGGACAGAATTTGGATGTGGACAAGATTGATAATGAACTTGGAGAGCTACGAGGAGGCATGGGGTAGATCATGGAAGCCCTACAAGTCATTCGTGCAAAATTGGACACTCAAGCCACTGTTGTTTCTGAAATCACTGGCATAGTTGTAGAGCCGATCCCAACGGCAGTCACTGTTGCAAATGTTCCACCATATGGGTTATCGCCTGGTTTTGTACCTCCACCAGTAGTCAATCAACAAGCAGTTCCTCTATGGCCAGAAGTTCCTCAAGCTATTCCTACTTACACTCAGCCTTCTGTTCAGATTCAAGCACGCCCTGTTTTTCATAATCCTCCACAAGTTTACAAAGGTCTTGAGGGGTATGAAGAAGAAAGCGGATGACATGATAAGTTGGAAGAAAGTGTAGAGACTATCGGCAGGAAAGTCAGAGCAATGGAAGGAAATGACATCTTTGGTACTGATGCCAGAGATATGTGCTTAGTGTCTGGATTGGTAATTCCGCCGAAATTCAAAGTTCCCAATTTTGATCAGTATTATGGGGCTACTTGTCCTCGGACGCATCTGATTATGTATTACCGGAGAATGGCCGCTCATGTAGAAAATGACAAGTTAATGATTCACTGTTTCCAAGATAGTTTGAAAGGAGCTCCTGCTAAATGGTATTTGGGCTTGGATCAGTCTCGTATTCATAGTTTCCAAGACTTGGACGATGCTTTCGTAAAACATTACAAGTACAACATGGATTTAGCCCCTGATAGAAGACAATTACTGAGTATGTCACAGAAGAGTTCAGAATCTTTCAAAGAGTATGCACAAAGGTGGAGGGAAACCGCCTCTCAGGTAGAACCTCCTTTGAGTGAAAAAGAGTTAACAGATTGGTTCGTCGATACAGTGAGACTGGAGTTTTATGAGAAGATGATCAGTAGTGTAACCGCAAGTTTTTCTGATATAGTGGCAGTGGGGGTAAGAGTGGAGTTAGGAATGAAGAATGGAAAAGTGGCTAGCGGTTCCAGCAATTCTGGTAACAACAATGTCAAGAAGATCAACAATAATTTTCACAAGAAGAAGGAAGGGGAGACAAATGCAGTAACTGTGGGAAGAAAGAGTCGCACCTGGAGACCACCTTACCAACAGTATCAGCAAAGTTATGTTCAACAACCTCAGCAAGGCTTTGTTCAGCAGCCTCAAGCAAGTTATGTTCAGCAATCCCAACAACAACGACCAATGTATTCGTTGCAGTATGCCCAACAACCATATGTGGCAGCTGTAACTCCAGCTTTCAACCATCCTATTCCTAGTTATCAGACAGTGCAGCCAGCACCTGTATATTAGCCAATTCAACAAAGGTATCAATGAGCGCCCAACGCTCCACCCTATCAGCAACATCATCAGCCTAAAGCTCAGGCACCCAGACAGAACTACCAAAATCGGAGGCCAGCAACAAAACCTCCACTTCCTTAGATACCGATGACTTACACAGAGTTGTACCCCTCCTTAGTACAGCAGGGATTGGTAACAACACGACCATTAAATCCAGACACTATGTCTCCTCACTATAATCCAAATGCTCATTGTGCCTTTCAAGAAGGCGCTGCCGGTCATGATTTAGAAGGTTGTCTTGCTTTAAAACATCTTGTCAGGGAGTTGATGGAAAAGAAAATCTTGTCTTTTGATGATGTACCCCAAAATGTTAAAAGTAATCCATTGCCAAACCATGGAAGGGTTAATGCTGTCGAAGAAGTTTCAGATGAAAGGGTAGTCCAAGGTGTGTCAGAGATCAAAACTCCGTTGAGGTTACTTCACGAGAAGCTACTGAAAACAGGATTGATAAAATATACCCATAATGATTATAAAGAATGTTCTAGTGATTCTAGAGGGTGTGATGTGGTACGAAGAAATATGCAAAGATTAATTGACGAGGGAGTATTGCAAGTATATAGCAAGATGAGGAAAGAAGAAGTTTTGGTAATTGAGCCTGTTTTTAATTTACCAAAGAAAGGTGAGAAAGTTCCGGTGTTCAAAATGACCAACAAAAGTATGAATCTTGTTTTCAACAAGTCGGCTATCAATCCGCCTCAACCGGTTATTATTCAGAAACCAAGATCGTTTCCTTTTGAAAGCACAAAGGCCGTTCCATGGAAGTATGACATGACTATGATAGACCAAAGATCTGGGAAAGTTAGTCAGAAAGAGACAATAAAAGACGATCAATTGGACGTAACAAACATTGCAGGTACAAGCAAAATGACCCGTAGTGGTCGCATCTATCAACCAAAGATAACAGTAGCCGCTCCAAAAGAGGTCACCCCTGCTGCGACGAAAGAAAAAGAGGTACCAGGTACTGAAGGAGACGACGAAGAATTCTTAAGGATTATTCGGAAAAGTGATTACAGGGTTATTGATCAGCTTCACCAAACCCCATCAAAGATATCGATCTTGTCTCTCTTGATGAACTCTCCAGCTCACAGAGAGGCTCTGCAAAAAGTATTGAAGCAGGCACATGTAACAAAAGACATAACTATCGGACAATTTGATTCAGTAATAGCCAACATTACAGCCTGTAACACCCTGAGTTTTAGTGATGCAGAGTTGCCGAATGAAGGACGCAATCACAACCGTGCATTGCACATATCTGTCAGATGCCAAGAAGACATAATGGCACGAGTTTTGGTCGATACTGGGTCCTCATTGAATGTATTGCCCGTAAGGTTGCTCGCAAGGTTAGCATATGCAGAGGCAGAAATGAAATCGACGTCATTGACTGTAAAAGCTTTTGACGGTTCAAGAAGAACAGTTGTTGGAGAGGTAGAATTGCCAATCATGATCGGACCTCATGTGTTCGATATTACATTCCAAGTCATGGACATTAACCCAACTTATAGTTGTTTGTTGGGACGACCGTGGATTCACGCCGCTGGGGCAGTGACTTCCACCTTACATCAAAGAATGAAATTTGTTGTGAATGATAAGTTAGTAATTGTACACGGTGAAGAGGACCTAATGGTGAGCAATCTATCATCATTCAAGTATACTGAAGCAGATGAGGGCGCGTAAGAAACTTCTTTTCAAGCACTCGAGATAGCTAATGCGGTGATGTTGGAAGAAACAGTGGCTAAGAGTGGTCCGTCTTTTGCATCCGCTCAGAGCATCAAGTCTACACTGGAAGAAGGTACTCCTGCAGGTTGGGGAGAGGTTATTGAAGTAAAGCCAAAGATGGATCGCCAAGGGTTGGGTTACAAACCAACTCATGATTCAGCGCTAACACATGATAAAGGACGCCCAAAGACTATACAAGAAGTATTCATCAGTGGAGGTTTCCAAATCAGTGTTGTGGAAGAAGATTTTGAAGATGAAAACCTTGAACAGTTAGTGTATCATTGCAAAGCTGCCTTGAGCAACTGGGAAGCTATTGAGATTCCTTTGGTTGTTCCTGAGTTAAAGTAATTTGTTTGTCTTTCTTTTCTTATTTTTGTTTTGAATCTCCATAGCCATGCCCAAGGCTATAGGAATGTTTTGTAAGGGCCCCGAGCTTTCAAGAAAATCAATGAAAATTGAACTATTTTGTTAAATTCCTTGTGGTATTTCCTTTACTTCTTTTGCTTTCATTTTAAAAGAAGAATGGCAATCTTTAAAAAAACCCAAAACAATTTTCTTTTTTGTGTGCTGCATTTGTCTCTGTGTGTTTTAATAAATTAAGACATTCCAACGTGCAATGATGTCCTAAAACCCATTGAATCCTATGACTTTGCATTCCCTTCTGACTTTGATTCACCAATATACCAAGCTGAAGATGAGGACAAAGATTTCGAAATCCATGATGAACTGGTAAAATTGGCACACCATGAGTACACAGAGATTCAACCCTACAAAGAACAGGTAGAAGTCATTAATCTTGGCACCGAAGAAGACAAGAAAGAAGTCAAGATTGGGGCAGCTCTAGGGGCAGAAGTCAAGCAGCAACTAGAAGAACTTTTGAAAGAATATGTGGATGTATTTGCTTGGTCGTACCAAGATATGCCGGGTTTAGACACTGACATAATGGTTCACAAATTACCACTTCGACCAGAATGCCCACCGGTTAAGAAAAAGCTCCGAAGAACAAGACCTGACATGGCTCTCAAAATTCAAGATAAGGTGAAGAAACATATTGATGCGAGTTTCTTAGCAGTGTCCAAATACCCCGAATGGGTAGCCAATATTGTACCTGTACCGAAAAAAGATGGGAAAGTCAGAATGTATGTGGATTACAGGGATCTAAACAAGGCCAGCCCGAAGGATGATTTTCCTTTCCTGCATATTGATACGTTGGTGGATAACACAGCTCGCTTTGCAGTTTTCTCATTTATGGATGGTTTCTCCAGTTACAATCAGATTAAGATGGATCCTGATGACATGGAAAAAACTATTTTCATCACTCCATGGGGGACTTACTGTTACAAAGTTATGCCTTTCGGTCTGAAGAACGCAGGTGCTACTTATCAAAGGGCCATGGTAACTTTATTTCATGATATGATGCACAAGGAGATAGAGGTATATGTTGATGACATGATAGCCAAATCTCAAAGCGAGGAAGACCATTTGGAACATCTTGTGAAACTATTTAAGAGACTCAGAAAATATCAGTTGAGACTGAATTCAGCCAAGTGTACCTTTGGAGTAAGATCTGGAAAGTTACTCGGTTTCATTGTCAGTCACCGAGGGATTAAGGTGGACCCAGATAAAGTCCAAGCCATTCAAGATATGCCAGCTCCGCAGACTGAGAAGCAAGTCAGAGGTTTTCTTGGAAGACTGAACTACATATCCAGATTTATTTCCAATATGACTCCTACTTGCGAGCCCATCTTCAAATTATTACGCAAGGACCAGACGGTTGTTTGGAATTCATATTGTCAGCAAGCATTTGATAAGATCAAGGGTTACCTACAAGAACCTCCAATCTTAATACCTCCGGTTCCGGGAAAACCTCTCTTCATGTATTTGACAGTGCTTGAGAATTCAATGGGTTATGTGTTAGGTCAGCAGGACGAGTCTGGACGAAAAGAACATGCTATCTATTATTTGAGTAAGAAGTTTACTGATTGTGAAAGCTGATATTCACTTCTGGAGAAAACTTGTTGTGCTTTAGCATGGGCTGCTAGACGCTTGAGGCAGTACATGATTTGTCATACCACTTTGTTGATTTCAAAAATGGACCCAATAAAGTATATTTTTGAAAAGCCTGCTCAGACTGGAAGGCTCGCCCGTTGGCATATGTTATTATCAGAATATGACATCTAGTATGTAGCCCAGAAGTCTATCAAGGGTAGCGTGTTGTCAGAATATCTTGCAGATCAACCAGTGGAAGATTATGAGTCTCTCAAATTTGATTTCCCAAATGAATACACCATGTTGGTAAAAGATTGTGAAGAGCCAGGTCTTGATGAGGGTCCGCAGGAAGGTCTTTGGTGGAAAATGATGTTTGACGGTTCCTCCAACTACAGTGGGCATGGCGTAGGCGCCATCTTAATGAGTCCGGAAGGTGGTTACACTCCATTCACAGCCAGATTGGATTTTGACTGCACAAACAATATCGCCGAATATGAAGCATGCATTCTCGGCCTCGAGGCAGCTATCGACCTTAAAATCAAACTTCTTGAAGTCAGTGGGGATTCAGCTTTGGTTATTTATCAGGTTACTGGAGAATGGGAAACTAGACATGAGAATTTGATCCCTTATAGAGCCTACATCGTCAAGATGATGGAGTGTTTCGATGAAATCACTTTCAAGCATGTCCCGAGATCTGAGAATCACATTGCCGATGCCCTAGCCATGTTAGCCTCAATGTGGAAAATCAGGGATGTCAATGATGCCACCCTCATTCGAATTGAACGCAAAACCGAGCCCGCCTACTGTTAGATGGTTGAAGAAGAAACTGATGATAAGCCATGGTTCTATGACATAAAGAATTACCTGTTAAAACAAGAGTATCCAGCAAATGCTATGTCACTTGACAAGAAAACTCTAAGACGATTAGCATCCAAGTTCTTTCTCAGCAATGATGTGCTTTACAAAAGAAATCATGATATGATCCTCCTTAGGTGTGTCGACAGACGAGAAGAAGAGTTGTTAATGCAAGATGTTCACGAAGGAATGTTTGGTACTCATGCCAATGGATATGCTATGTCTAAAAAGATCTTGAGGGCTGGTTATTACTGGTTGAATTTGGAAACTGGCTGTATTCAATATGCCAGGAAATGTCACAAGTGTCAGATTTATGCGGACAAGATGCACGTACCACCGACATTGCTAAATGTGTTGTCATCACCGTGGCCTTTCTCTATGTGGGGCATCGATATGATTGGGGCAATTGAACCAAAAGCTTCTAACGGACACCATTTTATTCTGGTTGCTATTGACTATTTCACAAAGTGGGTTGAAGCCGCGTCCTACACTAATGTTACTCGGCAAGTGGTGGCCCGTTTTATCAAGAAGGATATTATCTGTCGTTACAGAATTCCGAGCCGGATCATAACGGACAATGGTACCAATTTGAACAACAAAATCATGAAAGAGTTGTGCGATGATTTCAAAATTGAACATCACAATTCTTCTCCTTATCGTCCCAAGATGAATGGAGCTGTAGAAGCTGCAAATAAAAACATCAAAAAGATTTTACAAAATACGGTGAAAACTTACAAAGATTGGCATGAGATGCTATCATTTGCCTTGCATGGGTACAGGACGTCCGTCCGCACTTCAACAGGGGCAACCCCTTTTTCTTTGGTATATGGAATGGATGCGGTACTTCCTATTGAGGTCGAGATACCTTCTTTGAGAGTCATAATGGAAACCAAGCTTGAAGAAGCAGAATGGGTGAGAGAAAGGTTTGATCAGTTGAATCTTATCGACGAAAAGCGCATGTCTGCAATGTGTCATGGTCAGTTATATCAGAAGAGAATTAAGAGAGCTTTTGACAAGAAAGTTCGCGTCCGAGAATTCCGAGAAGGGGAGCTTGTACTCAAAAAGATTTTACCAGTTCATAAAGATGCACGGGGAAAGTGGATGCCCAACTATGACGGCCCGTTTGTTGTAAAGACAGTCTTCTCAGGAGGCTCATTAATTCTCACCACCATGGATGGAGAGCAGCTTACTCATCCGGTGAATTCTGATGCAGTACGAAAATATTACGCCTAAAAGAATCCGATAAGCTGAAAACTCAAAGGAGCGGCTTATGCAAAAGTTAGGGTTGAAAAAAAAAGAGAGAAAAAGAAAAAAAAATAAGAGCTCGCTAAGTTGAAAACCCGAAAGGGCGATCCAGGCAAAATTAGGGACAAAGGCATTTCACTGTATCGGATGAGTTGTCACTACCGTAGAAGATCCTACAAGAATTCACTCCAACCGCTCTCGTCAGAAGCAAGGATTTTGAGGAATTTTAGTCTTTAGGGATAATTGGTCAGGGGATTCAATGTAACCTTGTCCACGTTGCCATTTTTCACTTGTAAAACTTCTATGGAATTTTGTCATTTGCAAGATTTCATCCTTGAATAAAATCAGTTTTGAGCCATTCTTTCTTTTGCAAATTTATCATTTCCTTTATTTTCTTTGTTATGCAAAATATTGTTCGTTGATCAACGATAATTTTGAAAGAATTAGGGTCAAATTATTTGAATAAACTTGAAAAGATTAACAAACGTAAAAAACTTCAACTCATGAAAAGAATCGAGGAAAATCATACTTCCCCGAAACCTCAGGGTAGTAGAAACTTTGATACGCAGCTCCCTGGTGAAGCGTAAGCATGTTGAACTGCTGAGTCTCCTTTGGTCATGTGTGGGTATCAAGTTGGAAGACTGCCTCTCAGAACCTCTTATGATGATGTGAGGACTCGTCCCCAATAGAAGACTTCTGAGCATTTTGTTTGAATTTTCTTCGTCATCTCTGACTAGCTGGTTTAAAGCTCCGTTCCCCTGTTAAGAGTGGATCTATTTTCAAGATTACATACACCCTCCAGCCTGGGTTCAGTGTGATTCATTTTTGCCTCTCAAGTTCGGTGCGCTATCTGTCGGTTCCCCGTGAGTTTCTAGTCACAACTAGTGAATGTCCTCTAAAGTCCAGTTGTAACTGGCATTGTTTTAGAAGCCAAACGTTATTGGTATTCTTTTGGTCATCACCATATTTTCTTGTTAAAGACCAATCGTAACTGGCGTTGTCTTAAACTCCACTCGTTGGTATATTTTGATTCGGTTGTCACCACCTTCTCCTTTAAATTCCAGTCGTAACTGGTAGTGTTCGAAATCCAATCGTTATTGGTTTTCTTTTGGTCGTCACCATATTTTCCTTTGAGGTCCAGTCGTAACTAGCATGGTCTTAACTTCACTCGTTGTTACCTTTTGGTTCGGTTGTTACCAACTTTTTCTCTCTGAAGTCTAGTCGTCACTAGCAAATCCCCTGTGAAGTCCTATCGGCATTGATATCTTGTTGGTCGTTACCAACCTTCCCCATGGAAGTCCAGTCGTAACTGGCATCACTTGGAATCCAATCGTTATTGGTATCTTTTGGTTTGGCCATTACCAACCCCCCCCCCCCCCAGCTAAAGCCTAGTAGCTTGCTAGCATTCTCATAACCACATGTGTTAGTACACCCTGATTTGGTCGTCACCATGTTTCTTTCAAAGTCCAGTCGTAACTGGCATTACTTGAAACCCAATCGTCATTGGTACCCGGATTTGGTCGTTACTAATCTCCTTTAAGTCCAGTAGTTACTGGCATTGCTTGGAATTTGGTCATCACCAATTTCCCCAGTCGAAATCTTACGTGTTATCGATTGGATTTGATAAATCTCATTAGTTATTATCCTAGGTTGGTCGTTACCATTACCTGCGGAAAGTCTAGTGGTTACTAGCACTGCCCAAATCATTACCCCCAGTGAAATCTTTTTTCCCCAGACAAGTCCCAGAGATCTAGTTGTTACTAGTATCCCCAGTGTGTTTGTTCCTTGTTTCTAGTCCATTCTTGAAGATCCCATTTGAACTCTTCACTATAGGAAGTTCCTCATCTGATTATCCCCAGTAAGGTTCACGTCTCTAGTTCTTCACTTCCCCAGTAAGAAAGTCGCTCTTTTCCCCGGTGGAAATCTACCTCTTCCCCAGTGAGATTGTCATCTTCATTGGACTCTGTGCATCCTCATGTGAAATTTTCCTCTCAGTTATCACTAGTCATGTTTGAACTATTGATTGTTATATCGCAGTTTTCCCCAATGTCGGACCCACAAAATCAGGTCCCGTGAGTAGTTACTCGTTGTTTTGTTTTTCTGTCTTCTGCATATGTCTTGCATCCAAGCATCATGAAGCATAATTTAGAATTCATGGCATATCATGACCTGTCCTTTTGCATATCATTGAATCTAAGGAACAAAATTTTTGGTTTTCTATATTTAAATACCTTTCACTATGATTCTGTAAGGATTGTCATCTCTCACTGCCATCCAGCGAAAGATATTTGAATAGGGGCAACTGTCATACCCCAAATTTTGACCCTTAGATTCTCATTATCATTTTAGGAGCATACTCATAGATTATCTAACCCTAACCCAGTGCAAGTCTATCTTTGTCAAATTACAGATGAATCAGGGTTTAGTACAGTCAAATTGAAGCTTCAGCGATGTGGTCAATCAATGTTGTGGGTTAATTCAATCATGAAACAAGATTAAGGGTATCATATAATGTCAATTGAGAATCCAATTTGAGGTTGTTACCCCAGAATCAAGAACAGTGTATTTCAGGGCACCCGATTAGGGTTTTTGACTAGTGAAAGTCAACTGTAGTTTGACTTTGGTGTTGGAAGGTGTTTCAATGGTGGGATTATGATCCATAAAGTTCATATAGCTTAATAAAGTTCATTCAAGAAGTTTCAAAGTCTCGGGAGGTCCAGAATGTCAACAGACGACTCGGTAGTCACCGATCGATCGTACGGTCGACCGAAAAGTCAACTCTTCAAATTTAAGGAATTGGACTTCAAAGTTTGAATCAAAAATGTTCCTTATATCATATTGCACTTGCCTATCAATTTTCATGACCATTGGATCAAGGATGAAGGAGTAATCGAAAAATCGGGAAATTAGGATTTTGAAAGGGGCTAAACCATAATTCCTTAACCACACATCCAATTGAGTTGGTTCAAAGCTCATTTGAAAGCTCTTGTCAAATCCTACAAAAGTCCATAAATGGTCCATGATCAGAAAATGCATAGATTTGGAGTTATGATCAAATTCATTTCTAGAAAGGGAAAAACTTAGAGAAATTTCACTTTTTAGTTCATTTTTTAGCAACTTTGAGAGACTTTTTGACCAAGTTCCTTTGGGAATTTGAAACTCATTAAAACATGAATGTTTTAGATCTATTTGAGGGCTTTCTAAAAAGTACTAGAACATCTCAATAGCATTTGTGAGCTGAGAGTTATGGATTTGGCAAGATGGTGTTTTCATACTTGAATCCCACATTGGTGATTTTTCATAAATTCATCCTTTGGTCACTTGGATCATTTCTCAGCCTTTGAATCTTATTATTTATGATATTTGGATGTTTTGAAGCATTGAAATGTGAAGAATTATGTAGAGAATGGAAATTGGAGGCTTTGACAAGTTGGCTTGCAAGTTGCCTTACAACTTGCATTAAAAAATTATAAACAAGCAAGAGGTGGAAAGTAAGTTCTGCAAACAGCCATCAAGCTATGCCTCTAGCCTGCATTTAGCCCTTTCAAAATCATCATTTTGCTTGACTATTGGGCTTACCTATTGTTAGCTCCCAAATCCGACACTGTCGTGGGTTGCTAAAACATTAAGACATAATTAATGTCTAAGTAAAATGAAGCAAAGAGGTTTCGACAGCCTCTGAGGAATTTCCTAAAGTTGAACGGTTGAAATAACTTAGAAAAATTAAGAAACCTTAAGTTATGAGCATTTCGACCGTGTCAGGGGTCATTCGACCGAAATTCCGCAAATGGCATTGCTACGTCGTTTTGAAATTCAAAAATTGGAGGGAGGAGTTTTGGTTCATAGGACACGTGGCGAATTCTAGAGCAGGAGGTTACATGCAAATGACACTTGTTAGATCGAGGAGATACTAGGAAGTTATTAGCGGTTAATTATTAGCATTATAAATAGGGATTTGTTAGGCAGATTTCTGGTGTGTTTTACCATTTGTACAAAGTAACTCCAATCAAATTTACTCAAAGTACCCGAGTGTGAGAAAAGAGTATTTTCACGGAGAATGTACGTTATGTAAAATCACCAACTTTTCAATAAAGTCTTTTACAATTTCAGCAACATTTACATTCCCTCTGTCGAACCACTTGTGCAAGTGTTACATTTTGCCTTTTACCTTTCCTGCATCTTTTACTCCAATTCCTTCTTCCCTTTAAACTTTTTACCCTTTTCGAGCAGCCTTTTTACAAGTCTTTTATAGCGTTTCTTTAAGTTTATGCACTTTAAAATATCCAGTCAAAGTCTTTTTCATTACAAGCACATTTACCAATTTGTTATCACAAGTACTTTAAATTTAATTCTAAATGTAGAATACTTTAGCACATGTCCTAGGATCAATCTGATCGATCCTGTGAGTCACCAAAGTCAAATTTGGAAGATCAGCGGTTGTTTTCCGATTTTCAAGGGAAACAAAATGGCACGCCCAGTGGGACAGTTCTAAATATCCCCGCGACTTAGAATTAAAGAGTTCTCATTCACAAGTCTTAATAATCTTCGTAGAAAGTACATTATATGTTACTAAGAAGTGGTAGAATTACCGCTGCTAACGAAGAAAGACAAACAATCCTTAGGAATATGGCGACGGAAACGAACCAGCCAAACAATCCTAACCCACAAGTCCAAGGTTCTGGCGAAGGAACCAGTAACAACATGGTCCCACCGCCTATACCATCGACAGGAGAGCAAGTAGCACCTCCCGTAAGGTCAGAACAAACCGTTGCCCCAGTAGGATCTGGGACAACGATAGTTAGGCCTTACACACAACCCATATTGGAGTATATTGGGCCACCAGTGTCGAATCCCCAAACTCCAATAGCAGGACCATCAGTGTCAAGGCAGTTTGCCCCTCTTGGTCTTTTGCAATTGCCAAGGAATCCCTCTTATGGGATGTCAACGACTGTAATGCAGGGGCTGCAAAATGCGCCCCCAATATTTTCTGAAAACACAATGGTGTCACCTTTGCAAGGATCAGGACCTGGTGCAAACATTGGTCGAAACCCTCAGAGTTTAAGTCTAGGATACTCGACTCAAGGTCCCAATTTAACCAATACGTCTGTTGCCTGTTTGAGGCAGCAGATGGATGAGAGTAACTTACAGATGGTTCAAACCCTCTCTCAGACTATGGGCGAGATCTTTCAGCCATTAATTCGAGACACAACTCACGCTAACCAACAACTGGCGACACAGTTAACACGTTTGACTGAATTTATAGGGGTACCCCCGTTAGAAAGAAACCAAGCCCCTGTGGAGAATATTCCACAACAAATTCCAAGAGTGGCGCCAGAAGCCAATTTAGAGAACCAAGGAGGAATAGGCCCTTATGTTGTCGAAACTCCCAGAGTCCAGGGCGAGAGAAACCCAGAAATAGTTATGGTGAATCGAAACCAGGATGCAAACAATATGGTCCAGCAAGTAAGACGCAACAACCTCGCGGTCGAAAACAATTTGGCTACGATGGTAGAAAGGATCATGACTCGAAATGGCCTAAACAATGGGTTTACTAGGCCAAATTATACTTCACCAATAGTCGACTACATCCTTCGAGCGGAATTACCCCCTAGGACTAAGGTGCCTAAGTTCACTAAGTTTTCAGGGGACACAACGGAGTCCACCGTCGAGCACGTAGCACGCTATATAATTGAGGCTGGGGAGATAGCCAATGACGAAAGCCTTAGGATAAAATACTTCCCAAGTTCTCTTACAAAGAACGCTTTCACATGGTTTACCACTTTGCCACCAAGTACAATATGTAACTGGACGCAGTTAGAACGACTCTTCCATGAACAGTTTTACATGGGCCAGACGAAGATTAGTTTGAAAGAGTTGGCCAGTGTAAAGCGTAAGTTTTCAGAGCCAATCGAAGAATACCTCAATAGGTTTCGACTACTCAAGGCAAGGTGTTTCACACAAGTACCTGAACATGAGTTGGTCGAAATGGCAGCAGGAGGTTTAGATTACTCTATTAGGAAGAAATTAGATACGCAGTATCTGAGAGATATGGCCCAATTGGCCGACAGAGTCCGACAGCTAGAAAGGCTGAAAGACGAAAAGTCAAGATTTAACAAAGGCAAGAAAGTAGCTTTTGTCGAACTCAACGAAAGTAGCGAAGGGGCTTGCAAGGAGTCCCCCTACTTCGAGGAGAACGAAGTCGATCTTGCTGAATTAAAGCAGGGTCCTCCATATTCCTGTCGAGTACTGGCCCCTCCTCAAGGAAAGGGCTTTGTCGAATCAGAAAAGAACGACAGGTTCCCTAAGAAAACTTACACCTTTGACATCACGAAATGTGATGAAGTCTTCGATTTGCTAGTAAAAGATGGGCAGATGATAGTGTCGCCTGGTGCTAAAACACCACCCTTAGAGCAGCGAAAAAAGAGAGGTTTTTGTAAGTACCATAATTTTCTGGGTCATAAAACATCTCAATGTTTTCTTTTCAGGGATCTCGTCCAGAATGCGATACAGGAGGGACGCTTGAAATTTGGAGATAAGGCAAAGGGCCAGATGAAGGTGGATGCTGATCCGCTGCAATTGACTGATGCTCTTTATGCTGAACCTATGGAAGCAAACATGATAGATGCTACTGAGGGCATCGAGTTTTCTATTAACATGATGGAGGTTACTGAGGACCTCATTTCAGCACCAGTGATGGCGAAATGCGTCATGGGTTTCGGTTTGGACGATACGGCAGTCACAGTCGAGGAGAATACTGGTCGAAACGATAACAAGTCAAGCCTAAGGGTTCAAAATCATCCAAGTTACGCCATAGTAACCAAGGAAACAGCTGACCATTTCGTTAGAATGGACCAGGCCACTGAGGGTTTGGAAAGAATGGAGCTAGGCGGGACGGTCGAAGTCAATATGGTCGACATTAACCCATCAGAGACCATGGAAGAGAAAGAATCAAAACACCATGAGGGATGTAGCAGGTTAGCATACCCAAAGACAGAAGAGTCAATCGTTGGTTTTTTACATCGGTGCAAAGACAATGGATCGAGCGTGATGCTGTGCCCCAGGTGCAGCGCCATTTTCGATAGAAAAGCAGCAGAGAAGCTAGAGGGAGAACGTCGACGTCGTTTGAACAGAGGTGGCCATGGTTTTGATCAACGAAAGAGCTACTACAGGAGGACAGAAGACCAACGGTCCGAACCTCGAATCAGGCCACCAAGTGCTAGGCCCGCCAGTTTCAAACCTGTTGTCGATTCCGCTGATGGAAAGTGGAGGAAGCCTAATGAAGAGAGGGCGTAATGGAAGCAAAGGTGGAAGAGCTTCGAAGTGAATCGAGGATCTTAGGTCTCCTACAGCAAGGAGTATCAATCCTCAAAAACAGCGCACATATCTGAAAACTATAAGGGTAAGAATCCTATGACTAGATCTCAGTGGAGGAGAGAGCAAAAAAGAAGAAAGGCTCTCAGAGAAGAGATGCAGAAAAATCAGTCGAAGAATAGTTCAAACCCCCCGGAAAAGAAGAACAGCAGTCGAAGATAGCAGAAAAGTTACCAGTTAGGCGAAGGTTGTTTTCGCCTAAACAAGACAGACCGACGGAAGGGGACGAAGACATGACAGATAACTTTGACTCCGATGATTCTTTGGACCTGGTGGTCAACGTGGTGTCGGTGATGCCCCGGGAGTTCAATAGGGTGTCAGAGGTCGAAGAACCAGGCGCAGACGCTGAGTGGGAAATGGCAGCACATAAACCTGTATGCTATTACGTGATGAACAACGGTTGTGTCGAAGAGCAAAACGCTTTTTTCGAACGGCCCACTGAAGAGATGAGGACCCACCTGAAACCGTTGTATATTACAGCAAAAGTGGAGAACATCCCCATCAACAAAATACTGGTGGATTGTGGCGCTACGGTAAACCTGATGCCACATTCTTTGCTGACCAAAATAGGAAAGCATGACGCTGATACAAAGCCACATAATATGATCTTGTCGAATTATGAAGGAAAAGTAGGAACCACCAGGAGGTGATTCAGGTGGACGTGACCGTCAGAACAATTACAAGACCAACAGTATTCATGGTGGTCGAAACCACGACCAACTACAATTTATTGCTTGGCCGAGAATGGATACATGGCATTGGAGCAGTGCCATCATCGATGCATCAAAGGATTTCCATCTGGAGGCCGGATGGCATAGTTGAAAATATTGAAGCTAATCAAGGATACTTCAGGGTGCCAAGAAGGCAAATAGATCAGTTCCAGTTTGACAAGCACTTGGCCAGCATTGGCCCTTGTGCTCCAGCGGACTTTGAGTTCGCACCAAATGACGAGGTGTACTACTCACTATACCTCCACCCTGTCGACGGATTTCGTTGGGATAGGGAAATACCTGGGGAGAGACTCCCGTACCTGGGGGCAGCCCTAGTTGACCCCACGGGGTGGGGCAGTGAATTTGATGACTGAAGCAGCGGTGCTGCGAAGAATTTCGGCCTATGTGGCTGAAACCAAATTACAAACGGCCGCAATGGCCACCCATGACAAAATGGCTGAAGAAGCCACCAAAATACAGCGGGAGAGCCAGAGGCTCGACGCCATCTATGATGACGAACCTCTGGGGTTCGAAAGAGATCCTTTGGGGAACGACATCAAAATGCTCGCACAGGATCCATTGGAGGAAATTGATTTAGGAGAGGGTCCAACCAGGAGGCCAACGTACGTTAGTGCTAACCTCGACCCTCAACTGAAGATCGAAGTCATCCAGTTGCTCCGGGAGTATAAAGATTGTTTCGCCTGGGACTATGACGAAATGCCTGGGTTGCAAAGAGATTTGGTGGAACATAAACTACCAATAAAACCTGGAAAGAAGCCCGTCAAACAGGGCCCAAGGCGTTTTGCTCCAGAGGTCATGTCGAAGATCAAGGAGGAAATTGAAAGGCTCCTTTGTTGCAGATTCATTCTCACAGCGAGGTATGTCGAATAGCTGGACAACATTGTCCCAGTCATCAAGAAGAACGGGTCCCTAAGAGTGTGCATTGATTTCAGAGATTTGAATTCAGCCACTCCCAAAGACGAATATTCGATGCCAGTGGCGGAAATGTTAGTTAATTCAGCCGCTGGCCATGAATACCTTAGTATGTTGGATAGTTATTCTGGATATAACCAGATTTTTATCGCGGAAGATGACGTTCCCAAAACAACGTTTCGTTGTCCAGGGGCCTTAGGTAATTACGAATGGGTAGTAATGCCATTCAGCCTAAAGAACGTTGGGGCAACGTACCAGCGAGCAATGAATTCTATATTCCATGATTTCATCGAATCTTTTATGCAAATATACATTGACGATATTGTGGTGAAATCTGTTTCAGGAAAAAGCCATCTGGATCATCTGCGACAATCGTTCGCCAGAATGAGGAAGTTCGGCCTCAAAATGAATCTGTTGAAGTGCGCGTTTTGTGTACAGGCGGGAGACTTCTTGGGTTTCATTGTCCATAAGAAGGGAATCAAAATCAACCAGAATAAGACGAAGGCTATCTTAGAAACAAAAGTGCAGTCGAACAAAAAGGAGTTGCAATCGCTGCTGGGGAAAATTAACTTTCTAAGGAGGTTCATCTCTAACTTAAGCGGCAAGACGCAAGCCTTCTCACCTTTGCTTTGAATTACTAGGGACAGGTTCGAGTGGGGCAAAGAGCAGCAGGAAGCCTTCCACAAAATCAAGAATTACTTGGCTTACCCCCTAGTCCTTTTGCCTCCGTGTAGAAACAGGAGCATGCGATTGTACATAGCAGCGTCAGATAGAACTTTAGGGAACATGTTGGCTCAGGAGGATGAGAATGGCGCCGAAAGGGCTATTTACTACCTTAGTAGAGTTTTAAATGACGCAGAAACTAGATATAGTGAAATCGAAAAGCTATGTCTATGTTTATATTTCTCATGTACAAAGTTAAAGCAATATATTAAACCAGTAGATGTTTGTGTTTCTTCGCACTTTGATGTTATTAAACACATGTTATAAAAACCTATTTTGCACAGTCGAATTGGAAAATGGGCACTGGCATTGACAAAATATTCTTTAACTTATAGACCGCTAAAAGCAGTCAAAGGGCAAATAGTGGCAGACTTTATCATCGACCACTCTATAAACGAGAATGCCCTGAATATAGTTGAAGTGGAACCATGGAAATTATACTTCGATGGCTCTAGCCACAAACATGGCACGGGTATTGGTCTGATGATTATTTCGCCAGATAAAATTCCAACAAAATTCAAGTATAAAGTCGAGGGGTTGTGTTCCAACAACGAGGCCGAATATGAAGCTTTAATAGATGGACTTGAAATTTTGTTAGAATTGGGGGCAACCCAGGTCGAAATAATGGGCGATTCGGAATTAGTGATAAAACAGTTGACAAAAGAGTACAAATGTGTTAAAGAAAATCTCATCATGTACTTTGTAGTGGCCAATAGGCTGCTTAAAAAATTCAAAGCATCAACTATTCGACATATACCAAGAATACAGAACCAAGTGGCCAACGATCTAGCACAGATTGCCTCGGGATATAGGGTCTCGAAGGAAGACTTGCAGGAAGTAATCGAAGCTAGAGGCAAGGTAGTGTCGATTGGGTTGAAGCCATCAGACTTAGAGGCTACAAAATTTGGATATATGGATGAAGAGACTTTCGAAGTCTTTACCATCGGAGAAATGTTGGACAATGACTGGAGAACGCCATTAGTCGAATATCTCCAGAATCCGTCAATAGCCTCGGATCGAAAGATAAAATATCGAGCGCTGAGTTATGTCCTGATGGGCAACGAATTGTTCAAAAAGACCCCTGAAGGAGTTTTGCTGAAATGCCTGAGTGAATCAGAGGCGTACTTGGCTTTGTCGACAGTCCACAGTGGGGCATGTGGCGCACACCAAGTTGGCCATAAAATGAAATGGTTGTTATTTCGACAAGGTTTGTACTGGCCTAAAATGCTAAAGGATTGCATCGATTTCGCCAAGGGGTGCCAGGAGTGTCAAGTTCATGCAGGCATACAACATGTCCCAGCAAGCAAATTACATTCCATAATTAAACCATGGTCGTTTAGAGGCTGGGCTTTGGATCTGATTGGAGAAATTCGACCAGCATCCTCAAAAAACCAAAAGTATATCTTAGTGGGGATAGATTACTTTACCAAGTGGATCGAAGCAGTGCCTTTACCTAAAGTGGATCAGGAAGATATGATTGAATTCATTCAGAAAAATATCATCTTTAGGTTTGGACTTCCAGAGACGATAACAACGGATCAAGGGTCGATCTTCACGGGTAGAAAGATGCAGGATTTCGCCAGAGAGATGGGGTTCAAACTCTTAACTTCGACACCTTATTACGCGCAGGCTAACGGGCAAGTCGAGGCAGAAAATAAAGTGGTCATTGACATGATAAAGAAGCAAGTAGGAACCAAGCCAAAGAATTGGCACAAAGTGTTGGATCAGGTTTTATGGGCATGTCGAACGTCACCCAAAGAGGCAACCAACGCCACCCTATATCGTTTGACCTTTGGTCACGATGCAGTGTTGCCAGTCGAAATCCACATACAGTCGATTAGGGTTCAAAGGCAACACGAAATTCCTAGAGAAGTCTATTGGGATATGATGCTCGATGAGGTCATAGACTTAGACGAAGAGAGATTGAAAGCTCTAGAGTTGCTGAGAAGGCAGAAAAAGAGAGTGGAAAAGTCATACAATAAGAAGGTTAAAGCAAAAACCTTTTTAGTTGGAGACTTAGTTTGGAGAGTCATTTTGCCTATGGATCGAAAGGCCAAGACGCTGGGTAAATGGTCCCCAAAGTGGGAGGGACCCTTCCAAGTGTCGAGGGTTTTCTTTAATGGAGCCTATGAAGTGGAAGAATTGGGCGAAGATAGGAGGATATTAAAAGTAAATGGTAAGTACTTGAAAAAGTACAGGCCTATGCTGCAAGAAGTTAAAATAACAACAGAATAACAGAAAGTATAAAGCAAAGCCATAAATGGCATTAATATTTGCCAAAATGGCGCGATAAGTTACAATAACAAAAATGGCTTCAAAGGCCAGCAAAATATAGTCTGTTACAATATGTCAGTAAATCAGAAAGGAAGATTGGCCTTCATTTTAAGGTAGCTCGCCTTCTGAGACTCGATACGTTGTTGGCACGAAGCCCTTTCATCAGTTAATCTGGCAACTTCTTCTTCTAAGCTTCGAGCCTCTTCTGCAAAAGTGATAGCATGTTCGAGTTCAGCAGCAAGGGCTGAATCGTCTTTGGAAGACAGTTGAGAAATCTTCTTTTCTTCTTTCTTGATCTTGCCCTGAAGTTTCTTGATCTTGCGTTTCCAACAGACGATATTTTCCTTGCTAGAAGCAATCTCTAGTTGGTCCCTCTTTTTCTCTTCCTCTAGCTCTTTGATCCTTTGTTCCGATTCCGCTGCACTTGTCCAGGCAGCTGCTTCACAACCAGATTTCGTTGAAATGTCACTTTCGAGGCGGGGAAGCAACGTGAGGTCTTTGTAGACTTTATCTATCAAAATTCCCACCTCTCGAATGACGTTAGCAGCTTCAGGGGATATGGAGTCAAGTTTCACCTGTTGAAGAAGCGTTTTCAAAGATAGATGGGTGACGGAATCCATCTTCAGCAACATGAAAAGGTCTCCTTTAAAGATTTTGGCTTTGATCTTTGCCAAAATATCATCTGAAGGTTTGCTAGAGACCTGGCCCTCAGAAGTCGAAGTACTCCGAGTTTTGCTAGAAGAACTGCCTCAACTGCGCAGCAGTAGTTGGACATATCGACGAGGATCGCTTTCTTTTAGCGCAGCCATTTCTTCCTTAGAGAGGATCGTTTCGCTCTGAAGAGGCATTGCCTGTGGCACCTCGACGGGAATAACTTTGGTAGCATCAATGCAAGCAGGCTCATCAGACTTTCCCTTTGTAATTATTTCCCTTTCTACAGGGGCAGCTTTTGTGGGGTCTGGAGCCAAGGTAGCCTCTTCTCCTCATCATCTGACTCACCTAGCTCAGATTGGTGCATGGCTTCTTCTTCGCATGCGTTGGCTTCATCCGCATCAACGTAGTCAGTAGTGGGTTTTGTATGAACGAGAGGGGAACTTGTTGTGGTGGCAGGATTGGTGTCCTCAGGTTTGGGGTTTTCATCTTCATCTGCCACGACTATTGTCTCAGGAGCTCCTTCTTCCTCGTGGTCGGACCCATCAGTTTGTGATTGTTGGGTAGTAGTTTTTAGGGGCGAAGGGGCTGCATAAAATTCAGGTTTGTTAATTTCACCAAGAGAACTCACACCAGAGCCCAAATCAGATGTAGGAATATAAGTGGGTTCACCTTGGCTGTTCAATGGATAAATAGGCAAGGGAGACGGCTGCATCGAAGGTTTGGAAGCCTCAGTGGTAGTCTGCAGTTGGGAAAATAAACCTCATGAGACGCGAGATGAAAGAAACAAGGGGTTGATATAGAAAGGTCAGAGATTCTTTCACAATACCTTTGTGGCTTCCTCAGCTGGACTAGAGTTATCACTCTCTATGGGAACGGCATAAGGATTTGGATCATTTGTTATGAGAGCTTTGACAGGAGATTCAGGAGGCGTGTTCTGTTTTTGTATCTTGGTGGGAGATGGAGGAGATTCGACGCTCTCTAGCCCATGAGTTACCCTTCATTTTCTTTTTAGGGGAACATCTTCACGAGGGGATTCATCATCGTCGGAGTCTATGATGACTTGGGCTGCAACTTTTCTTCTTTTTTGAGGAGTTGGAGGTTTGCGTCCAACCTGGAAAGATCGAAGTGATCAGCAAAATACAGACAAGCTTCAAGTGAATAAGAGCATGTAAGAATTTACCTTTGAACTTTCGGTATTTCCTTCTGTTTTATTTGTCGGAGCGTTTCTTTTGGGAGCAGCTGCGAATAAGTAAATATAGAAGATATAGGTTAGTAGCGTTGAAGCTTCGTGAGAGGAAGCCAAATCGAAGGGAGATGACCTTCAAGGATTTCGGTTTCGATGTGAACATCTCCGATACTGATATGAAGGTGCCCTCTAAAGGTATCAAGTATATGTTTAGTCAGAACCACCCGCTGCGCTTTAGGCTTCGACTGCTATCGAAGTATTTTTATACTATCCTCACAGATAAACTAGTCTGGAAATGGAGGGGCAAGAGCCACGCCAAAATCAGCGGTTGGTAATCGAGGGGTCTTTGGGGGAAAGACTTTAAAATCAACCTCATATCGTCTATCATAAGGGATAGATGAGGGGATTTTCAGTTTCTCCATTCGTTTAGAAAATTTTTCTTTTAAAGTGACAGCAGCCTCGCGGACGGTTCGACTAACATCATTTGGTCAATAGGCAGTTTCGAAGTACTTTTGGAAAGCTTGTATCTCTTTGATATGAGTAGACGTACCTTTCTTGACTTTTTCCTGCACATCAATAAAAGCCTGGTCAATCAAGCGTGAAAAACTCGAAACATCAAGAAAGTTATTGGAGTAATGATTGGTCCACCGGTTGTAAAAGTCTGGGGTACAAAGGTGAGAGGGTTCAAAATAAATTGGAGTAAAATGGGACTTATGGGCGTAACGGGCCATTTGAGTCGAACACTCAAGTGGGTTGAAGCTGGTAGAGAGAAGAATAACATGAGACTTCTTGTCATACAAACACCTAGGCAATGATTGAATTAACCCAAATTGCCTCGACACCAAGTTGGGTTGATAAGCGACCAATATTGCTTGTCCTCTAACAAGGTTGAGCTTATGAACTATCAAGCGTGGCGTCAAGAATCTCTCCCATATCAGGTTTGATTCTGCTTCTTGTTTTTGTGAAACTGGAGGAAATGACCTGGTGAACCATTCAGGGTCATACAGCCTATGAGCAAAAGGGGCCATCCTGGGAGTGAATTCATGCCTTTTTGCAAACAAGTGGATGAAGCTGGTAAGATTGGCACAAAGGCTTTGACCCTCTTCATTTGGCATCAACTGAACCAAGCGTGGCCATTCGACCCGACGTTCAGACACCTGGGCTTCGTCGACCTCTCCCTTAAAGGGAAGGTTGTGTTCGAAGGTAGCGTTTAACCATAGTTGAAGCAACCAAAATGGCCCCGCCATCATAAGAGCGCCATGGGTTGTTGGATCCCTTAGTTTATCAGCGCCTTCTCCCAAAGCCTCATACAGGCTGGCTAGTATCATCTCACTAAGGCATATGTCCCTTTTAAGGTGTAACTGATTCGCCAGGGTCAGGTACTTCCTCGCCACCTGCAAGGACTTTGTGCAAAAAATGCAACGAGATAACCACATAGCTAGAAAGGCTATGTGCTCCTCGTCTTCAACTACGTCAGTGTCTTTCTTATGGTAATGATTTATGAAGGGTGTGTAAGTATGTTTCGTACTACCAAAACCTATGGTGTCCCGTGCATCAATTTCAGGATTGTAAGCCAATCCACATGGTTTTAATCCAACGATAGCAGCAATGTCGAAGAGCGTGGGAGTCACCATTCCACAGGGAAGATGAAAGGTATGGTGAGTGTTGTCCCAAAAATACAAAGAGGAGGCCAGCATTAACGGACAGTAAGGTGGCCCAACCTTAGACAGCATGATTAGGTCATAAATACCTATTTCTTTCCAATGTTGTGCCTTCGCTTTCTCTATTTTCGCCAACCAGTTAAGGTAAAGTTCAGAATCTTTGAAGTACGACATAGCTCTAAAGAGTCTTGCCCCATCATGTAAATATTTAAGGTCCACATTGAAGAGAGAAAGGTCATCTGGGTTATCAGAAGGGATTTTGCTAGCGTCTTTTTGCCCTAAGGGTTTGGTTTTTCGATAGGAAGGAAAAAAGTCACTCAAGGTGGAATAATCAAGGTCTGGAGGTGACAATGGGCCAGACATGGCTAAATATTTTCCAGCCACATCAACGGGGATGATTACTTGAGATTCGTAGATGTGTTGTTTCTCTTCTGCTAACGGTTCCCTGATGAGCTGTTGGTTCTTCGTGATTTTTGGTCCGCTCAAAGTAGCGAAAGGTGGCAATGCAGATGAAGAAGATGGTCTCCTAGTTTGAGTTTTCTTTTGTTGTTCATCCATGATTGAAGTGTTTTAGAGAGAAGGGAGATTTTTCTGGTGTTTAAAAAAGGGGTTTCTTCAGCAAAGGGGAGAAGAGTAAATGGTGGTAAAGAGTAGAAAGTCTTATGAAAAAAATTTTTGGTGATTTTATAAGGGTTCAGAAAATTAAGAATTTTTACGTGGGTGAAGTTAGTGGGCCACGTGTGCCACCTAGTGGAAGAAGTAAGGGGCGGTTGTAACCTATACCCCTAGGCGCTAAAAGGGTGATGATGTTTTCTGAATTTTTTGTGAGTTCCAAGAAACTTGCCATGATGATGATGACGTCAGAAGCGTGCAAAGTGGCGCGGTTTTTAATATAAACATTTCTCTTTCTTCTGTTTTATCTTCCAAAGGATAAGAGGTAAACCAAAGGGTCTGATAGTATCGAAAAGATGGTGTCGAATGGGATACTATCAAAAAATGTCCTTTTCCTGCAATAAGGTCGAAAAGAACATTCTTTGGGGGCAATTTGTTAGCTCCCAAATTCGACACTGCCGTGGGTTGCTAAAACATTAAGACATAATTAATGTCTAAGTAAAATGAAACAAAGAGGTTTCGACAGCCTCTAAGGAATTTCCTAAAGTTGAACGGTTGAAATAACTTAGAAAAATTAAGAAACCTTAAGTTATGAGCATTTCGACCGTGTCAGGGGTCATTCGACCGAAATTCCACAAATGGCATTGCTACGTCGTTTTGAAATTCAAAAATTGGAGGGAGGAGTTTTGGTTCATAGGACACGTGGCGAATTCTAGAGCAGGAGGTTACATGCAAATGACACTTGTTAGATCGAGGAGATACTAGGAAGTTATTAGCGGTTAATTATTAGCATTATAAATAGGGATTTGTTAGGCAGATTTCTGGTGTGTTTTACCATTTGTACAAAGTAACTCCAATCAAATTTACTCAAAGTACCCGAGTGTGAGAAAAGAGTATTTTCACGGAGAATGTACGTTATGTAAAATCACCAACTTTTCAATAAAGTCTTTTACAATTTCAGCAACATTTACATTCCCTCTGTCGAACCACTTGTGCAAGTGTTACATTTTGCCTTTTACCTTTCCTGCATCTTTTACTCCAATTCCTTCTTCCCTTTAAACTTTTTACCTTTTTCGAGCAGCCTTTTTACAAGTCTTTTATAGCGTTTCTTTAAGTTTATTCACTTTAAAATATCCAGTCAAAGTCTTTTTCATTACAAGCACATTTACCAATTTGTTATCACAAGTACTTTAAATTTAATTCTAAACGTAGAATACTTTAGCACATGTCCTAGGATCAATCTGATCGATCCTGTGAGTCACCAAAGTCAAATTTGGAAGATCAGCGGTTGTTTTCCGATTTTCAAGGGAAACACCTATCAGCCAAGGAAACCCCTTTGTGGAGATTTGATCCAAAGGTGTAAAGCTTTTCTATCATGTGAAGAAATCTCCAAATCTGCCCCCTCTCTTCATTTTCCTATAAAAGGGAGCCCTCATCACTTCATTTCAAACACAATATTGATTCTAAAAACCAGAGAAAGCTCAAGCCTTGGTTCTTTCACACCTTACTCCAAAATCACAAAAATCACCAAGTTGTCAAAAACCCACCAAAAATCTGTCTTGGTACATTTGCTGCCAAATTCATTTCTCTACATTCAAACACCTCAATAATCATCCACACAATCTCTAAATATGATATAGAATGTGTCCAAGATCTTAGACCACTCAAAAATCTCACCATTCAAAAAGTCAACTTTCATACCAAGTTACTTTGACCAAAAGTCACAAAATCAGCCAAAACTGGTTCTATGCATTTGCTTGTTGTTCTAATCACTCAAACACCTCTCATATATCATTTCTCAACTGTCTAAAGTGTTAAATATCATTGGTGGAGTTTATTTCTCCAACTGTCTCAAAGATTGCATTCTTGCTTCAAAAAGAAGAAAGTTTCAAAGCTAGTGTTATTTGGAAGTCTCTCTGGGTTTCTTGGTGTTCTGACCTACTCAACACAGTCCACTTGAGGTATGTAAATACTCCATTCTTGCCTTCTACCATGATTCCATGATTTGGCATTTTGAGTTCATTATGTGAAATATGTCATGTATGTGTCTTGTGCATAAATTCTGTCATGACAAGGAATGTTTGTTTGATTGAATTGAGAAACCTCTAAAATCATAATCATGATAGGAGTGTATGATTAGTTTGAACTGATTGCATCTGAATTGTTTGCTCATTCACAAAATGTCGTATCTTGCATTCTTATGCCATAGACCTGCTAGCTTGGGTTATAGGTTGGAATTAGTTTAAATTTGAGTTTAGGATCATACACTTGTGCATTTATGACTTGTGTATACATTGGATTTAGTTTAAAATTGACTGGAAACTGATTTGATCACTCTCATGAATGTACAAACATATCAAAATTACAGCCCATTTGTCATTTCTCATACCAGTTTATTTCAGACCAGTTTAGGTGTTTTAAACCACTTATATCCATATATGTGACTTGTGTGTGTAATTGGTTTGGCCCACATGTACATAAATTTGAATTAAACATCCTTCATGCCTCAAAATGCCAATTTTTGCAACTCTGTCATCATTCTTTATAGCAGCTTGTCTTTGGCTTGAAATTGTGTGCAAACTCATTCAATATCATGTATATGTGCTATGTGTGTGGGTGATTGGATCAGAAAATGTTTGGAATTGGAAATTCATATCTCATGCCTCATTTTCATGACAACTTGCAATTTGTGAATCATTTTTCATGACAGTCTGTTTCCAACTTATTTTGGTGTTTGAATCCACTCAATATCATGAATATGAGATGTGTATGTGTTTAAATTGATATGAAATTGTTTTGAACTGAAATTGAACATGTTCATGCATTACACAAGCACAAATCTCCACTTGAGCATCACTTTTTCACACCAGCCAGTTTTGAACCCTTTCTTTTTCTTAATTTCATTTAATAACATGTTTGCAAGGTGTATGTGTGATTTACTTGGCTTAAATGTGCATAAGACTTGAATTGAACTTTTTCATGCATCACCAAAACCTCAAAATGCAACTTGAATGGCATTTTTTATACCAAATTGTCTCAGACCATTTCTCTTGCTTGAATTCATTTGTCTATGGATATGTGATGTGTGTATGTGAGTTGCCTAGCCTGAAAATACATAGAGCCTGTTTGCATTTCCAACTTGCATCTCAAACATGTCATTTTGTCATAAGTAGGTCATTTCCACTTCAACTGTTTTGGTGACTTGTCTACCTGTTAAAAATCATTTGTATGGATATTTTGTAACATGTTTGAAATGTTGATTTGGTGGAAATATGCATGGAACCTGTTTTTGAGTTTTCTCATGAATGCGTCAAAATACCAAAATGCAACTTAGAGGTCATTTGTCATGCCAAACTGTTTCAGACCACTACTTTTGCTTAAAATCACTTAACAACATATATGTAGTGTGTGCACATAGTTTGCCTTCCCTAATTTTGCATAAAACATGAACTGGTCATTCAACTTGTACATAAGAGCATCATGTTGCATTTTAACCCCTCAGTTTGCATATCAGTCTACTTTGAACCAATTTCCATGATCAATTCATTTGTTATCATATGTACCAGCTGTAGGTATGTTTTGTTCTACATAATTTTGTGTTCAAACTTGTGCTGACATCCTACTGCACTTCACAAACACCCAAAATTTCAGCATGAACACCACTTTTCACACCAGTCTGTTTTAAGCCTCATCTTGTGATCAAATCCATTCAATATCATGTATGTGTTGTGTATGTATGATTAGTTTGATCTGAATATGTCTGGAACTGAAATTGCACATTCTCATGCACTTCACAAGCACAAACTTGCATGTTGAATATCATGTTTCACCACAGTTTGTTTGGAGCCTCAACTTATGACCAACTTCATCCTATATCATGTATTTGATGTGTGTATGTGTTTAGTTTGATCAATATATGCCTAGAAACAGAATTGCATATCAGCTTGCATATCATTCATGACAAAGTGGCAACTTGACAATCCATTTTCATCACAGCATGATTTGAACTCTAACTCTTGCATGAATTCATTCATTATCATTTATGTGGTGTGTGTACATGATTACATTAGTTGAAAACTGGCTGTAACATGAGTTTCATTTCAAAATGCATCAAAACTTCCAAAATACACACACTATCGGGTTTCAAAATAGAGAAAGGATTTCAGAAAACCAACCATACCATTTTGTTCCTCATGAAAAAATACTCAAGTTACACTAAAATTTTGTGAAAAAACATCAAGAATTGAGGAAGTTATGGCTAAAATGCAAATCCAAGTTTGTTCATGTTTTTGTGCCCAGCCTGGTTTTGAAACATCCCATATATATTTATGGGGTGGCTTTCATCAACGGATGTATAGCCACACCAGTGGTAATTGCCTTGTCACCTGTGCGCCTTGCACATACTGAACCTGGGTTCGACCCCTGAAAAGGGCAACCCTTTTACCAATTTTTCACTATTTTTCACCCCATTTTCAAAAATTCATTTTTAATCATTTTTCACCCATTCGTTTTTTATTGTGTTTGTTTTGATGTCTACTTTTATGCCATATTTTCAAATTCCATGTTTGCCTAATGTTTCATCCCTTTTGACTATTTGCAAGTTAGGTGCATTTTACGATCGTTTTCACATGTGCAGATGAATTTCTCTCTTGTTGTAATTGTATATGCTTATGTTTTGCTTGCCCTCATATCCTTAGATATTATTTAACATGCTAGGATTTTTATTTGGTTGTTACCATGTTCATTTTACCTCATCTGTTGAACTTCCTTAAGCTCGATTTGTCGTCACACTTCTCGCTTACTCATCTGCTTTGATTGTCATCATTGCATTTTTGTTTTTACATTAAACATGTTCATTTAATGGTTGTCACCATGCTTTTATCTTCATCATGTTGTTACTTTGTTAATGTTTTCTTTCCCCAAGAGATGAAGCTTGTTAGCTTTTATCCCAGTTGCCTCCCCTCTCTCTCTCCAAAGGAAAAGATCTTTCCAATAACCCTTATGTTATGGATAACTCATTCACCCATTCCCTTGACTTTATTAAGTCATTTCAACCCTAGTTTAGAAACCATTAGACTTTTCTTTAAGTCTAAAAAACCCACCTATACTAGGAGTGGTCTTCAACTAGAACCCTAAGATAGAGTTTGTCAACTTTATGTAAGGATCATCGTCATGATTTCTTACTTCCCCTTTTAAAAATCACAACTTAGAATAGGGAGTTTTGTCAAACTCCACACAAACATTGTTATGTTTGTTCCCCTTTTGAACCTTGATCATAATCAAGTGTTCTTCATCCTTTGTGAGGTGAACTACGATTGCTCTGATTCTATCCTAGTTAGGATACGTAGGCAGAAGATGCGATGTCTTTGCGAGCAAACTTAGAAAACCATCTAGGTCCTTACCTATCCCCAATCCATAGTACATATTCACAAACTTAGCAAGCAATCAAAAAAAAGGTTCCTGTAGAGTACTACAGATGCTTAGGGTGCTAACACCTTCCCTAGGTATAACCAACCCCCGATCCCCGAATCTCTTAGCGTTGTCGTTACATCGCGAAAAAGGTTTTTCTTTCTTTAGACCCTTCCTTTGGATAAAATAAAGTTCGGTTGTAAAAGAATTAAGATTCAAGTTAATTTAATAGCTTGATATCAAATTTTCACCGCAACAGGTTGTATCAACCTTTTGTTGATCAAGCCGTGTTTCAAAGTTGACATTCAGCCTAGCCAGGGGCATCTCCTTCAAATTTGTGAGTGTTCCTCACGAAGTTGTATCAACCTTTTGTTGATCAAGACAAGTTACCAAGGAAAACTCAGCCAAGTCAGAGGCATCTCCTTCAAACCCGTGGGCGTTCCCCACGAAGTTGTTCAACCTTTTGTTGATCAAGACAACATTTTAAAGCAAACCTCAGCCCAATCAGGGGAATCTTCTTTAAGTTCATGAGCGTTCCTCATGAAATTATTTCAACCTTTTGTTGGTTAAACTGTGATCTCCAAGCAAGTCAGTGGGCGTTTCTTATTGAGTTGTGTCCTCAACCTTTTGTTGTTAAATTTGGCGTCCCCAGCTCAATCAGTAGCATTTCTTCGAGTCAGTGGGCATTCCTCGTTGGTTTGTTACAATTCAACCTTCCTCTTGGGCGTTCCCCAATGAGTTGGCTCCTTTCAACCTTTTTTGACAAGGATTGTGTTCCTCAATGACTTCTTTGCTTCAACCTTGTGTTGATGTCTCAAATAAGCCTTACTATCATCCTTTTGGTGATAGGTCTGTCATCCTTTTGGTGCAAAATATGTGTATGTGTGTTCTCTATCATTCTTTTGGTGATAGACCTGCCATCCTTTGGGTGTCGGGATTACGTGTGTGAGTAACTATCATCCTTTTGGTGCCAGATATGTGTGTGTTCTCTATCATCCTTTTGGTGTCGGGGTTGTGTGCGTGAGTAATTATCATCCTTTTGGTGATAGGTCTGTCATCCTTTTTGTGCCAGATATGTGTGTGTGTTATCTATCATCCTCTTGGTGATAGTCCCGTCATCCTCTTGGTGTCGGGATTATGTGCGTCAGTTAACTATCATTCTTTTGATGATAAGTTTGTCATCCTTTTGGTGTTAGATATGTGTGTGTGAGTTCTCTATCATCCTTTTGGTGATAGACCATGCATCCTTTTCGTGCTAGATAGTGAGTGTGTTAACTATCATCCTTTTGGTGATAGGTCTGTCATCCTTTAGGTGCCAGATATGTGTGTGTGTGTGTGTGTGTGTGTGTGTGTGTGTGTGTGTGTGTGTGTTCTCTATCATCCTTTTGGTAATAGACCCTAATTCTTTTGGTGTTGGGATTGTGTGCGTGAGTAATTATCATCCTTTTGGTGATAGGTCTATCATCATTTTGGTGCCAGATATGTGTGTGTGAGTTCTCTATCATCCTTTTGGTGATAGACCCTGCATCCTTTTGGTGGCAGGATTCTGTGCGCGAGTAACTATCATCCTTTTGGTGATAGGTTTGTCATCCTTTTTGTGCCAGATTGTGAGTGTGTTCTCTATCATCCTTTTAGTGATAGATCTGTCATCCTTTTGGTGTCGGAGGTGTGTTAACTATCATCCTTTTGGTGATAGGTATGTCATCCTTTTGATGTAAGATTGCTTTTGTTATCATCCTTTTGGTGATAACGACCTTTGCAAAATATTCAGCATTCCACTTCCCAAACACTTTCTTTCTTTTCGGACAAAGTATAAGTCTTCTTCATACCTAATTGACTTCTACCTTGAAAGAATGAATGACATAGCAGTTCATCTTACTAGGTCTAAGCCAATTAGATAGGGGTATCTGTCATACCCCAAATTTGTCCTACTTGTATATAATTTTCATCTGTACATTTACCCACTAACCAATATTAAAAAAAATCAAAAATGTGTGGTTTCTACTCAGGGTATCACAAGTTTGAATTGAAGTGAATTGAGGTTCTAATTAGGGTTTTTATTTCAATTTAGTTTATTTGTGTGGATATCAAGTTGTCGGACTATGTCAGATTATCGATTGAAGATCATCAAAGATTAGTTCATTTCCAGTCAGAGTTTAGTGCGATGCAGTCCATATTTCATATCTCAGTCCCTCTGATTTCAAGACATAATTCAAGAAGGTTCACAATGAAGTTCGTTAGTACTTCAAGGTTAAAGATAACTGTCACGATTCAGTTCATTTTCTAATTAGGATTATGGGCAATGCAGTTCATGTGTCAAATCTTTGATCCCAAAGCATATTTTTGTTCATTTGGTTCATGGAAAAGAATTTGCTTATTGGTATTCAGGTGACCAGGTACAAATGGATTCATTTGTTCAAGGTCGTAGCTTATTCCAAGTTCAAGGTTAAATCAAGAATTACTTTGATTCGGTGATCCAATTCATTTAAGATCTAAGGATCGATTCATGGTAAATTTTATTTCTTAAGGACCAATTCAAGGGTTATTCATTTTAAAGAAAGATTCAAGAATAGTTTCAATTGAGAACATGGAGTAAATGTGAAAATTTGAGTTTTAATTATCATTGTTCTTAAATCAAGAATTGAATAGTTCAAGGCATTGCAAAATAAATCCAAAGGTACAAAAATCAAAGTTCAAACATTACAATTTAAGGTCCATTACAATTCTAGAAGCAAAGTCCAAATTCTAAAATTCTACACCAAGAAAATAGAGAATCATGGTGCCAAGTTTTTTTTTTTGAAAGCCCGTACATTTGTGAAGCCCATTTCATTTACAACATCACAAAATAAACAAAAAAAAAAATCAAAATAGCCAAACTCCAAATGTTTAGGCATTCCCAAGCAATCCGATTTGGCCCCGCTACCATGTAATTCTGCCGACATTCTACACAAAGGACCTCCCATGCCCATTAATTTCCAACTAAAAATTATGGGAATCACAAGCAATAAGCAATAATTATTAGCCACCACATAACAAAACTAATTTGCAAAAAAAAATTCCAATGATACACAACTCATGCACCTACCTCCTCCAACCATCTCAATTCCAACATAAGCCTTCAACACAATTCAAATATTAGCTGACCCCACCTATTAAGAAAGATAACACCTGCAAGAGAAAAATCATGACCCAAGCTGTTGTCAACCAAAATGAATCGCAGTCAATATACATCAAAAGAGGACCTGCAAAAATAATTCGTATGGCTTTTTTTTCCAGAACTTCACAAATAAATCAAAACTGGCCTGTACGTGAAATAAGAGGAGGATTGCAAAACAACATCAAGGCCACATTGCAAAACACTGAAAAAATTCCCCATTATTTTTGCGGTACCATACACGCTAAAACTCATCCAAAACGACAACCATCAGCTGCAACAATCACACATCAATACCCTCCTCCTTCCTATAAATGCAACATCCTTCATATTCTAATTCCCCAGTCTGAAGGACCAATCTTACTCTGCCAAAAAACCATCCCCAATTTCATCCTCTGCAAATCACCATGACAACCATAACCTCCTTCAAACAATTTCATATATGTTTCTCTACCTTTTCTTCAGACCACAACAACACAACACAAAAACCTTCTTCAACATCCAACTCTTACCCCCAAAAACCCAAACCAGAAAATAATTAGAACTAGAAGGAGAATAAGACGAAATGAAGTTGAAATCCAAAAAAACAGAGCCAGAAGCGAACCTAATATTTGCGACGGCAAGGAGGAAACAATATCAAAACAGGCGGAACTGTTCAAGGGTAAAGTATCACATTCTGATTTCATTCTCGTATTGTATTTCTCTGATTACATGTTTTCCGTTTTTGAAGATGAGGCCGCCGTCTGATCCGTCGGACCCTTTTGTGGGTGGTGTTTTTTTTCGTTTTTTATGATGTGACTTTGGTCATCTTCATCTTTTTTACAGCATGTTGTGAAGTGTTGAGGTTGTTCCTCATGTTTTATTATTATTATTATTATTGTTTAATAGGTTGATTTGTGCTCATGGGCTTAAAGCCCGTGCTGGTTAAAGCCCATGCTAGTTAGAGATTGTGCTAGCTCTCCTGAATCAAACGCACCCCCTCTTCTCTTTCTTTATTCTTTTAATTTAATTTCACTTTTATTTGATTTATTTTTTAAAAAAAGGGGTTTCTAATATTTTTTTAAGATTTGTTTAGGTTTCATAGTAAATAAATTCGATTTATGATTTATTTCTCCTTTTTATTTTCATTTTTGACTTTCTACTTGATTTTATTTTATTTTGATCTTAGATCAATGAAGTCTTTTTTATTCAAGAATGTTGGTTAGTCGAGGTTGTTAACCTTCATGATTTCAAATCTGTAGAAAATGATCATTGAGATCATTTTCTATATTTTGGGATCGTGATAGGTTACCTTCAACTAATTAATGAAAGTTTGTGATTAAGACGAGACCATCACCTTTTCTGTCCGTGTGACACGATTACTTTGGAAAATGATCCTCAATATCATTTCTCCATTGTGTTTTTAGCACGAATATCAACTTGCACAACCTCCTATAGTTAGATCTTCATCATAGATTGAGCTATGACGATTTAGCACTACATTTCGTCCCGATTCAATCAACAATGACTAAAAAACTAACTTTAATTTCCATCAATATACTCTTGTTAGATTTCAGTCAATATATCTTGATTATATTATCATTGTTCATATACTTGTTAATATTATCTTGATTATACTATTGTGGATATTATATTGATTATATTGTTACATATCTTGTCATATTATTCACATTTGTTCATATCATATTCATATTGTTCATATCTCATTCACACTATTCGAAAACATATTAACAACGATCAAAACCTAAAAGCCTAAATTAGTAGACAGCTGGTTACTTTTCCGATCAACGGAATTTGGACTTTATCAGAAACCCTAACTTAGAGCTTTTGTCTGACTCTTGTTCAAAGCATAGTTTAGGACACTTCTCATACACACGGCTTCCTCTTGGGCTACCTTACATTGAGACTTTTTATTTCGTGCAATTCTGTGTAATTTACATGTACCTGTCTCCCATTCCGATGTATGCATTTGTATTTCTTTGATTGTGGTTTGTCTTCTAGGAACACCCTCAGGGACTAGCATAGACTAAACCATTTTCAAACTAATCATCGATTCGTCATCGAGCCATTTTCAAACACCCCTCGTAAGTCGATTGCCCGTACGTATTAGCCATCAACCTATCGCACACACTTTCACATTTCATTATGGTTTCGTTATTAGAACCAAACCCTCGATTAGTCGTCAAGCCGGCTCCATTTTCAAATCAACCTCCTTCCCAACACGTCTTTGCACACAAATAAAATCAAACCCTTGATCCAACTTCAAGCGATATTTTCAAACTTATAAGTCGAGTTCCTTTTTCCTTGCATTCCACCTCTTTTCACAACTTATTCGATTCTATCTTTTTCAAGCGTTTTTCTTAATCAAATAACGAAAGAAGAAGATTATTGGATTCTAGCATTCCTTGGATCTTCGAATGAATGGCTCTTGAGGCGTACACTTTGGGTTGTTATTCATTCACCCTTTCATCTTAAAACACTTAATTCTTTATTCAAACATTTTTGTGATCAAACCTACGAAACACAGAGATTCTTTGAGTCTAGCATTCCTTGAATCTTCGAATGAGTAGCTCTCGAGGCACGCCCCTTGGGTAGTTATTCATTCAATCTTTTGATTTCAAAATGTTCAAACCTTTTCAATCAACTCCCGAAAGAACTGAGTTCTTGGAATCTCGCATTCCTTGGATTCTTGAGTGACAGCTCTCGAGGCACGCCCTTGGGTTATTTGTGAGTCAATCTTTCATTTCCAAATCAAACTTCAACAATTCAACCCATCTTTTTTCGTGGTCCTCTCCACGAACTACGGACACTCTGATTCTTCATTCTCATCTAAATGTAAGATACGTAGGCACAAGATTGTGATGATCTTGGCGAGCTACCTTTTTCTTTTTCCACCTTTTCCTCACTTCCATATTTTTCCATCATCCTGAGCACCTTCCCTCCATCTTCTATTCTCCCTATCACTTCCCTTAGTCGAACTACGACACCTCTGATTTCTCATTCTCGTCCAAATGAGCATACGTAGGCAAAAGGGCCTCAATCCTTGGCGAGCACCCTATCCTAAAACCACTCATTTCCCCCCTTAGAATCTTTATTCTTTTATCGCATTATTTCGCATTTATCATTGAGAAGAAAACAAGTAAGCTTAGATAACGCCCATCGCAAATCGTACTAAGAGGTTCCCGTTAAGTACAACATGCGTGAGGGGTGCTAATACCTTCCCCTTACGTAACCGACTCCTAAACCTGGAACGTGGTTGCGACGACCATCGTTCTCATTCGTCTTTTAAAAGGTTTTCTTTATATTTTCCTTTCCCATCTTTTTGGGATAAATAAAGTTCGGTGGCGACTCTGTCGCTGCATTCCGCGCCTTTAGCGCGAGGGTCGTGTTTTCAAAATATTATTATTTTTCGCGGTGCGACAATACCCAATTTATTAGCTTAAGTAAACATGCTGGATTTACAGCCGAATCGGTCAAACTAAAAGTCAACTGTGTGTAAAATCACTGGGCAGAAAATTTTAAAATCAGGCCTGCAAACGTCAGTCATATTAATCTATGTTTCGCGTAGTTTAGCCTGACGTGCTCATTTTAATTTCTTAACTTCTTTTCTGTCGTACTTTTGGACAGTTTAAGCCATTTTAGCGGGTAACATTTATTTCAGAATTTGATCAAACGCTGAATTTTTCTAATATGTATATTTCGCGCTAATCATTTTAGTGTATTCACTTTACTTTTTCTGAACACTTTGATATTGGTCCAATTATACATTTTTTTACCGCTTTTATTTCCATTTTTAATTAATAATTATTTAATTCATTGTTTTGATTTTTAGATTATTTATTAATATATATTATTTTATTCTTACTTTATTTATTATTTTTAATGTTTAATTTTAGTTTTTAGTTTTTTAGAAACTTATTTAATAACTTTTAGAAGGTACTTTCTATATTTTTCTAGCATGTAGCTCTTCACTTTTACAGCATCCAATTAGTCTAATCCGCACATTTCCTACACCACCCTAATTGACCTTTTTCAACTTCGTTCTTTCTCTATGCTACCACAAAACCTGGAGCATCACAGACACACTTTACATTTTGCTTTTACCTACATAACAACACATGCACAGTGATTGGTAAAATGGCAAGTGTATTATTTTGCCAATGTAGTAATAAGGGAGATTTCCCCGAATATCGATCTCGAGGACTGCATAGGAAATACAAGCTCTAAAATAATTCAGTTGAACAAAAGCACTTGGGGTTTTAAAATTGTTTGGTTTGATTATAAAAAATATTTGTAAGTAAAAGAGAAAAATTGACTAAGTGGTTTAAAATATATGAGTAACATGCTAGGCGAAGTGTATGATCTGAATCAGTAACAGCTCTGAATTAACACTGCAACGACTTATTGTAACTAACTAATTATCGACTTCTTAGAATGTTTACTCCTAAGTCCTTAGTGAGAAAACCTTTAATCATATACCCTGATTCCTATCTCCATAGAGAATTATAAATGAGATTAAGCAAACAATTATCAAGACTATTCCGGTTTCTATAGAATATCCCTAGTCCTAGGTGATATCTACTACAAAATGAACAAAAGAAAAGCCTTAACAACGGTGGTCCAGCCTAATCGTTAATCGTAAATCAAATCATGTTGGTCCGATAGGGCAAGCATTAAGAACAACTAGAGATCAAATCAGTTGTGAAAACAAAGGAAATGTCATTGTAATACTAATATCAGAGTCATTACAGATTCAAATCATGGACACCCTCTAGCATTGGAGGGTTTAGCTACTCATAATATTTAAAGAAAATACAAAAGAAAAACTAGACATTACAAGATAATAGGATTCTTTGATCTTCAATTGCTCCCGCTCATGAAAA
Source organism: Lathyrus sativus (assembly GCA_963859935.3). Classification (NCBI taxonomy): domain Eukaryota; kingdom Viridiplantae; phylum Streptophyta; class Magnoliopsida; order Fabales; family Fabaceae; genus Lathyrus; species Lathyrus sativus. The sequence goes on from OZ012735.1 coordinate 287,968,700, forward strand.
CCTTCAGTTTCCCAATCACCTTGATCTCTCCAATCTTGATCGTGTAATTCTTCTCTAGCCAAAAGTCCTTTTTTCCTTCTCAAAATTTGTCTTAAATACACCCAGGTCCAACACAATAATAAGAAAATACCCAAAATACCCTTAGGGATCACAAAGGCCCAAAAAAATTAGAAAATTAGAAGATGACTCGCTTCAGCCAACACAAGTCGTGTCAGCTGACACAAGCGGTCGTGTTGGCCCCCTGGATATCTAATAAAACAAATTCCTGCTCCAGACTTGCTGACGTGGGCCATTTTAGGTGACACAGGCACCCGTGTCAGCCCACTGTCTAAAACTTTATTTTCTTCATCTTGGTACCCTCTTGACACGGGCCGTGTCAGGCCACACTTCCCCTTTAAGAACTCTTCCGAATTCCTGTTGTTTTTCTCGGTTTTTGCTCTGATTCTTCTTGATTGCTTACCTAAACCTAATAAAAATGGAAATACCAAATCAATACATAAAATGTGATAAAAGGAAATAAAATGCAACTAAAAGTATAAGACAATTAACTGAAACTCATGGTAAAATAACGTATAAAAATCACTAATCAAACTCCCCCAAACTTAAACAGTTGCTTGACCTCAGTAATAAGCTTAGATAAACATTTTTCAGATCAAATGCTACATATCAAATAAAAGACTTGTGACAGTAAGGTGTGTCGATACTCATACATGAGTCTTTATTCCGATCGGTTAGAACTAGTTCTCTTGATAATTGTCTGTTAACGAAGGTATTACACCAACACATACTGCGGTAACACCACTGACCTAAATCCCCCTTTCGGTCACCTCTCCAACTATGCTTTGGGCTTAAGTCTTTTCTTTGATTTTCTACCCCTTTCATTCGGATAATCATATTAAGGCACTTTTGATCGCTTTCCCTCACATGTATAAGATTGGATCAAGACTTTTTCAAGGCACCTTTATTCTTTTTTTCTCGCGCATTGGCGTTTATTAGTCCATATTGGGACGAATATAGAGACTCAACCACCATTAGGCAAAATAACCGGGTGAGGGTTACACAACTTAGAAGGATCAATTGTCTTTACCGTCATTATTCATCATATTTTTTTTTGGTGCCATAAGTCATTCTCTCAATCAACTTTATACATGTGATTCTTTTTAATCGTGTCAGACCATCACTATAAACTAATTGGGGAATACTTCTAAAATCCAAGTACTATGGCATAAATATACACATTGGACTCGTTACCTTACTTCGGGGAATCTAGGGTGTTCAAGTGATACCTCAATCTCCAAACTTTCCCAAATTCCCTTGTTTCAACTCCTCCTCCCTCAAACTCTATATACTTTCCTGACTACTTCACACATCACAGTATTCACATGAAAACTTTTATGGTCCTCATTCGGGGAGAGTTCAAAGCGATTTTTTAACGAAAGGACCCAAACACAATTACAAAGTACTTACAACAAAAACTCAAAACAGTAAAAAAAAACTCCCCCAAAGTTTAACTAAACATTGTCCTCAATATTTTAGAACAGGAGTGAGAGAGATACACTCACAAAGATCCTTACTGAGGATTTGGAGGGTAATGCAGCACTCTAGCTTGCACTTGTAAGGTCTCGTTTATTATCTGCAAACTAAACAAAAGAAATAACAAAAATAAAATGCTCAATAATTAAAAATGTGAGTTGCCTCCCACTCAGCGCTTCGTTTAATATCGCATGGCTCGACGGATCACTCCCCATTGTTATGGGGGGTATCTCAGCTTTCACGCTTTATTGCTTGAACTTTCCGTAACAAAGGACCGGTCAGGTTCAGAGATAAACGTAACTTTGTGTATCAAATCACATCCAACGTTTCTATTATTGACTCCTCGAATGAATTTTGGAGTCTCGCTATGTGCCTTGGATGCCTAAGATATTGCAACCTGATAAATTACACCAGATACTTTTTCCAGAAGTGGTTTAGAACTTTTACCTTTTTTCACTGTTTTGATCATTCCAACTGAAGGTTGATGATTTTCCTCTTTACCTTGCTTCTTGATGTCCAACACTTTTATAGTTATTTCTTCATCAAAATATTTCAAGGTTAGAGTACATGTTTTAATATCAACATTGCACCAACTAGTGAGCAAGAATGGTCGGTCAAGTATCATGGGAGTCTCTTCATTTTCTGGAATATCCATAATCTCAAAACTAAATGGGAAGGTAATGTTATCAATCGTCCCCATTACATCCTCTGCTAGCCCATATGACCTCTTAGTCGTATGGTCGAATAACTTCAAGTTTATTCCCGTATCGCTCACTTTTCCAATACCCGACTTTTTGAAAATAGATAAAGGCATGAGACTCACACTAGCACCTGAATCAATGATTATCTTCTTGAAAGTTCTATCTTTTATAGTGCAAGGAATTGCTACAAATCCATGGTCTTTCTGCTTGAATGGGATTCTCCTTCCCTGTGCTATTTCACTATACTGCTCAGTTGAAATTTTCTGCTCCTTACTCATTGGTCTTTTTTTCCATTACCTCTTTCATGAATTTCTTGTACAAGGGCGTTTGCTTGAGTGCTTCAAAGAACATCATATTGATTTCTAACTTTTTGAACATTGTGTTGAACTTTTCAAAGTCTTTCTCTTTCTGATCCTTCTTTGTAACTCTCTGAGGTTAAGGTAGCTTGATTTTTGGTTTAACCTCCTTTTTCTTTTTCTCTTTAGTTGGCTTCACAGGTGGTAACACTCTTTCCGGTTCTTTCCTGTTTTCTCTCACTTCAAGCTCAACTTCTATACACTGATAATCATTTGTTTATTTTTCTTCCTCTTCTTCCACGACTCTCTGACTTCTTGCGGTGACAGCATTAACATTCTCATGATTTTTTGGATTTTGTACTGTCGCGCTTGGGAGGGTTCCTCGAGTATGCGTGGAGAGTTGTTGGGTTATTTGTCCCATCTGAACTTCAATATTTTTTATAACAACTATGGTGTTCCTCTGATTACTCTGTGTCTCTTCTTGGAATTGAATATTGTAAGCTGCATTCTTTTCAATAACTATTTCTCATTCTGCTTTCTGAGGAGCATGTTGCTACTGTTGATATTGAGGTTGATTGTGATATCTCCAGGAGAAGTTAAGATGATTCTTCCACCCTGGATTATAAGTCTGAGAATAGGGATTATTCTTCTTCAGAAACTTTATCTCTTCAATTTATTAAGCAGTCGCAACACAATGCACAGTAAAATGGGATCCATTACAAATCTCACAACTCACAGCTTGGATAGGTTGAACTTAAGCCACAGGTTGCGTACTTACCTTCATTGCCTTAAGCCTTATTTCTACTTCAGCTTTTATTTGATCTTCCATTTTCACAACTTGAGTAGCCATCTTCAAATCAATCATTCCTTCCGGTTTACTCACACTACGGTCATACAGTTCCAAATGCTCATTTGCAGGAATGGATTCAATGATCTTCTTAATACCAGTGGTTGTTGTAAAGTTTGATGAGCCACCAACTACTGTATTAATTAGTTGCTTAGTCTTCATCTTGAGACCATTCACAAACATTTGCATTTGTTCAGTTTGATCCAGGTTATGAGTAGGACATGCAACCAATAAACATTTGAACCTTTTATACGCATCGCCCAATGATTCTCCCTTCTTCTGTTTAAACTTCATGATATCATATCTTTTACGAATATATACAGAGGTGGGAAAATACTCATTAAGAAAGGCCTTCTCCATCTATTCCCAAGTAGCAATACTTCATGTGGGTAATGAGTAAAACCATTCTTCAGCATCTTCAAAGAGAGTGAACAGAAACATTCGTAATTTCTTTGCTTCATCAATGTGCAATTCTATCTTGAGAGTAGTGCTTAGAGTCAAAATTCTTTGTAGATGTTTTTTGGCATCTTCATTAACCTTTCAGGTGAAAGGTTTCCTCTCAAGTTGGTTGATAGTGCTCGGATGCAACTGAAAATTTGCCACATTCACCAGTTGGTTTGCAATTCTTAACCTACCAGCCGGTGCATTAGCCCCACCGTAATCACCAAGTAGTCTCTCTGTTGGTGGAACTCCTGCCATAGTCTCAGTATCTGAGTCTGAACCTGCTAGTCTTGCTTGCCTATGCCTCTCGTGTAGAACTCTTTCGATCTCTGTGTCAAAAGGAAAATTAGCTGAGGATTCTCCTCGCATAAAAATGTTAGACGCAAATTAGTAATAACAAAATGCAAATAATAAAAATAATTTTTTAAAAAAACTGAAAATAAAATTTTGGTCGCAGAGCGACAAAATTTCAGTTGAATTATAATTAACTTATATTTTGACAGTCCCCGGCAACGGTGCCAAAAACTTGATCGGTAAAATAACAAGTGTATTATTTTGCCAATGTAGTAATAAGGGGGATTTCCCCGAATATCGATCTCGAGGACTGCATAAGAAATACAAGCTCTAAAATAATTCAGTTGAACAAAAGCACTTGGGGTTTTAAAATTGTTTGGTTTGATTATAAAAATATTTGTAAGTAAAAGAGAGAAATTGACTAAGTGGTTTAAAATATATGAGTAACATGCTAGGGGAAGTGTATGATCCGACTCATTAACAACTCTGAATTAACACTGCAATGACTTATTGTAACTAACTAATTACCGATTCTTTAGAATGTTTAGTCCTAAGTCCTTAGTGAGAAAAACTTCAATCATCTACCCTAATTCCTATGTCCATAGAGAATTATCAATGAGATTAAGCAATCAATTATCAAGAATATTCCGGTTCCTATAGGGTATCCCTAGTCCTAGGTGATATCTACTAAAAAATATTCAAAAGCAAAGCCTTAACAACGGTGGTCCAGCCTAATCATTAATCGTAAATCAAACCCTGTTGGTTCGATAGGGAAAACATTAAGAATAGCTAGATATCAAATCAGATATGTAAACAAAGGAAATGTCATTGTAATACTAATATCAGAGTTATTACAGATTCAAATCAGGGGCATTCCCTAGCATTTGGGGGTTTAGCTGCGCATAATATTCGAAGAAAATACAAAAGAAAAACTAGACATTACAAGATAATAGGATTCCTTGATCTTCAATTGCTTCCGCTCATTAAAACCTTCAGTTTCCCAATCACCTTGATCTCTCCAATCTTGATCGTATAATTCTTCTTTGGCCAAAAAGTCCTCTTTTCCTTCTCAAAATTTGTCTTAAATACTCCCAGGTCCAACACAGTAATAGGAAAGTACCCAAAATACCCTTAGGGATCACAAAAGCTGGAAAAATAAGAAAATTGGAAGATGACTTGCTTCAGCCAACATGGGCTCATCTAACAATGGGGCCGTGTTGGCCCCCGGGGTATCTGATAAAACAAATGCTTGCTCCAGACTTGCTGACATGGGCCGTGTCAGGTGACGCGAGCACCCGTGTCAGCCCACTGTCTAAAACTTTGTTTTCTTCATCTTGGTACCCTCCTGACATGGGCCGTGTCCGTGTCACGTGACACGGGTGGCCGTGTCAGACCATTATTCCCCTTTAAAAACGTTTCCAAATTCCTGCGGTTTTTCTCGGTTTTTGCTCTGATTCTTCTTGATTGCTTACCTGGACCTGAAAACAATGGAAATACCAAACCAACGCATAAAATGCGATAAAAGGAAATAAAATGCAACTAAAAGTATAAGACAATTAACTAAAACTCATGGTAAAATAACGTATAAAAATCACTGATCACACAGCTAGCACCCTTTATTTTTCATGATACAGCACGCCTTGAGTCCACGTTTTCATTTTTCAGTCACAAGACCATGAAATTTTTGAATGAAAAGTACTACCATAATCTCTCTCTATTTCTTCACATAACAACAACCTACCTCATCCCTTATTTTATCAGTTTTTCTTATAAAAAAAACCATAATCATATTCATCCATCATCATTTTTCCATACCACTCTCTCATTAAAAAGAAGAAACAAAACCATTTCATGAAAACATGACTTCATGTTAGAACACACAAAAGCCATTAACCATCACTTATTCATCTCGTTTTCCACTCCAACACAATTAGCTTTCCACTTCATGAGTAACAAACCACTTTTATAACACACATCCGACAGTTTGTTCAACAAGAAATCCTTCCTGCCACTGCCATGCTTGTGTAAACACTCACCACCATTTTTACACACGCACCACAAAACCTTCAAACACAAACTTTGTTTCACAACCACCACATTCTTCTCCATTTTTTTACACAACAACACCCACATAACCTCATTCGTCATTCCTTAATAACAACACAAGCTTCGACAAAAAATCATTCTTATGCGACCATACCTCCAATCCGAGCTCCTTCAGTCCGCCGCGAACTTCGCATCTACCACTGCGGCCAGATCTCCCTCATTTTCCGGCAACGACGAACCTTCACCGCGTATCATCATCGTAACCACCGTCTAGCCGCAAGAAGAAGGAATCAACACACGAGGAAGAATAGTGAGATGCGAGCAGAGAATGTTACGCACGCGCGAAAAAGTAGACGGAGGAAGTCGCAGACTGGAAGGAAGCGACGCGTGAGAACAAATCACTCCTGAAGAGGTTTACTTTCTTTCACTCTTTTATTATGTTTGAAAAATAACTAAGGCTGATATCTATTTAATTTTATGGATTACTATTTAATCAAAATCATTAATAAGTTATTAATGCACAATCTTTTTTTTCTTTTTATTAATTAATTTAGCTTGTTTGTTCATGTTTTTATTAATTAGCCTAATATAAACAAAATCTGTTTCTATTTTTCATTTTTATTAATTATTTCATTTATTATTACTTGGTTAATAAAGTTGGGCTAAGTCCAATTTGATTTTTTAGAAATAATCATACCCTTTATTTATTTATATTTTATATTAAATGCCAAAAAATATTTTTTTTTGTTGTGGTTGTTATCATTGTAATTATGTTGTTTATTTATTTGTTCCATGTTTTTCTTTAATTAATTAGCATAATGTAAAACACCAAATATTATTTTAAATTCTTCTTATAGGTTAGTTAGTAACTTCTATGATATACAAATTGTAAAAAAATGTTGTTGTGATTATTAATTAATTTAAATATTTCTATTTAATTTGATTAATTAAATTATTAGTTAATCCTATTAAAAATTGATATTTAATTTGATTAATAATTCATTTGTCGTTCGATTCTATTTTGCAGTTTGTTTGCTTCTATGTCTTGAGCACTTTCTGTTTATATTCATGATGCTTTGTCGTGTATTTTCTCTTTGTTTATTCGCGGTGCTTTGTCGTGTTTCTTTGTTTATTTACTACGCGACTCTCTTCCGCGTACCTGTTATTTTTATTTTGCGATGCTTTGCCACGTATCTTTTTTTATTGACTACATGATGTTTTTCCGTGCATTTCAGTTGACTTTTCACTGTCTGATTACCGTGATATTTTTCCATGCGTATTCTATGTTGTCTTATCTGTCTGACCATACATGATATTTTTCCGTGTATTGTGTCTGTGCTTTTATTTGATACCATTTACATGATGTTTTTTTGTGTATCTGATGCGGTCTTTAATCCTTGTCGACTCAATCCAAGGGAAGAGACTGTATGTTGACTTATCGTCATTATGCATGTCCCTCGTCTGTTCTTTACTTGTCTTAGTTTTTCTTAGTTCTTAAACCCTGACAACCCGTGGTTCCACGAACTACGGACGCTCTGATTTCTTAAAGTTCCTTTTGAGAATACGTAGGCACAAGACCCCAATCCTTGGCGAGCACACTTTTCTTTTTTTTCCACACATAGTTTCTGAACTACGATTGCTCTGACTTCCTATTAAGGATACGTACGCATAGGTTGCGAGATTCTAGCGAGCTACCTTTTTATTTTTCTACCTTTTTCATTTTGCACCTTTTCTCTTTACTTTGCCCATCCTTGCCTTAGCAAACAATTTTAGCAATAACACGAATATTTCAAGAGGTTCCTATAGAGTACTACAAATATTGCGAGATCCCTCGTACCTTTGATCTCTCTTTTGCTTAACTTTAGGCCTTGCTTTTTGCTTAGCATATTACTTAGGGTTTTTATTCGATCTTTTCTCCCTTCCCCTAAATAAAATAAAAGTTTGGTGGTGATATTTTATGATTTGTGATTCAAGTTAATATAATAGCTTGATATCTGATTCTCACCGCGACACCCTCATTATTGTATAGCAATTTGCAGTTGCAAAGAATAATATTTAATTTTGAATAGTAGAGAGAAACTCTATAGAATTGCTCTTCTTACATATTTGGTTCAAATCCTAATTCTCTTTTCTTCTGGATTCAATTTGTCTTTCTTCTTCCATTAACAATTGCTGCGCAGAATCATTTTTGTAATCAAGGTGTGATTGATTTACTCGAGTCAAGAGTGAAGAACAATAGAGGAATTTGATTGGTTGATTGTATCTTGTTCATCAAGATTGGTTTGGAATTCTCCAAGATTGGGTTAATTCCAACAATAAGTAGTGTAACTTCTGAATTTAAAGAAATCACAAATTACTGGACAATTCATAATTTTAATACACAAAACTCAGTTTTAATTAACGTTAAACCGAAGTAATTTTTTGAAACTTTTTTAAATTGTATTTCTATGTTCAATTTTACATACCTACCATTAAGTCAGGGTAATGTTTTCTAAAAATGTTTTTAATATATTTTAGAATTAAATTTGTCAGGGGTCCTCATAAATATGCCAACATTCAATTTTAGTCCATCTAAAATTCTCCTTAAAACAATGGTCCTCGCAAACTTTTCCGTCCCTGTAATTGGTCCCTCTCATTACTTTCCATTGGTGGAGGCTTACATGGCATGCAACATAGAATTTTTGGTGATGCGACATACATGTGGCATTGCCTACATGAAAAAAAAATACTGACATGGATGTCACCTGTCAATTGTTTCCGTTTTAATTTTTTAAATTAACATCATACCTAAATCCAGAAATGGAAGCTAATCTGTAGTTAATGTTCTATTCCCTTTTATTTTGATATTAAACTATGTCAAGACCAAGTGCTTCACAATTAAAGATCACAGTTAAAGATCGTTAGGATAGAGTTCATTTCTTCAATTAAGGTTTTGTACAATTGTTGAAGATTGATTCATTCAAAAGTTTCATCCAATTTATTTCAAGTTTATGATGAGTTCTAAATATTCAATTGGTTTCAAAGGCAGTGGACACATGGAAATTCAAGGCTTTTATTACCAAGATCATACTACAAATATCAAAAGCCCATGGATTCTACAACAAAGTTCATTTTCATTACAATAAAGAAAAAAAACCTTTACAAAATGAAATGCCAAAATAAAGGCCCATTCACACAAGAGTCCATATTACAAAAATTACAAAAAAAAATGGGAGCTACGAGGTTTCACACGGCCCATGAAGGCATTTCCAAACCACCAGATTACACAACCATTTTCATCCATGAATAATTCCAGGTCACACATAATATACATAATTCATAGTCATTCTACTACTTTGCAAAATCAACTTACATGACCAACTGCAGCCATGAATCACGCACGGACCACATCCTACACAACAACCAAAAACCATACAATTACACAAAAGCCAAAATCATAATTCATAGCAGCCAACGCTACAAACCATTTCACAATAAAACCTTGCCATCACGCCATACAAGCCGACCTGCATAAATTCCAACCAAGCCAAGCCACAACTATATGCAAACGACAAAAACTCCAAGTTGCTGAACACAAAAATAAAACATAAGCAATAACAAACACTTATACCGCACTGCATTATGCATTGCACAACAATACACCCACCTGCAATAACAACGAGTGATTACAGACAACTTGCAAACTATTCCGGACTCCACAATTACAAAACCTGCAAAACGACGAAAACAACAGTGGCGTACTACAGATTTCCAATGACCTCTCCTCACTTCTCCTATAAAATCCATTTCATTTTCACAAACGAGATGGAAAAAAGAACCTCTCGAAAATCCTTTCGTTCAACCTTCTTTCTCTTCACCCATTCATTACAATAATCATTCAAAAACCTCAACAATACCAAACAATCGATCTTTTTTATTTGAACCCATCAACAACGCACAAACTTTTCACCCAAATCCCTCACGGTTCATACAACTGAACAACAAATAGGATTCTAAAAAACAAATCAAAATCTGAGTTAACCTTGTTTCAACAACCATAGAACACCTATTATTCACAAAACCACACCAAAACAGAATCTGAATCTGAAGAAGAAGATAAAAGAGATCGAAACTGAACCATACGAAAGTGAGATTTAAACCGCACTTGAACCTGTGTTGAAGCTTTTTGAGACGAAATTGCTTTTCCAAACCATAAGCCGTGTAGAAGTAAATGAATTGAAGGTTGTTGAGGATTTTGTGTTCTTTTTTTTTTTCATCTGGCTTTAGTTTGGCTGAGAGGCAATGATGAGGAATTCTCCCTCTAAGCGTGTTTTTGGATCTTGGTTTCAAATGCAGAGCCTTTTCATTTGTTTCTTTCTGATTTGATTTAAAGTTTTTTCGCAACCATCCCCAGTTCGTGGTGTGTTCAGAAGGTGGATGTATAGAAGCCTTGTGTGGAACCGTGATGTTTTGTTGGAAAGGATCATATGTTGCTGCTTATTAACCATGGTGATGGGTATTAGTAATAATTCATATTTTATTATATTACTTTCTTAAGCCCATAAATTTGATAGAGGGTATTTTAGTATTTATCTTATTCTAGTAACCCTAATTTTAGCTTATAAATAGGGTGACAATCATTGTAACCAAATATCATGTTTTTTTCTGCCGTCATTCTTAATAGAATATTTCTACCTTTCATCATTTATTCTACCTTTGCACCAACAATTGGTATCTAGAGCTCCGGTTCAGATTCATTGGGAAACACGGGAAACACGAGTGAACGTGAGGTCTTGTGTGTTTGATTTTGTTTTTCAGATTCTTGTTGAATCTTGAACAAAATCTGATTAGAATTTTTTTTTAATTCTGTGGGTTGGGAAACACTGTGTGAGAAAACTCTGAGTGTATTGTGCAAAGTAGAAGATGAACGGAAACGGCAACATGAACACCAAACTTCCAGTATTTGATGGCAAAAACTGGAATCGTTGGATGATTCAATTGCGTGTACTATTTGGTGCTCAAGATGTTCTAGATCTTGTCACTGATGGTTATGTTCCAGTAGCAGCAGATGCAATGGATGAACAGAAAAACGCGCAGAAGAAAGTAAGGAAGAAGGATCAGAAAGCATTATTCTTTATTCATCAATGTGTTGATGTAAATGTGTTTAAGAAGATTGCAGATTCAACGACAGCAAAGGCTGCGTGGGACACACTGGTTAGATGTTATGGTGGTGACGCATCAGTGAAGAAGGTGAAGCTTCAGTCCTTGAGAAAGCAATATGAGAATCTCAACATGAAGAATAATGAGAAAGTTTCTGAATACATCTCCAGAGTGATTCTGATCACTAATGAGATGAAGGCGTGTGGAGAAACTCTTTCTGAAGAAACAATCATGGAGAAAGTGTTGAGATCCCTTACTCCTCAATTTGATTACATTGTGGTAGCAATAGAACATTCCAAAGATCTGAGCGCAATGAGAAATGAAGAGCTGCAGAGCAGTCTAGAAGCGCAAGAGTTGCGTCTGACTGAGAGAAACTCTGAAAAGGAAGTAGAACAGCAGGCTCTGAAAGCAACTTCTGATAGGAGGTATCAGAAGAAGTCAGAAGCCAGGAGAAGATCTGATGGTGGTCAGAAGTCAGAAAGCTCAACCTCTGATAGACAAAAGAATGCTCAGAGGGGAAAAGAGAAGTATGAAAAAAGAAAAATACAATGTCACTGTTGTAAGAAGTTTGGCCATTTTGCTAGAGATTGTTGGTCAAACAAGGAGAAGAAATCAGAAGAAGCAAATATAGCCAGAGGCTCTGATGACGAATCTGTGCTATTGATGACCTCTGAATCTGATGATCTGACAGACTGGTGGTATATGGACACTGGCTGTTCAAATCATCTTACTGGAAACAAGAAAAGGCTGGTTGACTTTGACTCTGAAAAGAGAACAAAGATCAGATGTGCTGATGACAAATATCTTAATGCAGAAGGTATGGGAAATGTCAGAGTGATTCTGAACAATGGGAAAACAACATTGATTCAGAACGTGTGGTATGTATTTGGCATCAGAAGCAATCTGATGAGTGTGGGACAATTAATTGAGAAAGGTTTTTCAGTTACCATGAAGGATAATCTTCTGAAGTTGTATGACTGCAATCAGAAGTTGATTATGGAGTCAGAACAGGGAAGAAATAGAACATTCAAGGTGAATGTCAGAACTGCAGACTCAGAATGTCTTAGTGCAACATGTGCTGAGAAGGAGAGTGAGCTGTGGCACAGAAGATTTGGTCATTTGAATTTCAGAAGCCTAAAACATCTGAATTCAAAGAAGCTGGTACATGGAATTCCTGCAATTAAGAAGCCTGAGAAGTCATGCAAAGTTTGCATGGAAGGAAAACAACCACGTTTGCCATTTGCGTCAGAAGTTGCTCCAAGAGCAAAACATGCCTTGGGAGTTGTACATTCTGATGTGTGTGGTCCATTTCCAGTAGCATCAATTGGAGGGAATAAGTACTTTGTGTTGTTTGTTGATGAATTCACAAGAATGACATGGGTATCCCTTATTAAATTTAAACATGAGGTGTTTGATGAATTCAAGAAGTTCAGAATGAAGGCTGAGAATCAGAGTGGTCAGAAGTTGAAGATTCTTAGAACTGATGGTGGAGGTGAGTATAACTCCAAAGAGTTCCAGAAGTTCTGTGAGGAGAATGGAATTGAGCATGAGGTTACTGCTCCTTATACCCCTCAACACAATGGTCTTGCTGAAAGAAAAAACCGTACTTTGCTTGATATGGTGAGAAGCATGCTAAAGGAGAAGAAGCTTCCTCAGAAGCTCTGGGGAGAAGCTGTTGCCACTGCAACGTATGTACTCAACAGATGTCCTACGAAGAAGTTGAAGGAAATAGTTCCTATGCAGAAGTGGACTGGAGACAAGCAAAGTGTTAGTCATCTGAGGGTGTTTGGTTCTGTTTGCTATAAACATGTTCCAGAAGCCAGAAGACAGAAGCTGGATGATAGAAGCAAAGTGATGATTCTGATAGGGTACCACAGTACAGGTGCATACAAGCTCTATTGTCCAGAAACCAACAAAATTGAATTCAGCAGAGATGTGATTGTGAAGGAATCAGAAGTTTGGAATCGGGATAAGTCTCAATCTGATTCTGATGTTAGAACTTCTGAAGAAAGGTCAGAGTTAAGAATTTCTGAAGTTGAAGTAAACTCTGACGTTGATTCTGACTCTGATAGTGATTCTGACTCTGGAGAAGACTCAGAAGATGAAGGTGACTCTGATGATCCAGACTCTGATGGTAATCCAGATTCTGGTGGAAATTCAGACTCTGAAGATGGCCAAGGCTCTGGAGGAAGTCAAGCCTCTGAAGCTAGAAATTCTGAAGTTCAAGACTCTGGAAATATGCCAGATCCTGAAGTTGGTCAAAGCTCTGGAGGTCAATCATCTGAAGCTAGAAAATCTGAAGCTCAAGACTCTGAACAAGTTCAGAGACCACAAAGAATCAGAAGCGTTCCCAGAAGATTTGCAGAATTTGACATGCTGCAAGACACTGAAGTAGACTCTGAAGGAGAAGTTATTCAGTGTGCCATGTTAGTAGACTCTGAACCTATAAGTACAGAGGAGGCTCTTAAGCATAATCTTTGGCTAAAGGCAATGAAAGAAGAACTTGATGCTATAGAGAGAAACAAGACTTGGAAGCTGACAGAACTTCCAAAAGACAAGAAAGCTATCAGCGTCAGATGGATTTTCAAGCAGAAGTTAAAGCCAGATGGTTCAATTGGCAAACATAAAGCAAGGTTGGTAGCCAGAGGATTTCTACAGAAACCTGGGCTGGATTATTCTGAAGTGTTTGCACCTGTAGCAAGACATGAAACAATCAGAATGGTGATTGCAATAGCTGCTAACAGGAATTGGCCTCTGATGCATTTAGATGTAAAATCTGCATTTCTGAATGGTCCATTAGAAGAAGAAGTTTACGTGTCACAACCTCCTGGATTTGTGAAAAAGAATCAGGAAGGGATAGTGTACAGATTATACAAAGCTCTATATGGATTGAAACAAGCGCCCAGAGCTTGGAATCAGAAGATTGATTCATTTTTCAAGAAGCAAGGCTTTCAGAAATGTGAGATGGAGTACGATGTCTATGTTCATCATACTTCTGAAGGCAATATGACTCTGGTATGTTTATATGTTGATGATATACTATTGACTGGAAGTTCTGAACAGGAGATAGCCAAGTTCAACAAAGTTCTGATGAATGAATTTGAAATGACTGATCTAGGCAAAATGACATACTTTCTAGGGATGGAGTTCAGATATTCTGAGAAAGGTATCATTTTGCATCAACTCAAGTATGAATTAGAACTTCTGAAGAGGTTTGAACTGAAGAATTGTAAGACTGCTGTCACACCTTCAGATACAAATCAAAAATTGGATTCTGACTCTGATGGAGAAGATGTGGATGCTACAACCTTCAAACAGTTGGTTGGTTCTCTGAGGTATTTGTGCAATACCAGACCTGATATTTGCTATTCTGTTGGGATGGTTAGTAGGTTCATGAGTAAACCTAAGTGGTCCCATTATCAAGCTGCTGTCAGGATTCTGAGGTATATCAAGGGAACTCTGAAGTATGGAGTGTTATTTTCCTCTGGAAGAAAGGATGAATCAGAACTTCTGAGTTATTCAGACTCTGATTGGTGTGGAGACAGAGTTGACAGAAAAAGTACCTCTGGGTACTTGTTCAAATTTCTGGGAGGTTCCATTTCTTGGTGTTCCAAGAAGCAACCTGTTGTGGCGTTGTCAACCTGTGAAGCTGAATACATTGCAGGTGCTGTTACTGCATGCCAAGCTGTGTGGATTCTGAATCTGTTGCAGGATCTGAAGATTAAAATAAACAAACCTCTGAAGCTGATGATTGACAACAAGTCTGCAATCAATCTTGCCAGAAACCCAGTGCTGCATGGGAGAAGCAAGCATATTGAGACCAAGTACCATTTTCTGAGACATCAAGTTCAGAGTGGAGTGTTAGAAGTTGTACACTGCAGCACTCAGAAGCAGTTGGCAGATGTTCTGACGAAAGCTATCAAGACTGATCAATTTCTCAGATTAAGGGATGGAATTGGTGTTACAAGTTTTGATGGAATATGAATTAAGGGATGGTATTAGTAATAATTCATATTTTATTATATTACTTTATTAAGCCCATAAGTTTGTTAGAGGGTATTTTAGTATTTATCTTATTCTAGTAACCCTAGTTTTAGCTTATAAATAGGGTGACAATCATTGTAACCAAATATCATGTTTTTTTCTGCCGTCATTCTTAATAGAATATTTCTACCTTTCATCATTTATTCTACCTTTGCACCAACAATGGGCTGGGCTTTAAAGCCTGTTTTACTCTTTCCATCTTTTTTTGTTGTTTTAGAAAAACTGCGTTCATTTTTTGGAAGAATGGTGGGCTTATTCTAAGTCCACATGATATCTTTTTTATATACACCTTTCAATGATCCATGACACACCTTCTTTTTTTTTGTTGATTGTTTTCTTATTTCATTTCTTCAAAAAATACTATGAAGAGAATTTTATTTTGGTTATAGTTTGGTTTGTTTAATATTATTGGACCCAATTTCCTTTATTATTCATTTACTTCTCATTCCGTTTTATTTACCATTTCATTTTCGAACGATAAAGTCTTTATATTTACAAATATTAATTGATTGAGGTTGCTTAACCTTCGTTATTTCAAATCTGTAGTGAATGATCATCGAGATCATTTTCTATACTTTGGAATCGTGATAGGTTACCCTTGATTAATTGACACATGTTTGTGATTAAGACGAGATCGTCACCTTTTCTTTTCATATGGCATGATTACTTTGAAAAATGATCCTCAATATCATTTCTCCATCGTGTTTTAGCACGAATATCAACTCGCGCGACGTCCTATAGTTTGATCTCCGTCATAGATCGAGCTACGACGATTTAGCGCTACATTTCAACCTGATTCATTCAAAAACGACTAACCACTAACTTTAATTTCAGTCAATATACTCTTGTTTTAATTTCAGTAAATATGTCTTGATTTTATTAGCATTGTTCATATACTTGTTAACATTATCTTGATTATACTATTATGGATATTATTTTGATTATATTGTTATATATCTTGTCATATTATTCACATTGTTCATATTATCCATATCATATTCATCATATCTTATTCACAATATTCGGAAATACAATAATAACAATCGAAACCCTAAAAGCTTAAATTGGTCGACTCTGGTTACTTTTCTGAGCAACGGAACTTACACTGTATACAGAAACCCTAACTTAGAGCTTTTGTCCAACTCTTGCTCAATTCTTAGTTTAGGACACCTCGCACTGACACGACATTCTCTTGGGCTCCCTTACAATGAACCCTTTTGTTTTATGAAATCTCATGTAACTTACATGCATCCTGCTTCATTTCGATGTAGACATTCGTATTTCTTTGATTGTGTTTTGTTTACTAGGAGCACCCCTAGGGACCAGCATTAACTAAATTATTTTCAAACTAATTCTCGATTCTTCATGAATACATTTTCAAACACCCTCCATAATTCGATTGCTCGTAAGCATTCACCCTCCATAAAACATACACTCACACATTTCATCGTTGTTTCGTTATTAGGAGCATCCCTGGGGACTAGTATTGATTCTCACCTCTTTTCAACCGAACCCTCGACTCGTCGACGAGCCATTTTAAAATCAACCTCTTTTCAATCTTCTTTGCACACAAATACAATCAAACCCTTAATCCAACGTCAAATGGTATTTTATTCAAACTCGTAAGTCAAATGCCTTTTGCCTCGCCATCAACTTCTTTTCGCAACCAATCCGATTGTATTTTTTTCAAACGCTTTCTTAAACAAATAAACAAAGAAGAAGATTCTTAGAGTCTAGCATTCCTTGGATCTTCAAATAAGTGGCTCTTGAGACGCACGCCTTGGGTTGTCATTCACTCAACCTTTCGTCTCAAAATACCTATTTCATATTCAAACATTTTCGTAATCAAATTTATGAAAGAAGGAGATTCTTGAAATCTATCATTCCTTGGATCTTCGAATGAATAGCTCTCGAGGCACACCCCTTGGGTTGTTATTCATTTAATCTTTTGAATTCAAAATGCTCAACCCTTTCTCAAACCTATTCAATCCAATCTCGAAAGGACTGAGTTCTTGGAATCTCACATTCTTTGGATTCTTGAGTTACTGTAACACCCCAAATTTAAGCGGAATATTTTAATTAATTATTTAATTGAGAATATTCGTATTTTTGGTGGTTTTCAGTGGTTTTGTGGATTATTGAGAAAATGTGCATTTTTGGACTATTTATTTAATTAATAGTATACTATATGAAAATATTAGTATTATTATTGATTAAAATGAATATAAGTGAAATAAGGGTAAATTGGGCATTATGAAGAGTTAGTAAGGGTGTTATGGGAAAAACCCAATTGTGTGGCCCAAGTCTATGTTTGACAAAATAGAATTCTGAAGGTTGAGGATTCATTTTGTTAACCGTGAAAAGAATGGAGGCCAGAGCTCTGAGGAGGGATCAGTGGAGGCAAAAGCTTCAGAAGATTGTCGGAGTTAATCGTGAAAGGTTTGAATCGGCTAAGGTATGGGGAGTATCGTTGTTCATGATTTTCTATGTATGCCTTTAGATGTGTTTATGGTTGGTTTGTGATTTAAGGTATTTTGGGTTGGTTATGGGAAAATAGGGAATTTGATGATAAGGCTTTGAGGTTAGGGGTAATGGTATGTAACCCTGAATATTGATATGAGAAGGGAAACCTTAGGCCTTCGTGGCCAAAACCTTAGATTGTGATATGTTTGACCCTGTAGGAATAGGAATATTCAATGTGAGTAACTCTGATGCACTCAGAGCAATTGCAGGAAAATAATGTTTTAGGTAGTGCAAATGTTGCTAGATTGGCCTAATAAACCATAGATTTTATGCCTTTATCATCGTAAGACCTTAGGGATGATTTAGGGATGTTTTGGAGGCATTGGGGAAGTGAATCGTGTGGACTTTTGGATTGATTTAGGTTCCGGAGCGTAATAACGTTTTGCTGTCCGTCACGGCTGTTCATGTTTTCGGTCGAAATCGTTTTGGACGTAACTTTTGATTCGTAAGTCCGTTTTGACCCCCGTTCGAAGCGTTGGAAAGCTAATGAACAGGGCTATAACATAGTATAGATAAGGGAATTGGTTTCCCAATATTTTTATATCTAATTATGTTTGAGAAGTCAATTGTGTATATGTTCTATTAATGAATCATGTTTTGGTTCAGTGATGTCTTGACGTTTTGATGCTGCGATTTTCCTGATGAATTACCATGAGGGTAACTGTGATAATATGATGAATTAACATGAGTATGACTATGAATTTTATGTGATTAATAGGCGATAGTATGAGAACTACCGTGAGTATAATATGATGAATTAATATGAGTATGATAGTGAGGTTGCGTGAGTAATAAGTGCTAGTATGAGAATTACCACGAGTGTAATTATGATGAATTAATATGAGGAAATGTGAGATGATATTAGGGATTAATATATAAATACTATGTGATGATATGACGAATTAACATGAGTAGAACTGTGAAGTTTATGTGATTGATATGCGATAGTGTGAGGATTACCGTGAGTATAATTTGATAAATTAATATGAGATGATATGGGGGTTGTATTATGAATTGATATGAGATAATATGACTATGAGCTAATATGTGATTTATACGTGATTATATGATGGCATGATGTGTGAGATTAATTACTATGATGAACTATGATGATATGTTGTATGATGAGTAATATGACGAATTATGATGATATGATGTATGCTGATTAATGTGATGAGATATGATGATATGTTGTATAATGATGATTACTGTGATGAGATAAGATAGCATGATGTATGATGATGATTGTTACGATGAGCTATGATGACATGATTTATGATGATGAATATGACGTGTAATGATGATGAATATGATGAATGATGATGCACCATATGCTGTTATTATGAGGACTATTGTGAAGTGTGCATCATGCATTCATGTGCATCCGGACTTTGGTTCAGGACCTCGATTACTTTGGCTTCAATCCCACTTTGTGGATGTGAAGTATTTTGATGTGCTCCGATCCTATTGATGGGGATCTATGGAGGGTTGATGGCCCAGTGTCCACCGCGCTGTGATGATTGGTACCACATGCATTGAGTCTATGTTGCATTTGCATTTATGAGCCTTTGTGTATAAATTATGACGTTGTGGCCTTTGAGGCATATTTGAAGGATATCAATGTGTTGAATATAACTATGATTAATATGTCATTTATGCATTAATTGTTATACATTGATTATTATGAATTGTCTTACTCACCCTGCCTGTTTGAATGTTACCTCCACGTGGGTAACGTGCAGATGAGCAAGTTTAGTTGTGGACGCCGTCGGGGAGTATTGTGAAGTTTAGAGTCGTTAGCCTTTATGGTTAATGTAGAGGGTCTTGCTCTGATATGTAACATCGGGTTAGGTTCTTTGAGTTGATTGTATATCATTGGGTTATTTTACTGATGTTCCCTTATGAGGAAAACATTGAGTTATGTTTTGAGTTCCGCTGTATATGATGTTTTGATGTACGTTGAGAAAACCCGTGTGTTATGGAGTATTGACCAACTTTGTTGACTTTGAGAAATTTACACCCTTTTGTGGCTTTTTAATGAAAGTTAATATTTTAATCTGAAATCCGTGTTATTTTGCCGTAATATCTGTGGGGTAGAATAAGGGTGTTACAGTTACAGATCTCGAGGCATGCCCCTTGGGTTGTTTGTCATTCAATCTTTCGTTCCTAAATAAAACTCAATCAAACTTCAATACCAATTCAACCCCTCTTTTCATGGTCGTCTCCACGAACTATGGACGCTATGATTTTTTATTCTCGTCCAAATAAAGATACGTAGGCCCAAGATTCTGATGATGTTGGCGAGCTACCTTCTATCCATTTTCTGTTTCCCCTCTATCTTTCCCGTAGTCGAACTACGAAAGCTCTGATTTCTCATTCTCTTTTGAATGAGCATACGTAGGCACAATGTCCCCAATCCTCGCCGAGCACCCTATTCTTAAACCACCCATTTCCCCTAGCATTTTGAATCCTTTTATCGTATCATTTTGCATTTAGTTGAAAAGAAAAAAACAAGCTTAGATAACATTCATCACAAATTGAACTAAGAGGTTCCTGTTGAATGCAACAGACGTGAGAGGTGCTAATACCTTCCCCTTCGCATAACCGACTCCCGAACCCAGGACGTGATTGCGACGATCGTGTTCTTATTTGTCTTTTAAAAGGTTTTCTTGATATTTTTCTTTCCCATCTTCTTGGGATAAATAAAATTCGGTGGCGACTCTATCGAACATCATTTTCACGCCTTTAGCACGAGGTTCGTATGTTCGAATTATATTTTTCGAGGTGCGACACTATACTGAATATTTCGTTAAGCTAGATAATGATCATATTTATGGAAACAGTTTCCTCACTTTTTGTGATGTTACTGCTATTTGTTAGCCGTCAAAGGAAATAATTCAATATTCATCTATCACTCATGACTCTTTTCTCAAGAGGAAGTGTTGGTTATGAATAGAATATTGGAGACTAATGACTGACAGAAGATCTCTCTCTCTCTCTCTCTCTCTCTCTCTCTCTCTCTCTCTCTCTCTCTCTCTCTCTCTCTCTCTCTCAGTCTAGTTCTACTAGACTCTGATGGATGATAGCTTCTGAAAGTTGTTAGATTCTGAGATTTAGAATAACATTATTTACTGATAAGTCCAAGCTTTTGAGATTGTCATTAATTTTGGTAAATCTAACTTAACAGAAAGATGTTGAACAAGATGTCCCAACATGAAGAACCTGCTGAAGAACAAGATGTTGGACAAGACGTCCTATCATGATGATTTGACATCTTTGTCTGTTACTTTATAGTTTTAAATACTGCTATTTTATTTCCAGATTTCAGAATATTATAGGAATATTTGTTTATCCTAGGTGGCGTTCAAGATTGAGGAATCAGAGATTTTGTTGGAATCTGAAGATGCTATTTTCTAATTGTGGAGACATTTTAGAAAACTTTGGATTGAAGAAACTATTCTTTTGGAGAATAAGTTGCAGATTCTGTATAACAGAATTGCTGCATTTTTTGAAGCCCAAATCCAGTTTAGTTTATGGTTATAAATAAGATGGATTTAACCTAATCAAGGTGTGGAAAATGCGTTGTTGCTTAGGGCATTCTAGGGTTTGTTTATTTTGTGAGCCTTCTTGTATCGTGTTAATACTAGAGCTGAACTGTTTGCATTGAGTTGTAATTTCTGTCACTACTTTGATTGAAAGGGAATTGAGAAGGGTCTCATACCTAGGAGAGTCTTAGATAGAAATTAAGCACGAGTAGTGATTAAGTGATAAGTCATAAACCGGAGGTTGTTTATCTTAGAATTAATACTATCTAATGTATTTCATTCCTGGCTTGGTATCCCTCAGATGTAGGTGTTGTTGTACACCAAATTGGGTTAACAATTATTGTATGTTCGTTTACTTTCTACAAGTTTTTATTGGGCTACTTCTTGTTATTGTTCTTAGCAGAGATCAAGTGTCTTGACATATCTTAGGACATCTGAGATCTGCATACCAGAATTTCAATTGGTATTAGAGCAGGCATCATGCTCTATATCTGGGTGAGATTCAGGGAAGTTACTTTCTGGTTCAATGGACAAGGAAGGAGAATATTTGAACAAACCACCCATCCTTGATGGATCCAATTATGAAAATTGGAAAGTGCGCATGGTGGCCTTCATTAAGTCCATGGTTGGTAAAGCTTGGAAACCTGTGGTCAAAGGATGGGATCCACCAAAGGTTAAAGATCAGCAAGATAAGATTATCGATGTTATAAAGCCCGAGGAAGACTAGGATTATGAAGATGACAAGCTAGCTCAGGGAAATTCCAAAGCATTGAATGCCATATTCAATGGAGTGGACAAAAACATCTTTAGATTGATAAAGAAATGTATTGTTGCCAAAGATGCTTGGGAGATCTTGAAGACTGCTCATGGAGGAACCTCTAGAGTGATATCATCAAGACTTCAACTTCTTACTACTAAGTTTGAGAACTTGAAGATGAAGGAGGATGAAAGTATTCAAGACTTTCACATGAGAATTGTTGATATAGCCAATACTTCAAGTGATCTAAGAGAAAAGATTTAGAAGCTAAGTTGGTCCAGAAAATCCTAAAATCTCTTCCACAAAGTTTTGACATGAAGATGAATGAAATTGAAGAAGCCCTAGACATAAACACCATGAAGGTGGATAAAGTCATGGGATCTCTTTAGAATTTTGAATTGGCAATTAGTGAGAAATATGAAAAGAAGAAAAGCATAGCCTTGGTATCTAATCAAGGTGAATGTGACCCTAAGTCCAAGGAAAAATTGTCTAAGGTGGTTGTGCTTCTTAGAAAACAGTACAGTCAATTATTAAAGAGGGTGGATGGGGAGTCAAGATCAAATGTGAAGATTCAGTCATCCGATATTAACAAAAGGAAGGATTTTGGAAGAAAGGACAAAACTGAAGAGAAAGCTAACAAAGGTAAAGGAATTTGATGCTATAAGTGCGAAGGATTTGGACACATCAAATCTGAGTGTCCTAACTTTCTCAAGAAAGAGAATAATGGCTTGTCTATTTCTTTGGTCTGAAGATGATTCTTCAAGTGAAGGAGATACTGCTAAATAGGTTTCTGCTCTTACTGGAGTATATGATTCTGATAAAGAATCAGATGGTGAAGATTTCGCTTATGATGAATTGGATGCCTCGTAAAAGAAGTTGTGTATCAAAAGTGCTGAAGTTTGTCAACTAGGAAAGGACCAACATAATCTTATTGGTCAACTTCATGATGAGAGTGAAACACTTGGCTATTATTTCTGACCTGGAAGAGGAAGTTGCATTACTCAATTCTAAACTTGAAAATATGAATAAAACTGTAAGAATGCTCAATAGCAGTTTTGTTGTGCTGGATGAGATTCTTCAATTTGGGAGGAGGGCTGAAGACGTCAAAGGACTCAATTATAATGATCAAGTGATGGTGAATAAAGGAAAAGAGCCAACATTAAATTTTGCTCATCTTGAAAGAAAGCAGAATCGAAAGATGTCAAGAAAGATGTCTCAACATCATTAGAGACCTCATAAGAGTTCCCCGAGAAGCAACAAGCAAGACTAAAAAATTTCATCATTGTGGTAAGTTTGGTCACATAAAGCCTTACTGCTACAAGTTGCATGGATATCCCAAGTCTGCTTCACAACCCAGAAAAACGCAGGTTGTTGTTAAAGCAAAAAAAGAAGTGGACTCCCAAGAATAACATTCTTGCTCTCATAGCTCATATGTAACACCCCACTTTACCCCGTACGTGTATTATAGGAATATTATAGAAAATACATCAGAGTTCCAAAATTAGTAGGATGTCACACTAAGTCACTTCCTTCATTTCAAAAAAACCAGTAGCTATCTAGCTTTCAATTAAACAGCAGAATAAAATCAATGTTCAAATATAATTTCCACAACCGGTGGTTATACATTATTAATCCACCAATTAAAAGATACATAACCATAAATCAAGAAAATAAGCCAATTAAACGTAATCCCGTCATCCCATGTTATATGTCATAGCGACTCCTAAGACTCAATCGAATAACAACACACTCCAAGCACTACTCAGGTACCTGGTCATCTGCACTCCCCAAGGAGCACAGACACAACAAACAGAAAAGGGGTGAGAACTACATTCAATAAATAAGCGGTGAAATACATATGCTAAGGAGTAGTTACACACCACACATACGATCATACATATATAAAGCACATACACGTGCCACATCAATTACTCGACATCAATAACCCATATTCAATTACAATTATGCAATGTGACTAACTAACTCGACACAATGCATGTGGTACCAACACAAATACATACGGTTCACCCTAGAACCCGATTCCCGTCGGAATCCGAATAAGTCGTATACGTTCCTCTGAACTATAACTTATCTCCACAATGAGTTCCACATGAAGTCTAGATGAAACTAGGCACACATCATGGATTCCCACCTAGCCATCTCCACAAGACACATGACATGAAATGCATGACAACACAATTATGAAATATAATAATTCAAGCAAAATTCACGATCATCAACGATCCACACGAGCCATCCGCTCACCGTAATCCTCGCAGGAATTACCTTAATCGCACAAGATTATCCACATTCGATAATCATGGCTCACAATCATCAAGACACACCCTTTAAAGGCATACCCATATCATTCCATATTTTACCGATTCAATTCCTTACTCCTATCTCTAGGTTCATTTTAGTCGTATTAATCCTACTGAATCAACGGAAATGCATTCCAAGTAAACGCTAGACAGAAATCACAAAAACTGGGGAAAAATCATCCTAGACTGTCCATACGCGTACCAACAGGGTCCATACGCGTATTGCTTGCTGTCATGCGCGTATCAACCCTACCATACGTGTACGACCAGAGGCTTCTACCTCCAAAACCCCATCAAAGTCACCCCTTACGCGTATGGCTACTCCTATATGCATATTGCCAAGCCCCATATGTGTATCATACGCGTATCACCAGATGGCCGTGTTGGGACTAGGGACAGGGCACGTCTGATACGCGTACAACCCTTGGGAAGTCCCCCGTACGCGTATTGACACCCCCAATACGTGTATGACCAGCAGATCTGTCAAAAAACCCAGATCTCATCATTCTCACGAGTTTCCCCTCTAGATTCATCATTCTACCTCCTTCTTCATCCTAAAACTCAGATTTCTAATCGATTTCAATGAATCATATCTTCTATTCTATCAAGATTCTAATTATTAGATCTAGTCTAGATTACAGTTAAACCCTTAGTTTCAGATCTGTTAAACCACAACATTCCATCACAGATTCAGGAAATTTCCAAACGAATTTTCATGTTCATACCAGAATCATACTTACAGTAGCATACACTAGTCATTCAACAATAACAGCAATCACATGGAAATCGTAATATCACAAAAATCAAATAGAAGGCAAGAACAAACAACATTCCTACGAAAGAAAGGGCCTCTCACTATCCTCTCATGTTAAATCACCCATATTGAAATCCATTCTCCCCCCTTACCTTGAATTTGAGCTCTTTCTTGACAACAGTGGAGAAAACTGTTTATTCTGCCCTAGCTCTCCTTCCTCAGTCTTATTTCCTCTTTCACGTGTTAACTGTCTAAACCCACTAATACTCTCTAAACCCTCTTGTCGCTACTGCGAAAATCGGCGCCGGCATGACAGAAGAGTCGCCACCGTGCGTTATTTATCCCAACGGAGGGAAAGGAAACGCTCGATGTAAACCTCGCAAAAAATGGGAAAGGTATGGTCATCGCAACCAAAACCTGGGTTCGGGAGTCGGTTACGCAAGGGGAAGGTATTAGCACCCCTCACGTCCGTCGTACTCGACGGGATCCACGCTTGGTGTTTATAAGGAAAAGGGTGTGTTTATCTATCTACGCTAGTGGTCAGTCTGAAAAGAAAAGAAAAGGACAGGACTCGACAGAACATACGGTGTTCTGGGCCTACGTACTCCCTCGTGCAATGGGAAAGTCAAAGTCAATGTAGTTCGACTACCTACGTCTAGACGGGGGGAAGGTTGCTCGCCAGGACATTGCGTCCTGTGCCTATGTACTTCCACACGGCATGGAAGATCAGAGCAAACGTAGTTCGGGTACGCATGACACAAGCTGTTCAAGTGTTTTTTTATGGGAAAATGCACCTTAACCAAGGGTTTTCACAGTCCAGGAGGACAAAAAGTTTTGATGTTTGTTCAAATCTTTTAACGGAAGAAATGAATTCACTTTTGTTTTATCCTTTATTAAGTGTTTTTCTGTTGTTTTGAGAAAGGAAAGAGACACCCTAAAACTATGGTTGAAAATGGGAATCTACCTAATGTTATCATGCCTGGTTAACCAACCTAATGTTTATCATAACTCCTCCACAACAGATAAGTTAGAGCTCCTAAGGGATCATGGCAACAGGACTGAACAGCAACCAGGAATCACTGCAAAGTAAAGAAATACTGGAAATATGCATGAATGCAACAACCAAACAATCAAGGCACAAAGGCCACACACCACAGAGGCAAGGGAGCTCAGCTCTACCAAATACCAACAAGCAAAGCCACTCAATAACAATCAAGCAGAAGGAGGACCACCTCAACTTCTCATGAACACAAAGCCTATTTCTAAGATGCACCTATCTCCGAAATATCTATATGAACCCCTAAGTCTAAGGTAGCACAACACCACACAAGTCAGACAACACACAGAGAAGGCTAACCAGCCTGGCAAACTCCTATCCAAAAGCAAGAAACTACCCCTGAGCAAGACCCTAAACAACCCTAAAACAAAACCCTAATCTACCTCTGAGCAAAGCCCTATGCAAAACCCTAATCAAATCTCTAAGCAAAGCCCTAAAGCAAAACCCTACACAAGAGAAATCAATCCCAGTCTTCAAGCTTCAAGACAAGCCTACCAAAGAAAGGGAGCTAAGTAGGCAGACTCATAGTGCCTTCCTCAGGAAAGTACTAGGAGGCTCCTGCTTAGGAATCATATCCCATGCGGCTCAACAACTGTGAACGGTTTACATTCCTCCTCAGGAGAAACTAAACTCACATGAAGGCTCCAACATCATTGGATACTTGAGAGATCCTACGTGAACTAAGGGAACTAAGTGAACAGACCCATAGTGCCTTCCTCAGGAAAGTACTAGGGGGCTTCCATTTAGGAATCATATCCCATGTGGCTCAACAACTGTGATCGGTTTACATTCCTCCTCAGGAGAAACTAAACTCACATGAAGGCTCCAACATCATTGGATACTTGAGGAATCCTACATGAACTAAGGGAACTAAGTGAACAGACCCATAGTGCCTTCCTCAGGAAAGTACTAGGGGGCTTCCACTTAGGAATCATATCCCATGAGGCTCAACAACTGTGATCGGTTTACATTCCTCCTCAGGAGAAACTAAACTCATATGAAGGCTCCAACATCATTTAATACTTGAGAAAGAGATGAGAAGAAAGAATGAAAGACATCCATAGTGCCTTCCTCAGGAAAGTACCATGAATTTCCCTCAGACTTTAGGGTCTCAAACCTCACAGAAAGAGAGCAAGCTCCTAGACTAGGACCTCAATCCATGCATCCTTCCAAGCTCCACCAAGACTTCATCCAGCCTCCACCTTCAAAGAAGAAACCACAGGCCCTCAAACCAAAAGAAACTATCTCTAAAGTTCAACCACAGTTGAACTTCAAAGTCATAAGCCCTCAAGACTTCTCCTATTCTCAAGCTCAAGCAAAAATAACAGAACACTCTATAAAAATCTACCAAAAATCTAGGGGAAACCTACATGCCTCTATGATCCCAAGATCAAATCTCAAAGCCTAAGTCAACTTCTAAGGCTACTAAACAATCCCTAACATGTGAATGGTCAAGGGTTAACCAGCAAGTTATGAGGTCTCTACTCTCTAACCCTAAACAACATCAATCAATTCCTAAAAAATCCACAAAAATCCTATGGGGAGCATGCATCAGTCTAGCACAACATACTAAAAAACTAAAGCAAAATTCAATACCAGGCAAGAGAACTAAAATCAACAAGGCAGACACATCACAAACCAATTATTCAATACCAATTAAAATACAAAAATGCAAATAAAAATGAAAATGCATGATCAATTCAATATTTTTGCACTATAAAATTCTAAATTGAATTAGGAACCTACAAAAAAAGAAGGGAATTAATCGGATACTCCTACTATTTTTTAGGAATTTTTCTAACATGAATGAAAACAAAGAAATTAAAAAAGAAATAAAACAAAAGAGGGGGTGTGGCGATAGCAAAACCCTAGTTGTTCCAGCATTGGGCCCAAACATGGGGGTGCGCCCAGCAATTGGGGCTTAAGCCCAACCCTAAATCCATTCAGCATTCTCACACAGGGGGGGGGGGATAGCGAGTAACAGGGGTGCGTGATAGTAACCTCAGACTTGGGCTTAACCCAGCCCAAACCCTAACCCAGGTACCAATTAACAAAAACCAACCTTCTTCCCAAAATTCCCCTCACTGTTCATCCCCTAAACCCTAACACGCCGCTCATCTCCCAAATTCCTCTCTGAAACTCCTCTCAAGAACCTTCTCAAACCCTAATCGCTCATGAAATCAAATAACAATCTCACCTACTCCACTCTCTGAAACGAAAACAACTACACTACGACCTTACCAAATTCTTCACCTCAAAATCCTAAGTTCAAACTGGATCTACTCGAATCAAGATAACACCAGGCGATCTTAGCAAACAGAAATAAGAAAACAAACGGAATCAAGTGAACGCACCTGGATATGGAGCAAGAACAAGCTCGTGGAGGTCTTAAAGATTCAAAGAAGATCCTGGTGATCACAAGCCGTTACACAGAGATTTTGATGGAGGTCCTTGAGGATTCAAAGAAGATCGCTGCGAGAGAGTGGAAGATCTTGAGGTTCTTTAAAGATCTTATGGGGATGGTTGAAGATTAAGTGGATTTCTGGAAAATCTGGATGAACACGATGAGCGAGTCTGATGAACTCGTGAGGAGCGTTGCTGAATATTGATGAACAGATGATGCTGACGAACAAATCTGGGCGAGCGTTGATGAGATTCACGAAGCGTGGACGAAGATCTATTAAACGTTGATGGATCTTGAAGGAAACGATGAAGATCCTGGAGATCTTGATGAGTCGATCTGGAGATTGCTTGAAGTTTCCGGCAATGGATGAAGTTTCCGGTGGACTTGGTTGAGTTTTCCGGTGAGTAGTGGGTGAAGGTAGACGAGAAGATCGGAGGAGATCGGATGAGTTTCTGGGGAAAACGGAGGATTTGCCGTCTCCGGCGACCTTAACGGTTTCCGGTGGCCGTTGCGGTGGAGGAGGGTGGTCCGGTGGGCGTTTGCATGGCCGGCGATGGGGGGGATTGAGTGGAAACCAGGTGGCGCTGGGGGAGATTGAGGGAGAGACGCGTGGCAGGAGAAGGGCTGGAAGGAGGACGCGTGGAGGAAAACTGGCAGAGAGAGAGAGAGAGAGAGAGAGAGAGAGAGAGAGAGAGTGGATGATGAGGTGTCAGAACGTGGGGACCTCAGAATGAGACTCGTGGGGTCCTCTTTATAGGACACGTGACTCAGAATGTGGACCTTCAGACTGGACTTTGACTGCACGCCTGGCCCATTATGGACTAATCAAGGACTAAACACAATTAGCATGATTAAATGACTGATTAAAGAAAAGCTCTAATCAACTAAAGAAAACTCTTAATCAGAATTAACTAATAAAACCTAATTAATCTAACTGAAAATTAAAACTGCAATTAAATCTTAAATGAAAATTAAACTAGTCTAATTAATTCTGACAAACTCCAACTAAAATCTAAACAAAAGATTAAAATCCTAATTAAACTCTATTAAAAGGGAATTAACATCTAATCTATGCTAATCACTAGACTAATGACAAATAAAAAACACTAATAATCTCTATTATTTCTATTAAACTTTTACTAATTCTATATTAAAACTATAAAGCTAATATCTCTAATATCTATATAAAAAAACTATTAACCTATATTAAACCTAATAAAGGAAATATCTAACAAAAGATTAAATCTATATTAAAAATACACTCTATATTAAATCTATTAAAACCTAGTAAATTCTAAAAGAAAAATCTATTAATTTCTATAAAAGAGAAAACCTATTATTATATTAAAAACTATTAAAAAAACTATTAAAACCTATTAAAAAACTCTATAAATTCTAAAAAAAAGATTTAAAGCTATTAAAAATATTAAAAAATCTATTTAAATTCTAAAAAATCTATGAAACCTATTTAAAATCTACAAGAGGCTATTAAATCCTAAAAAAATGCAAACAAAGGCAAATAACCAACATAAAAGAGATCGCGAGACCAGATCGAAGCAAACGGTAAATCCAGATACCAAAAATCTCAAAAATCACTGCATAAACTGAAAACACCCAGGAAGCGCGCGACTTCTTAAAATAACCTACGATTACCCGAACCGGTCTGAGACGTCCTATAAGTGAAAACCAAACTGTAACCCTGACATCTTCTGTCTGTGTACAAATGTCATGCATCTGATATGCGAATATGAATTGAACCACGAACCAGATAGGAGAACCGGTGGGTCAAATTTTAGGGTGCAACAGCTGCCCCTATTCAAACGGCTTGCACCTGAATGGGTGAAGAGCGCTCAGCCTTCAACCATTCAAAGGTAGATGACGGTTGAATACCAATGAAACCCTGAAATTTGCCAACCGCAAAAATAAATTGCGCATACCACTGCTTGGGGAGAATTAACCAGGGAACTGACTTCCGTTGCCACAGCGACAACTAAAACACCTATCCATCAACCTGCTTATGAAATAATCTGATATTGTCCATAGACCATCCCATTCCGAAGAAGAGGGTATACACTGAACAGTGAGAAATTGTTGATCTCTCTTATCAACCTTTCGTATCCTGAAGAAACGAGCAAACGCTTAATCAAATGAGACAATGCTGATTTCACTTATCAACCTTTCGTTCGTACCTGAACGAGCATCCACTAAACAACGAGAAAATGTTGATTTCTCTTACCAACCTTCCGTTCGTACCTGAACGAGCATCCACTAACAGCGAGAAAATTTTGATTTCACTTACCAACCTTCCGTTCATACCTGAACAAGCATCCACTAAACAGCGAGAAAATGTTGATTTCACTTACCAACCTTCCGTTCGTACCTGAACGAGCATCCACTAAACAGCGAGAAAATGTTGATTTCACTTACCAACCTTCCGTTCGTACCTGAACGAGCATCCACTAAACAGCGAGAAAATGTTGATTTCACTTACCAACCTTCCGTTCGTACGTGAACGAGCATCCACTAAACAGCGAGAAAATGTTGATTTCACTTACCAACCTTCCGTTCGTACCTGAACGAGCATCCACTAAACAGCGAGAAAATGTTGATTTCACTTACCAACCTTCCGTTCGTACCTGAACGAGCATCCACTAAACAGCGAGAAAATGTTGATTTCACTTACCAACCTTCCGTTCGTACCTGAACGAGCATCCACTAAACAGCGAGAAAATGTTGATTTCACTTACCAACCTTCCGTTCGTACCTGAACGAGCATCCACTAAACAGCGAGAAAATGTTGATTTCACTTGCCAACCTTCCGTTCGTACCTGAACGAGCATCCACTAAACAGCGAGAAAATGTTGATTTCACTTGCCAACCTTCCGTTCGTACCTGAACGAGCATCCACTAAACAGCGAGAAAATGTTGATTTCACTTACCAACCTTCCGTTCGTACCTGAACGAGCATCCACTAAACAGCGAGAAAATGTTGATTTCACTTACCAACCTTCCGTTCGTACCTGAACGAGCATCCACTAAACAGCGAGAAAATGTTGATTTCACTTACCAACCTTCCGTTCGTACCTGAACGAGCATCCACTAAACAGCGAGAAAATGTTGATTTCACTTACCAACCTTCCGTTCGTACCTGAACGAGCATCCACTAAACAGCGAGAAAATGTTGATTTCACTTACCAACCTTCCGTTCGTACCTGAACGAGCATCCACTAAACAGCGAGAAAATGTTGATTTCACTTACCAACCTTCCGTTCGTACCTGAACGAGCATCCACTAAACAGCGAGAAAATGTTGATTTCACTTACCAACCTTCCGTTCGTACCTGAACGAGCATCCACTAAACAGCGAGAAAATGTTGATTTCACTTACCAACCTTCCGTTCGTACCTGAACGAGCATCCACTAAACAGCGAGAATGTTGATTTCACTTACCAACCTTTCGTTCGTACCTGAACGAGCATCCACTAAACAGCGAGAAAATGTTGATTTCACTTACCAACCTTCCGTTCGTACCTGAACGAGCATCCCTGCGGGGGCACGAGAAACTTAACGAAGCAACTCTGAGAGGACAATTCTGACGACGGCCGTCCAATACCTATTCTGGCAATAGGTATCCTGAAAACACTCCGCTGGGGAAATTGGGAACTTAACCCAGCACCTTAACGAGAATAACTTTGTTGGAAGATACGAGGAACTTAACCAAGCCACTCCGTGGCGAATACCCTGCTGAGGAATACGAGGAACTTAACCAAGTAACTCATTGAAGTAACACCCTGCTGGGGAATATAACTCTGCAGGGGAAACTACGGGTAACCACCCAAAAATCTGCATTACCCATCTTCCAATGCTGACACCACAGCATCCTGAAAAAGACTCAGCTGGGGGAAAAAGGTGCTTGACCAAGCAAACTCTGTTAAGGGAACATGACATGACGAACACGATCACTGCGTATCTCTTCCGCAAAAACCCCATAACATAACGATGACCACGATCACTGCGTGCCTTGCGCCACAACCTTCTTGACAGGAGGAAACACGATCACTGCGCGTCCTGTGTCGCAAACCAAACATACGGTATGAATACGATCACTGAGTACTCTACCACAAATCCCCACAACATAACGATGACTACGATCACTGCGTGCCCTGTGCCACAACTCTCTTGACAGGAGAAAACACGATCACTGCGCGTCTCGGCGTTGCAAACAAAACCACATATGAGACGAATACGATCACTGCGTATCTCTTCCGCAAAAACCCCATAACATAACGATGACCACGATCACTGCGTGCCCTGCGCCACAACCCTCTTGACAGGAGGAAACACGATCACTGCGCGCCTTGTGCCATAAACAAAACATATGCACATCTCTGCGAACCACGATCTCACTTATCGACAGAGAAAATACCTGAGGCTGGACGGGTAATCAATCCTACTTACGTTTCCAGAATGCACATGTTTGATGATGCCGTAATGCTTCCATACTGCATGGAAATGCTACGTATTCGTGCAAAATGCAAGTGCTTATGATGCATGCTTATGCAAAGAATTACTTCAGCAAAATAAATGCTGAAGACAAACTGGATCCGCTGGGGATGACCGGAATACCACCGATACACTTCCAACAAAATAAATGCTGGAAAGATGAACTAACTCCGCTAGGGATAACCATCCTGCTGGGAAAGTAGCTCACAAACTCAAAACTTCAAACTCTGCTGAAAATGATCGTCCTGACGAGGAAGGATCAACCCGTTGGGGAAAGGGAAAAGCAGTCCTGGAAACTGCTTTCAAAGGTATCAACACTCTGATTACGCCCTGTGGGGATACTTCATCCTGCTATCACTGAGCTGGGGATTGACCGGTGTGCTATGATTCACACTACACAAGAAACTCTTTGGGGAAGTTAATCATATCCGTCTCGACCTTCGCCGGGGAGGACTCTGCTCTGCTTGACAAGCCAATTCTGAACTACTGAAGATGCATTGATCTTTTCCTTTGACGCAATCTCCACTCTCCCGGGGAGACAACACGCAATTTTGCCTGGGCGATTTCACTGAGGAAAGACACAACATTCATCCCCTGGAGAGGGTACCAGCCTGCCATGGACTCTGGCGGGGAACTTTGCGAGCTTTTGAATACCTGCAAAAGTCAACAAGCAAACACAAGACAATCTATGCAAAAAGAAACATCTTGGTAATCACCCAAGACAACCATTCAGGTAATTTCCGGTTTTAACAATCATCGGCCGAGGCCCGCCTGTTTACACACATGTAAGTTTATCAAAAACATCGGCGTTTTTTACAAACAAAACTGTAAAAGTTAAAACCAAAGTCACACACTACGCTGAATAACACACTTTATTGATAACGGCCTAAAAATAGGCAAGATTTGTACATCAGATGCAACTCCTGAAAAGAGGTAGTCACACATAAACAAAATGCAGAAATGCACAAAGATACAGAATAAAATTTGTACACATGTCGGCAACGTGTTACAGACGAACACCATGAACAGATCCTCCTATGACTCGCCGGACTCTGACGCTTTCCTGATCTCCGTCTTCGGAAGAGATTGCTTTGGATAGTCGACCCCCAGATGCTCCCAAACCACTAAACAATCAAACTTGGACCGCAGTCATTTGCTTCTCAAATCCCTAACTTTTGCGTGAATCTCCCTTTGCGGGTTTTCAATTCACCGGGGTACCCCTTTTTGCCGAAGCCGCCCAGTGTAGGTTTTCGACTTCGCGGGTGTACATTTTTTCCATTTTATCCCTAACTTTTGCCCGAACCTTTTTATTCTGTTTTTTGGTTCGCCAGGATGCCCCATTTTTGCCTGGACTCTCTTTTTACTGTCCAGCGGGTCAATTTTT
Organism: Lathyrus sativus; assembly: GCA_963859935.3. Lineage (NCBI taxonomy): Eukaryota > Viridiplantae > Streptophyta > Magnoliopsida > Fabales > Fabaceae > Lathyrus > Lathyrus sativus. The sequence continues at coordinate 288,003,288 of OZ012735.1, forward strand.
AAGCAAAGTATTTTTTGACTGCGTCCGAGTTCACAGGGGACGAAAAGTCTTCACCATCCATGGTGGATAACAATAAGGCTCCTCCGGAGAAGACCTTTCTCACGACGTATGGACCTTCATAATTGGGAGTCCATTTGCCCCTGTGATCCGATTGCGGTGGGAGAATCTTCTTCAGCACAAGATCACCCGTCTGAAAGCTTCGAGGTCGAATTTTCTTGTCAAACGCTTTCTTCATCCGGCTCTGATACAGCCTACCATGTGCAATGGATGCCAGTCTCTTCTCGTCTATCAAGCTCAGCTGGTTCAATCTACTTCTCACCCATTCTGCCTCATCAAGCTGAACATCAAGCAGAACCCTCAAAGATGGTATCTCAACCTCCAATGGCAGGACTGCCTCCATGCCATACACCAATGAGAACAGAGTTGCCCCGGTTGATGTACGCACCGTCGTGCGATAACCGTGCAAAGCAAACGGCAACATCTCATGCCAATCCTTATACGTTACCACCATCTTCTGAACAATCTTCTTTATGTTCTTGTTGGCCGCTTCAACAGCGCCATTCATCTTGGGTCTGTACGGAGATGAATTATGATGCTCGATCTTAAACTCCCGACAAAGATCCCTCATCATCTTATTATTCAAGTTCGAACCATTATCAGTAATGATCCGTTCAGGAATACCGTATCTGCAAATTATATCCCCCTTGATAAATCTGGCCACCACCTGCTTCGTCACGTTGGCGTAAGATGCTGCTTCCACCCACTTGGTGAAGTAATCGATCGCGACTAGGATGAAGCGATGCCCATTAGAAGCAGTAGGCTCAATCTTGCCAATCATATCAATTCCCCACATGGAGAAAGGCCACGGAGAAGCCATAACGTTCAGTGGACTGGGCGGCACATGGATCTTATCAGCATAGATCTGACACTTGTGACACCGCTTGGCGAACTTGAAACAGTCCATTTCCATCGTTAACCAATAATACCCCTCCCGCAACAACTTTCGGGTCATAGCATGCCCACCAACATGTGTACCAAAAGTTCCTTCATGGACCTCTTCCATGAGTAAATTGGCTTCCTTCTCGTCTACACACCGGAGGAGTACCAAATCGTGGTTCCTTCTATACAAAACGCCGTCGGGATTCAGATAGAAGTTGCCTGCTAATCTCCTTAGAGTCTTCTGATCACGATTGGATGCCCCAGCCGGATATTCCTTGTTCTTCAGGAAATTCCGTATGTCGAAATACCAAGGTTTATCGCCAGATGCTTCATCAATTGCAAACACAAAGGCCGGCCTATCAAGGCGAGATATGACAATCCTGGGAGCCTCATTCCAGTAGTTGACCTTATACATCGAGGATAATGTTGCAATGGCGTCCGCCATTTGATTCTCCGCCCGAGGTACATGATGAAACTCCACCTTATCAAAGAAAGGTAACAACCTTCTCGCATAATTCATGTACGGTACCAGATTAGGTTGGCGTGTCTCCCACTCTCCCTTAATCTGATTCACAACCAATGTTGAATCCCCATATACATCCAGATTCTTGATCCTTAGATCGATAGCCTCCTCCAACCCCATAATACAAGCTTCGTACTCGGCTTCGTTATTCGTCACTGGAAAAGTTAGTCTGGCTGTAAACGGGATGTGCGACCCGTGGGGAGTTGTAATGATTGCCCCAATCCCACTACCGTACGAATTGACAACCCCGTCAAAAATCAACTGCCACTGGGAACTCCGCTCAGGACCCTCATCAGGCAACGGCTCATCACAATCTTTAGCCTTCAAGTACATTATGTCCTCATCAGGAAACTCAAACTTCATAGGCTGATAATCCTCAATCGGCTGTTCGGCAAGATATTCGGACATAACACTTCCCTTAATGGCCTTCTGGGAAACATACTGGATATCGTATTCTGTCAATACCATCTGCCATCTAGCAATCCTTCCAGAGAGCGCTTGCTTTTCAAACACATATTTGATCGGATCCATCTTTGATATCAGCATGGTTGTATGGTTCAGCATATACTGTCTTAGACGTTTGGCAGCCCACACCAATGCACAACACGTCTTTTCGAGCATAGAGTATCGAGATTCACAATCCGTGAACTTTTTACTCAAGTAGTAAATTGCATGCTCTTTCCGTCCTGTCTCGTCATGTTGACCGAGAACACAACCCATACTGTTCTCAAGAACCGTCAGATACATAATCAGTGGTCGTCCTTCTACTGGGGGTATCAACACCGGAGGTTCCTGCAAGTATTCTTTTATCTTTTCAAATGCCCTTTGGCAACTGTCGTTCCAGACCACCGCTTGATCTTTCTTTAACAGTTTGAACAAAGGTTCACACGTGGTCGTTAGGTGAGAGATGAACCTGGCGATGTAGTTCAACCTCCCTAAGAATCCACGGACTTCTTTTTCTGTTCTCGGTGCTGGCATCTCTTGTATTGCTTTTATTTTTGCAGGATCGACCTCGATTCCTTTCTTGCTCACAATGAACCCCAGTAGCTTCCCGGATCTCACTCCGAAGGTACACTTGTTAGGATTCAGCCTCAGCCTGAACTTCCTCAGCCTCTTGAACAACTTCAGCAGATTAACCAGATGTTCTTCCTCCATTTGAGACTTGGCAATCATGTCATCCACATACACCTCAATCTCTCTGTGCATCATGTCGTGAAAGAGCGTTGTCATAGCCCGCTGGTACGTTGCCCCAACATTTTTCAAACCGAAGGGCATCACCTTATAACAGAAGGTTCCCCACGGGGTGATAAAGGTCGTTTTTTCCATATCCTCCGGAGCCATTTTGATCTGGTTGTACCCCGAAAATCCATCCATGAAAGAGAACACTGAAAACTGAGCCGTATTTTCAACTAACACGTCAATATGCGGCAGCGGGAAATCATCTTTCGGGCTCGCTTTGTTTAGATCCCTATAATCAACACACATTCGAACCTTGCCATCTTTCTTTGGCACAGGCACGATATTAGCGACCCAAGTGGGATAAGTGGTGACAGCCAGGAATCCAGCATCCCATTGCTTCTGCACTTCTTCCTTTATCTTTACAGCCATGTTAGGACGAGTCCTTCTGAGTTTCTGCTTCACTGGTGGGCAATCTTCCCTCAACGGCAGACGATGAACAACCATATCAGTATCCAAACCTGGCATGTCCTCGTAGGACCAAGCAAATATATCACTGTATTCGCGCAGCATCTCAATAAGCTCTTGCTTGATGTCTCCCTGCAACGCGGCCCCTATACGAATATTCCTGACGCATTCTTCAGACCCTAAATTGACAATATCAATCTCTTCCTGGTGAGGCAGAATGACTCTCTCCTCTTGCTTTAACAACCGACTCAACTCTTCTAGTAAGTCACTATCCTCAACAATCTCCTCCTCAGCTTGGAAGATCGGATGCTCGAAGTCTAAACGAGTCATAGGAAGTCTTTGGTCGATGTCATCTGAAAATTCATGAATCCTGCGAGGGAAACGGTTAAGTGCTTCAAAAATGATATACAAGCAAAATGCATAACCACGCTGCCATTTTATTGCAAAATAAAAACAGAAAGAAAGGGATCACAACATTTGAATGTAAAAAACTTCGTCATTTATTGATCATACAAACATACAGGTAAACAGTTAGGCCCTAAGACGAGGTCAACGATGCCCCGGGCAAGGCATGTGATCGTACAATGATTGAAAAAAACAACGCATTACTGTTTGGTGACTTGGATGACGTCCTGGATGGACCAGTTGCATAGGCTTTGCCCCGGCGTGCTGGGTCGAATCCATGCGTCCATGTCGCAGTCGCTATCCACTTCCTCCGTATCAGACACGACATTAATCCTTTCGAAGCTAACCCCTCCGGGCGTGAACACCACAGGTCCCTTGTATTTAGGCGCACTCTGTGAGGGAGATGGGCGGTACCCCAAGCCATACCTATCTTGCTTCACTGGGATGTCCAGAACCTGCCCCCACTTCTGAGTCTCTTCTGCTTGTACCAACGCCTTGGCTTATTTATATGAGGAGACGACCACCTCTTGCCCTTCACTCTTTACCGGAGCTTCTTCTTTAACCTTCACCCCTTCGAACGCCTGACACAGCGTTTCATGAATTTCTCCATCTACCTCCACGTACTTGAAGGAAGACAAATGACTGACCAAGATATCCTCTTCGCCACACACCGTCACAATACTCCCCTCAACCATATACTTCAGCTTCTGATGGAGCGTAGAAGTTAGTGCCCCAGCGGTATGAATCCAAGGTCTCCCGATCAAACAGCTATATGCAGGTTGGATGTCCATGATGTAAAACACTGTATCAAACACCTCCGGACCTACCTGGATGGGTAACGTTACTGACCCGAATACCGACCTCCTTGTTCCGTCAAAGGCCCTCACCACCAAATCACTAGGGGTGCACAACAACCCACGGGTATCCAATTTCAACAGGGCTTTCTTTGGTAACACATTCAACGAGGACCCAGTGTCCACCAGCACATGGGATAAAATCGTGCCCCGACATTCGATAGAGATGTGCAAGGCATTATTGTGATCACGCCCTCTAGGCGTTAGGTCAAAATCCGTGAATCCCAAACCATGCCCAGCGTTAACATGTGCCATAACTCCCTCCAGCTGATTAACTGAAATCTCTTGCGGCACGAAGGATGTCTCAAGTACCTTCAACAGGGCATTTCTATGCGCCTCAGAACACAACAACAACGATAATATGGAGATCTTTGACGGGGTTTGCTGCAGGTGATCTACGATCTTGTAGTCACTTTTGCGAATCAATCTCATGAATTCTTCCACATCTTTGGTTATCGGTTCCTTCTCCTTACTCCCTGAAGATTCCCCCTCAACAACTTTGTTCTTACCCCTGGCGAGCCTATCTGCCTCGACCTCAGGTGAAGTGAAAATTCTCCCGCTCTGGGTTATACCACCCGCTCCCACTATGTTATCTACGGATCCCGCTGGCGGATCATTCAAGTCAATCTTTTCCCCATTGCAATACACTTCAGCACCGTAGCTCCACGGGACTGCTTTTGTGCTTTCGTAAGGGACTGGCTTAGCCTTGGTAATAGTAATGGTCGGCCTTTTCGATGATGCCGAAATCGTCACTGATTTGAACGGAATGGTGATCGTAGCAATCTCCCTGCACTCTTTTTCAGATTCTGTCTCAACAGACTTCTCTCGCCCCACAGACCTGTCAAACTGCAAGGTTCCTTCATCAATCAAACCTTGAACTCCCCTTTTCAACTTCTCACAGCCCCCAGGTTGGACCAAACAGTCAGCACACTCTTCACTGCAACCGGGGTAGACACTTCCTTTCACTAGGTGCTGCTTTACGTAACTCAAAGGGGTTTTCAACTCGCTCACTTCCGAAACCAAGTTTAACTCATCATCTGCCATAATTGCATTGGCCCCAACCCCACCATGCTTGGGCATTGGCTGTTGCGTGATATTGGGACCGTCCTTCCCGAAGTTAATAGCCGTACTATCAAGCAAATCCTGTACCTTATGCTTGAAAGCTAGGCAATTTTCAATATTGTGCCCTGGTGCACCCGAATGGAAGTCACAGTGCTCATTAACATCATACCCGACTGGTGGCTGGCCGGTTGGTGGTGCTAAGGTCCTCTTCTCGACTAGCTGCAATTTCAACAGAGTTTGAAGGAGTTCTGCATATGATACCGGCGGTACCTTGAATACTCTCCTTGGTCGCGGGTTCTGAAATCTGCGCTGATTATTATTAGGCTGCTGCTGAGCCTGCTGCTGTGGTTGTTGTCTCTGCTGCTGAGAAGGCCCTGGGATGGTTACGCTTGCAACTTGCGACTGCTGATGCCAGTTCTGACCTCTATTTCTCCGTCGAGCATTGTATACAGCGTTGGTGTCACCCTGCCTTTTACCACCAAACGTCTTCTTATTACCTCCTGCGGAACTGGACTCACCCGCTTGAATTTTGCCAATCTTCACTCCGTTTTCAATGCGCTCCCCCATCAAGATCAACTCAGAGAAGGTACTCATCGAAAAATTGAGCAACCGGTCATAGTACATTCCAGAGAAAGTTCTTATGAACATATCCATCATTTCGCGTTCCACCATAGGAGGGTGTACTCTAGCAGCCAGATCTCGCCATCTCTGGGCGTATTCCTTAAAGCTCTCGCTAGATTTTTGAGACATGCTCTGCAGCTGGACTCGGTTAGGGGCGAGATCACTATTATATTGATAATGTCGAACAAAAGCCTCTGCCAGCTCTTTCCAACTCCTGATATGAGTAGGCTCCAAGCTCATGTACCACTCCAGCGATGGCCCTGACAGGCTATCCTGGAAGAAGTGCATTAGCATCTTTTCATCCTCAGAATACACAGACATACGCCTGTAAAACGCGCGCACATGCACCCTAGGGCACGTATCCCCTTTGTACTTATCAAATGATGGCGCTTTGAATTTCAGCGGGACCCTCAGCCCTGGGACCAGCCCCATATTTGACATATCCAGCCCAAGAGCATTCTGGCTGGCTAATCCGTTCACTTTCTCTTCTAGCAATCTCATCCGATGGTTGTCATCCCTAGCTCTTTCATAACCCTCGTTCTGACCAGAGAACACATCCTCCTGACGATCCTCCCAGCGAGGTACTGCATCGTATCCAACATAATCTGCATCACGGCCCGGACCCGTTTGGAAGTACCTGGGGTCGTACCTCAGATTGCCCATCTCTTGAGCGTTGTATGCACCAGTTCCATATCCAAGATTACCATAACCATAGTCACCAAACCCAACCTTGGTGCCAGCAATGTTGCCATACCCCATATTCACACCATTGAAGCCCTGGTTACCATTATTACCATTCATTCCGACGTTCTCAGCGCCCCCATTGAAACCCTGGTTGACATTACCCACAAATATTCCAGCAGTATCTATATTGGCATTCATATTACCGACGTTCCCACCTCCGCCTGCAGGACCAGTTTCTCCAGCATTCAAACCGGTTACGGGAATAGCATCAGCACTTTGATGATTCTCAACTCGGGGAGAAGCAGCAATGTTTTCACCATGCGGTGTCCCGTTGTTTTCAGCCCGTGCGACTAACGGTTGAACCAGAGTCTGCAGCTGCTCTTGTCCTTTGGCGACGGCCTCCATGGTTTGCATGAGCATGGCCATCCTGTCACGCATTTCTTGCATTTCAACCTGCACGTTGTCCATGATCTTCTTGTGATTAGTTCTGGTAGAGTAACGGGGGACCCGCCTTTCTGCAATCCTGAAAATACCTGGATGTATGGATGAAGAATGATAAGGAACATGGATCACAAACCTGTAATGCAATATGATTTATGCAAACAACAATGCAAAAATGCTAACGTGCATGTGTGCGTTGGGGATATTTCCCCTCCAATTCCAGTGTCAATGTAGCAAGACAAGAGAAACCATAAAGACAATATTTAGAAAAACCCTCATATATTGGAAAAACAGTCTCGTCAAGGCGTTACACAACTACGTTCCATACAACTGATATGATAAAGGAGGATCCCAACCAACATGCCTGGTGGTGATCTCAACACGTAGAATACAAGAAAGAAATCAAGTGCGGGTACGGTCGCAGAAATCCTCAACCAGCTTCTTCGTCTCTGGGTGATCCGGTCGATAAATCAAGCCTTCTATCAACTGATCCCTTTTCCTGACCGTTCCTTGGATATCTCTGACAAAATCTTCCCAAGCCTTATCCTGGGCACCATCATCAGGTTTGGGCCTCTTGGTGTCTGCTCTGTGCTGACAATCTTCCAGATTCTTCATGGCATCAATCAGTTTGTGTTCGGCCTCGTATCGACGACATGCTTCTTCTTCAAACTCTTCAGTCTTCACTTTAACCTGTTCTCCCAACTGAGCAACCTGTATCTTTAGCTCTTCTTCCCGTTCTTTGCGTTTGGCCATAGTGAGGTCCCAATGCTCTCTGAACTTAGCTAACTTCGTGTAGGCCCTTTCCAGCTCTTGTTTCTTAGTAGCCAATACACTGCTAACTGAGTCTACATCTAACTCTAGACGCTTCTTGGTTTCAGTCAACTCCAATAAAGTAGTTTTCAGATGTTTCAAAGTTTCAGCCTGTTGCTTGGAAAAATATCCTGTTTCAATCTTTTCATGACAAAGCTGGGCGTTCTCTTTCTCTAAAGCCTCTTTAACCTTTGCTAACTCTTCTTTCTCCGCCATCAGCTGCTTGTATACCTGCATGTCTATAGTGGTGGGTTCCTCCACCGGAGATGGATACAATGGCTGAACTGCAGGATAAGGCATAAGGGATTTCGTAGCTCGTTCACGAATCCATTCCACATACGGACCAAGAACTCGAGTACCCCCTTTGCTACATGAAGACTTTCCTCTCTTATGCAGGTTCTTCCATGCTTTCTCAAGCTTGATCAACATCTCTTCCTCTATTGCCCCAGTGAGATACAGAGATTCCTGTATCTCCTCGGGCTTCGGCGCTTCCTGAGGTGCATACCCAAACTGCCTGATTAATAAGGAAGGGTTGTAATTAACACATCCTCTCCTTCCTATCAAAGGAACATTAGGGAATCCTTCGCATCTGTATATGATCTCAACTCCCAACACCTCCTCATTAACCCACACCACATTCTCAGAAGTCAACCCCATCAAGCGCTCAGGCCATCCTGAAGAATCAATAGAGGTGACGAAAGGCCCTGACTTCGGCATATGACTAGTAAACCACCTGCACAGTAGAGGTACACAGCAAGAGACATTCATTCATCGCCGCTTTTCATTTTGGTAGTGAGTGGAATGGTGGATATCTCCCAGCAAGGTAGGAACTGGGTTCTTTGCAGCCAGAATATAGAAAGCATCTGCATCAACAAAATCAGGAAGGTTTGGGAACAATACAATGCCATAAACACACACAGCAAGGATGGCGTCAAAAACAAACCAGCCACCCTTCTTGGCATACTCCCGAGCCTTCTCCACCAAAACAACCAACGGAAATCCCCACGCATCTCCTCTTCTGATCATCTTCCCTGTCAGCTCAAACTCTCCTAAGTACAAAATAGCAGAAAGCTTAGCCAGATTAGGCTTAGCGTCTGTGTGATAGAAAGGCATCTGCTCACGAATCGGTATATCCAAGAGTGCAGAATACTCCTCCAGGGTAGGAGCCAAGACAAAGTCAGGAAATACGAAACACCTGAGCTCAGCATCATAAAACTGCAACAGGGTGTAAATGCCGCTGATCTCATAAGCCGAGGGCTGGTAAACATAAGTCAGGATCCTCCCATATGTCTTCCTGAAATCTCCCATCACCTTCTTCCTGGCAATAGTAATTAACTCTGACAACAGACTGATATCTGGAGACGGGAATCTGTAGGGTAACACTCTCTTCACGGTTTCCATGTCTCGCTAGGAAACCAACACTGGAACTGGGAGGGAAAATATGTACCTGCAATACACACACGTTAGTTGGATGCAAATGGTGATGCAATAATGCAATATGATAAATGATGCAATCAGTGAACACAGGGGCCATGCTGTAGCCTGAAGAGGAACATCTCTGGGATGTCAAGAACGGAAAACCACCACAGTCACCAGAACCTCATGACACTGATTATCATCTGACACCCAAAATACCAATCCCCTGGTAAGAAATCCATCTGAACCTCTGTAACTGACGAGAACACCATCTGATAATAGTATCAACCTCAGACAAAAAAATCCATCTGATCCAAACAACACACCTGTTAACGAGCCAAGAAAACCATCTGATAAATACTGAATCATGGTTTCTGAAGGCCAGTTTTCCTGCAATAACCCAATCCCTCTCACAGGTATGGACCTAATCCACGGACAAAGGTACGGCATCCTATGCGGTCATCAGCGTCACAGACTTTCATGAGTGACGATACGATTCCCAGAAGGAGTGGCATCATCAAGTCATGAAGAGGCCTCACTTAGCTGACTTCCAAATGATCGGTCCCCAGAGTCGACAATCCTCACGTCTGAACTCCCCTCAGATCCTCAGAACCGGAAAGGAGCACCTCGGAGAGAACCTCGTCTGAGCGCAGATTTCGTAGGGAACGGTGCCTGCTCAGCAGACAGGTTCGTCTACTACTCTCCACAACTATGTCTAGGTGCATACTCAAGCCCAGGTCCGGCTTCTCACTCATAGTAAACTCCCTCTCCCATAGCAATAATCATAATAATATAGTGCTGAAAGTAAATGCGGAAAGGTAAAGGTGCGGGAAAGTAAAGTGCGGAAAGATAAAACACAAATGCACAACACCCAACAGATAAACACCCAAGCGCTAGGATTGACTCGCGTAGGGGATGGAAAACGGTCCCAGCATAAGGGATGGGAAAAGTCCCTAGATGCTATATTCCCCAGCAGAGTCGCCAGCTGTCGCTACTGCGAAAATCGGCGCCGGCATGACAGAAGAGTCGCCACCGTGCGTTATTTATCCCAACAGAGGGAAAGGAAACGCTCGAAGTAAACCTCGCAAAAAATGGGAAAGGTATGGTCATCGCAACCAAAACCTGGGTTTGGGAGTCGGTTACGCAAGGGGAAGGTATTAGCACCCCTCACGTCCGTCGTACTCGACGGGATCCACGCTTGGTGTTTATAAGGAAAAGGGTGTGTTTATCTATCTACGCTAGTGGTCAGTCTGAAAAGAAAAGAAAAGGACAGGACTCGACAGAACATACGGTGTTCTGGGCCTACGTACTCCCTCGTGCAATGGGAAAGTCAGAGTCAACGTAGTTCGACTACCTACGTCTAGACGGGGGGAAGGTTGCTCGCCAGGACATCGCGTCCTGTGCCTACGTACTTCCACACGACATGGAAGATCAGAGCAAACGTAGCTCGGGCACGCACGACACAAGTTGTTCAAGTGTTTTTTATGGGAAAATGCACCTTAACCAAGGGTTTTCACAGTCCAGGAGGACAAAAAGTTTTGATGTTTGTTCAAATCTTTTAACGGAAGAAATGAATTCACTTTTGTTTTATCCTTTATTAAGTGTTTTTCTGTTGTTTTGAGAAAGGAAAGAGACACCCAAAAACTATGGTTGAAAAGGGGAATCTACCTAATGTTATCATGCCTGGTTAACCAACCTAATGTCTATCATAACTCCTCCACAGCAGAGAAGTTAGAGCTCCTAAGGGATCATGGCAACAGGACTGAACAGCAACCAGGAATCACTGCAAAGTAAAGAGATACTGGAAATATGCATGAATGCAACAACCAAACAATCAAGGCACAAAGGCCACACACCACAGAGGCAAGGGAGCTCAGCTCTACCAAATACCAACAAGCAAAGCCACTCAATAACAATCAAGCAGAAGGAGGACCACCTCAACTTCTCATGAACACAAAGCCTATTTCTAAGATGCACCTATCTCCGAAATATCTATATGAACCCCTAAGTCTAATGCAGCACAACACCACACAAGTCAGACAACACACAGAGAAGGCTAACCAGCCTGGCAAACTCCTATCCAAAAGCAAGAAACTACCCCTGAGCAAGACCCTAAACAACCCTAAAACAAAACCCTAATCTACCTCTGAGCAATGCCCTATGCAAAACCCTAATCAAATCTCTAAGCAAAGCCCTAAAGCAAAACCCTACACAAGAGAAATCAATCCCAGTCTTCAAGCTTCAAGACAAGCCTACCAAAGAAAGGGAGCTAAGTAGGCAGACTCATAGTGCCTTCCTCAGGAAAGTACTAGGAGGCTCCTGCTTAGGAATCATATCCCATGCGGCTCAACAACTGTGAAAGATTTACATTCCTCCTCAGGAGAAATTAAACTCACATGAAGGCTCCAACATCATTGGATACTTGAGAGATCCTACGTGAACTAAGGGAACTAAGTGAACAGACCCATAGTGCCTTCCTCAGGAAAGTACTAGGGGGCTTCCACTTAGGAATCATATCCCATGTGGCTCAATAACTGTGATCGGTTTACATTCCTCCTTAGGAGAAACTAAACTCACATGAAGGCTCCAACATCATTGGATACTTGAGGAATCCTACATGAACTAAGGGAACTAAGTGAACAGACCCATAGTGCCTTCCTCAGGAAAGTACTAGGGGGCTTCCACTTAGGAATCATATCCCATGTGGCTCAACAACTATGATCGGTTTACATTCCTCCTCAGGAGAAACTAAACTCACATGAAGGCTCCAACATCATTTAATACTTGAGAAAGAGATGAGAAGAAAGAATGAAAGACATCCATAGTGCCTTCCTCAGGAAAGTACCATGAATTTCCCTCAGACTTTAGGGTCTCAAACCTCACAGAAAGAGAGCAAGCTCCTAGACTAGGACCTCAATCCATGCATCCTTGCAAGCTCCACCAAGACTTCATCCAGCCTCCACCTTCAAAGAAGAAACCACAGGCCCTCAAACCAAAAGAAACTATCTCTAAAGTTCAACCACAGTTGAACTTCAAAGTCATAAGCCCTCAAGACTTCTCCTATTCTCAAGCTCAAGCAAAAATAACAGAACACTCTATAAAAATCTACCAAAAATCTAGGAGAAACCTACATGCCTCTATGATCCCAAGATCAAATCTCAAAGCCTAAGTCAACTTCTAAGGCTACTAAACAATCCCTAACATGTGAATGGTCAAGGGTTAACCAGCAAGTTATGAGGTCTCTACTCTCTAACCCTAAACAACATCAATCAATTGCTAAAAAATCCACAAAAATCCTATGGGGAGCATGCATCAGTCTAGCACAACATACTAAAAAACTAAAGCAAAATTCAATACCAGGCAAGAGAACTAAAATCAACAAGGCAGACACATCACAAACCAATTATTCAATACCAATTAAAATACAAAAATGCAAATAAAAATGAAAATGCATGATCAATTCAATATTTTTGCACTATAAAATTCTATATTGAATTAGGAACCTACAAAAAAAAGAAGGGAATTAATCGGATACTCCTACTAATTTTTATGAATTTTTCTAACATGAATGAAAACAAAGAAATTAAAAAAGAAATAAAACAAAAGAGGGGGTGTGGCGATAGCAAAACCCTAGTTGTTCCAGCATTGGGCCCAAACATGGGGATGCGCCCAGCAATTGGGGCTTAAGCCCAACCCTAAATCCATTCAGAATTCTCACACAGGGGGGGGGATAGCGAGTAACAGGGGTGCGTGATAGCAACCTCAGACTTGGGCTTAACCCAGCCCAAACCCTAACCCAGGTACCAATTAACAAAAACCAACCTTCTTCCCAAAATTCCCCTCACTGTTCATCCCCTAAACCCTAACACGCCGCTCATCTCCCAAATTCCTCTCTGAAACTCCTCTCAAGAACCTTCTCAAACCCTAATCGCTCATGAAATCAAATAACAATCTCACCTACTCCACTCTCTGAAACGAAAACAACTACACTACGACCTTACCAAATTCTTCACCTCAAAATCCTAAGTTCAAACTGGATCTACTTGAATCAAGATAACACCAGGCGATCTTAGCAAACAGAAAGAAGAAAACGAACGGAATCAAGTGAATGCACCTGGATATGGAGCAAGAACAAGCTCGTGGAAGTCTTAAAGATTCAAAGAAGATCCTGGTGATCTCAAGCCGTTACACAGAGATTTTGATGGAGGTCCTTGAGGATTCAAAGAAGATCGCTGCGAGAGAGAGGAAGATCTTGAGGTTCTTTAAAGATCTTCTGGGGATGGTTGAAGATTAAGTGGATTTCTGGAAAATCTGGATGAACACGATGAGCGAGTCTGATGAACTCGTGAGGAGCGTTGCTGAATATTGATGAACAGATGATGCTGACGAACAAATCTGGGCGAGCGTTGATGAGATTCACGAAGCGTGGACGAAGATCTATTAAACGTTGATGGATCTTGAAGGAAACGATGAAGATCCTGGAGATCTTGATGAGTCGATCTGGAGATTGCTTGAAGTTTCCGGCAATGGATGAAGTTTCCGGTGGACTTGGTTGAGTTTTCCGGTGAGTAGTGGGTGAAGGTAGACGAGAAGATCGGAGGAGATCGGATGAGTTTCTGGGGAAAACGGAGGATTTGCCGTCTCCGGCGACCTTAACGGTTTCCGGTGGCCGTTGCGGTGGAGGAGGGTGGTCCGGTGGGCGTTTGCATGGCCGGCGATGGGGGGGATTGAGTGGAAACCAGGTGGCGCTGGGGGAGATTGAGGGAGAGACGCGTGGCAGGAGAAGGGCTGGAAGGAGGACGCGTGGAGGAAAACTGGCAGAGAGAGAGAGTGTGGATGATGAGGTGTCAGAACGTGGGGACCTCAGAATGAGACTCGTGGGGTCCTCTTTATAGGACACGTGGCTCAGAATGTGGACCTTCAGACTGGACTTTGACTGCATGCCTGGCCCATTATGGACTAATCAAGGACTAAACACAATTAGCATGATTAAATGACTGATTAAAGAAAAGCTCTAATCAACTAAAGAAAACTCTTAATCAGAATTAACTAATAAAACCTAATTAATCTAACTGAAAATTAAAACTGCAATTAAATCTTAAATGAAAATTAAACTAGTCTAATTAATTCTGACAAACTCTAACTAAAATCTAAACAAAAGATTAAAATCCTAATTAAACTCTATTAAAAGGGAATTAACATCTAATCTATGCTAATCACTAGACTAATGACAAATAAAAAACACTAATAATCTCTATTATTTCTATTAAACTTTTACTAATTCTATATTAAAACTATAAAGCTAATATCTCTAATATCTATATAAAAAAACTATTAACCTATATTAAACCTAATAAAGGAAATATCTAACAAAAGATTAAATCTATATTAAAAATACACTCTATATTAAATCTATTAAAACCTAGTAAATTCTAAAAGAAAAATCTATTAATTTCTATAAAAGAGAAAACCTATTATTATATTAAAAAATATTAAAAAAAACTATTAAAACCTATTAAAAAACTCTATAAATTCTAAAAAAAAAGATTTAAAGCTATTAAAAATATTAAAAAAATCTATTTAAATTCTAAAAAATCAATGAAACCTATTTAAAATCTACAAGAGGCTATTAAATCCTAAAAAAATGCAAACAAAGGCAAATAACCAACATAAAAGAGATCGCGAGACCAGATCGAAGCAAACGGTAAATCCAGATACCAAAAATCTCAAAAATCACTGCATAAACTGAAAACACCCAGGAAGCGCGCGACTTCTCAAAATAACCTTCGATTACCCGAACCGGTCTGAGACGTCCTATAAGTGAAAACCAAACTGTAACCCTGACATCTTCTGTCTGTGTACAAATGTCATGCATCTGATATGCGAATACGAATTGAACCACGAACCAGATAGGAGAACCGGTGGGTCAAATTTTAGGGTGCAACACCTCTTAATTATATTTTAATTCATTTAAATTAATTAATATTACTAATAATAATAATAATAATACTAATAACAACAATAATAATAACCATAATCCTATTAATGTCATAATTAATAATAATTGAAATAATAGTATTAATAATCATAATGCTCCTAATCTTGTTATTAAATTATCCCTTATTCTAGGTCCACATTACCCCAGCTAAGGTCAGCTCTCACTCTCGCTCTTGACCTCGTACCCTTAATTAAGGACATCACACCAATACACATCACAGAAAAATACAAAAGCGACTAAATTGTTTAAATGGGGTGTTACATCATACCTCTCTAAGAGCTTCTGCTAGAGAGGGGTGGTACTTTGATAGTGGTTGTTCTAGACACGTGACTGGTGTCAAGAATTTTTTGATGGATATTGAACCACATGCCACTAGCTATGTCACTTTTGGAGATGGATCTAATGGTGAAATAAAGGGTGTTGAGAGGCTGGACTTTACTAGGCCGCCTAGTCTTGATAATGTGTTGCTTGTCAGAGGTCTGATTGCAAATTTGATAAGTATCAATCAATTGTGTGATCAAGGTTTTAAGGTTAAATTTACTAAAACTGATTGTCTGGTTACAAATAATAAAGATGAAGTTATCTTGAAAGGAGTCAGATCTAAGAACAATTTCCATGTGTGGATTCCTCTAGAGACAGGGTGTTCATCCACAGGACATGAAGTGAAGCATCATAAACTTGGTCATCTACAGAAAATGAAGCAAGTGACCGGTCACCATTTCTACTATGTTTCCGTCACTTATTCAACATTTTATCCCTGAATCAGTAATATTTTGTTTAGCCTTTTCTTGTTTTTTGAGTGAATTTTACCTTTCTTATTTCATTCTCGCAATTTATAATTTCTAGTGTTATTTCAATTTTTGTTGCATTTTACGCGTTGGTTTGTTAGTTTTGATGATTTCAGGTCCATGTGAAAAAGCCTAAAGGACTCATGCAAAGAAAATGGGAATTCTGTGAAGTCGGAAGAGTTTTTGGAAGGAAGACAGTGGCCTGACACAACCACCCGTGTCAGGTGACACGGCCACCCGTGTCACCTGACACGGGCCGTGTTAGGAGTAGCTCAAGAGAAGAGGATTTTGGTTAGAAGCAATGGGCTGACACGGGTGCCTGTGTCACCTAACACGGCCCGTGTCAGCAAGTCTGGGGCATTTCATATTTTTATCTGAGGTCTAGTGGGCAAACACGACTGCCTATGTCAGCTGACACGACCCGTGTTAGCTTGGTCGAGTCACCTTCTAGTTTTCTTAGATTTTTGACTTTTTTGATCCATGAGGGTATTTTAGGTATTTTCCTACTACTGTGTTGGACCTGGAAACATTTAAGACACATTTTGAGAAGGAAAAAAGGACTTTTGGATGACGGAGAAATATAACGATCAAGATTGGAGCGTTCACGAGAAGTTGGGAATGGAGATATTTATGAGCCTTCGCAATTGAACATCAAAGTAACTACTATTCTTGTAATGCCTAATATTATTATGATTGTAATTTCTATGATTATTATGAGTAGTTAAACCCCCCAATGCTAGGGGGTGTCTCTGAATTGCTTCTGTAATGATATTGTTCGTATTATTTTAATGACATAAGTGCTTATTTTCAGAATCAATTTTTATCGTTCAATGTTTTTATTGCTTTTTCAATCAGACAAATTGAATTATATTTACGGTTAACCTTAGGTCGGAGAAACCTTCATTAATGCTTTTGAACAATAATGCTTCAATAGATATTACCTAGGACTAGGAATACCCTGTTGCACTTGGAACACTGTGTTAGAACACAGATTGGTTCTTAATAATATCTCTGTGTTTTGATGATAACTATTATGAAATTTTGTAATTAAGAATTATATACTCTAAAATTTGCTTAAGAATGTTTGCTGCAGATATTAAAGTAAATATCACTCCAGAAGCAAATCAGATCTGAACATAAGAAATATGCAAGGCTCTGAAGCATCAGATGCACCCATTAGAAGATTCTGAACGCTGCCATCAGAAGATCCTGAGCGTTGCCTCCAGAAGGATCTGAAGCAGAAGCTCCAGAAGGATCTGAAGCAGAAGCTCCAGAAGAATCTGAAGCAAGTCAGAAGCATCTGAACCAATGAAGAATTCTGTATGAAGAGTTTTTCAAGCATAGTTAATTCAGAAGACTCTGAAAGTACTAACGCTGCCAGTACTGAGGATCTGACCCAAAACTCTGCTCTGAACTTATACACGCTAAAAGCACACTTGCTGCAAAGACTCTGATTCAGCAAAACTCTGACCAACATCAGAAGGCTCTGATCAAATTAGTCTCTGATGATTCTTGCTGAAAATTGTTGAAGAAGAATTCAAAGATTATGTCCGTTGGAATATCCAAACGACTCTTTCCTTATTTATGCTAGACACAAGAACACAGACAAAAAGGATTTCTTTGTGCTTTCTTCTTCTAGGAAAGGTCACTTGATGTGAAGACAAAAAGGCTCAGACCTTTTGGTACACACTTCTCAACGTGAAATACTCTTGGATCATTGTGCCTATAAAAGCAAGTCTCCACTCATCTTCTTCAGTTTACGAATCACTTGAAAATAATTCATTATCAAAGCTCTCATACAACTCATATATTCTTGCTAGAATTAATTCTTTGTTCTTAATCTTAAGTGAAAAATCACAGTTGTGATAAAGCTTTATTAGAAGCATTTTAACACTTGTATTTGTTATTACATTTAATTATAAGAAAACCTTAAGAAGATCCAGTTAGGATCAGTAGTTCTTGAGAAGACTTTGAACAATTGTTCTTAGTGCTTACTATTGTAATCAGTTGATTAAATAGTGGATTAAGTCCTTGTTTGAGAAAGGCAAATCACTCTAGAAAGGGTGGACTGGAGTAGTTGAGTTCAACGAACCAGGATAAAAATACTTGAGTTTTTTATTTCTAAGTTTTTATCTTCATACTTATTCAACCCCCTTCTAAGTATTTTCTCACCTTCAGTTGGCATCAGAGCTCCGGTTCTGTGTGTGTTACCATTTCACAGTGGCAATAAAGATCCAGTGAGAAAAACTTTGATATATATTTGGTTGTTACTATGGCTGATACTTCAATATCTAACATTAACAACAAATATGAAGAAAGGGATAGAATCAGCACTAAACCCCCTATGTTTGATGGGGAGAAATTTGATTATTGGAAAGACAGGATTGGAAGTTTTTTCCTTGGTTATGATGCTGATTTATGGGATTTGGTCATAGATGGATATGTTCATCCCATTGATGGGAATGGCAAGAAAGTAGATAGAAAATCTATGACAGAAACCCAAAAGAAGGAATTTAGAAATCACCACAAGGCTAGAACAATTTTGTTAAATGCAATATCTCACACTGAGTATGAAAAGATCACAAATAGAGAAACTGCATTTGACATGTTTGAGTCCTTAAAGATGACTCATGAGGGAAACTCTCAAGTCAAGGAAACAAAGGCTCTGGCTCTAATTCAGAAGTGTGAAGCCTTCAAGATGGAAGAAGCTGAATCTGTTGAAGCTATGTTCTCCAGATTTCAAATACTTACAGCTGGACTAAAGGTTCTGGATAAAGGATACTCTACTGCTGACCATGTGAAAAAGATCATCAGAAGCTTACCTACCAGATGGAGACCTATGGTGACTGCGCTGAAAATGGCTAAAGATCTGAACAAGATCTCCTTGGAGGAACTAATCAGTTCACTAAGGAGTCATGAAATTGAACTTGAGAAAGATGAACCTCAAAAGAAAGGTAAATCAATTGCTTTAAAATCTAATAAATCTGCTAAAGCATTGCAGGTAATAGAGGAAAGCTCTGAAGAATCCTCATCTGAAGATGAAGATGAACTATCCATGCTGTCTAGAAGAATAAACAAACTCTGGGAGCATAAAGGAAAGAAGTTCAGAAACTTCAGGAAGCCTGACCAAAGAAAAGAATCTTTTAGACACAGAAGATCTGGCAAAAAAGAAGATTGTCTGCTATGAATGTAAAGAACCTGGGCATTACAAAAATGAATGTCCAAAGTTGTTGAAAGAAAAGCCTAAAAGAAAATCTAATAAGAAGAAGAAGGTTCTAATGGACACCTGGGATGATTCAGATACATCTGAATCTGAATCTGAGTCAGAAGAGGAATGTGCCAATGTAGCATTGATGGCAGACATAGAAGATCAGGAGGAAGGAACTTCAGGATCTGAATCTGACTCTAAATCTGACTCTGACGCTGAAGAAGCAATGGCTAAACTCACTAAAGATGAACTTATCAAAGTGTTATCATAAGTTCTGAAGAGCTATAACAATATTAAGCTCAAATACAAGAAGCGTCAAAGCAATCTTGTATCTGAGAATAATATTCTCAAATCAGAAGTAGCTGAGCTGAATGAAAAGAACTTAAGATTGAAAAATGATTCTGAATTAGCTCAACAAGACTCTGATTCTGAAACTGAGTCTGAATTCAAAAATATTTTGGAAAAATATGATTACAGCTTTCAGAAGTTTCTTGCTAAAAGTATAGACAGAAGCAAAATGACTTCTATGATCTATGGAGTTAGCAGAAATAACAGAAAAGGAATTGGATATAAATCTTCCTCTGTAAAGGATTTAAATCCAAAACCTGTTGATAAAATTATCATCAAGAAAACTCCTTTATATTCCCACTTTAAATTTGGTCACTTGAATGATATTGAACACACTCGTTCTGAAAAGAACATTCATGTGTTTAATTCTAAGGCTAGTCAGAATAAACCTTATGTTGAAAAACAGAAGTTTAGACAAACCTTCAGAACAACTAACCCAAAAGGACCCAAAAAGATCTGGGTACCTAAAAGTAAAATAATTCCTGTTGCAGATGTTCTTAGCAGCAAGGTCAGGACGCCAATCATGGTACCTGGACTCTAGATGCTCGCGACACATGACAAGAGAAAGGTCTATGTTCCAAAGTCTGGAGCTTAGATCTGGAGGTGATGTGAAATTTGGAGGGAATCAGAAGGGCAAGATCATTAGATCTGGCACTATTGGAAATGGTAAACTTCCCTCTATTACTAATGTTTTACTTGTAGAAGGATTAAAGCATAATCTATTGTCCATAAGTCAATTAAGGGATAATGGTTATGACATAACCTTTAATCAAAAATGTTGTAAAGCTATTAGTCAAAAGGATGGCTCAATCCTATTTAGTGGAAAGAGGAAGAACAACATTTATAAAATAAATCTTTCATAACTTAAGGTTCAGAATGTTAAATGTCTCTTGTCTGTTAATGAGGAGCAATGGGTCTGGCACAGAAGATTGGGACATATTAATATGAGACGTATATCTCAGATTAATAAACTTAATCTTGTCAGAGGACTTCCTAATCTGAAGTTCACCTCAGATGCTCTTTGTAAAGCATGTCAAAAAGGGAAGTTTTCAAAATCCTCTTTTAAATCAAAAAATGTTGTTTCTACTTCCAGACCACTAGAATTAATTCATATTGATCTATTTGGACCAGTGAAAACTGCATCCATCAGAGGGAAGAAGTATGGATTAGTCATTGTTGATGACTATAGTAGATGGACATGGGTAAAGTTCTTAAAACACAAGGATGAGTCACATTCTGTGTTCTTTGACTTCTGCAAACAAGTCCAGAATGAAAAAGATTTCAAAATTATAAAAGTCAGAAGTGATCATGGTGGTGAATTTGAAAACAAATATTTTGAAAAATATTTTAATGAAAATGGCATTGCTCATGATTTTTCCTGTCCTAGAACTCCACAACAAAATGGAGTTGTAGAGAGGAAAAATAGAACTCTGTAAGAAATGGCCAGAACCATGATCAATGAGACTAATCTGGCAAAGCACTTTTGGACAGAAGCAATCAACACAGCCTGTTACATTCAGAACAGAGTGTCTGTAAGACCTCTTCTGGAGAAGACTCCCTATGACCTGTGGAAGAATAGAAAGCCCAACATTTCATATTTTCATCCTTTTGGATGTATTTGCTATATGTTGAATACTAAAGAAATTCTGAACAAGTTTGATTCTAAAGCACAGAAGTGTTTCATGCTTGGGTATTCTGAACGCTCTAAAGGCTACAGAGTATACAATACTGAGACATAGATTGTGGAAGAATCTATTCATGTTAGATTTGATGATAAGCTTGGCATTAAAAAGCCAAAGCAGTTTGAAAACTCTGCAGATAGCGAAGTAGTCTTCACAGACTCTGAAGGCTCAGAGGCAGACAAAGCTCAAGTGAAGGAACCAGAAGCAACGCCAGATGCAATTTCTTTAACTTCTCAGATGAATAACTTAAACATTTCTGAAGAATCAACTGTTAGAGGATCATCTTCCAGAATCAAAGCTTCTCATCCAGAGAATGTTATCATTGGAAAGAAGGATGACCCTATCAGAACAAGATCTTTCCTCAGATCATTTGAAGCATCATTATTTGGATTGGTGTCAGTAATTGAACCAACTTCTATAGATGAATCTCTACAAGACAATGATTAGATTATTGCCATGCAAGAAGAGCTAAATCAGTTCACCAGAAATGATGTGTGGGATTTAGTTCTAAGACCAAAAGGATTCAACATAATTGGAACTAAATGGGTCTTTAGAAATAAGCTTAATGAGAAAGGAGAAGTTGAAAGAAATAAGGCAAGGCTTGTTGCTCAAGGGTACAGTCAACAAGAAGGTATTGATTACACTGAAACTTATGCTCCAGTGGCAAGGTTAGAATCTATACGCCTTCTTATTTCATTTGCTGCACAAAATAACATCACTCTATATCAGATGGATGTTAAAAGTGCCTTTCTAAATGGTATTATAGAAGAAGAAGTTTATGTTCACCAGTCTCCAGGTTTTGAGAGTGAAAAATTCCAGAACATGTTTTCAAACTAAAGAAATCTCTGTATGGTTTAAAACAAGCTCCCAGAGCTTGGTATGAGAGATTAAGCAATTTTCTTCTGGAGAAAAATTTCATCAGAGGCAAAGTGGACACAACAATCTTTTGTAAATCATTTAAGAAAGATCTTCTAATTTGTCAAATATATGTGGATGATATCATATTTGGATCTACCAATACTATGCTGGGAAAGGAGTTTGCTCAATGTATGCAGGCAGAATTTGAAATGAGCATGATGGGAGAATTGAGATTCTTTTTGGGAATTCAAGTCAACCAAACTCCAAGTGCACTTACATTCATCAGACCAAATATGTTAAATAACTTATGAAGAAATTTAACATGACTGATAATAAGATGGCAAAGACTCCCATGCATCCAACTAGTTCACTAGGCAAGGAAGAGGTAAGTAAGAAAGTAGATCAGAAACTCTATAGAGGTAATGATAGGATCTCTTCTCTACTTAACTGCTTCTAGACCTGAAATTTTGTCCAGTGTATGCTTGTGTATTAGATTCCAATCAGATCCTAGAGAATCACACTTAACAGCTGTTAAGAGGATTCTAAGGTATCTGAAAGGTACTTCTAATGTGGGTTTGTGTTACAGAAAATCTGATGATTTCAAATTAGTTGGATTCTGTGATGCTGATTACGCTAGAGACAGAGTGGAAAGAAAAAGTACTTCTGGAAGTTGTCAATTTCTAGGAAGAAATCTAATCTCTTGGTACAGTAAGAAGCAACCCACAATTGCACTATCAACTACAGAGGCAGAATATATTGCTGCTGCTGGATGTAGCACGCAGATGCTCTGGATGAAAAGTCAGCTAGAAGACTATCAGATATTTGAAAGTAACATTTCTATATTCTGTGATAATACTTCTGCTATATGTTTGTCTAAAAACCCTATTTTACACTCTAAGGCAAAACATATAGAAATTAAGCATCATTTCATCAGAGACGATGTTCAGAAGGGAATTATAAACTTAGCCTTTGTTGATACAGATCATCAATGGGCAGATATTTTCACAAAACCCATTGTTGAAGATAGATTCAAATTTATTCTGAAAAATATTGGTATGGATTTGTGTCCAGAATAATATTTGTCAGAAGCAACGTTTACAGATGCAAAATGTTTAATGCTATGAAGTATTTCATCTGTTAATTTATTCATTTTCTTAAATTATTTTTACTTGTGTAAATCTGAACTAACAATGCTCAGAGGATCTGAACGTTGGTTAACGTTTCATTTCTCAAGAGAATTCAGAAGCACATGCAAGCAAACACGTGTCACTCTAAATCTGCAAAGATGGCGTGCACACTACTGAAGAGACATTTGAGGTGAAGTTTGTATAGTGAAAATATTGATTTTCCCCCCCAATTTGTCAGAATCAATTAATGCTTGAAATGATTTTTATTTTGTTTCATTAATTGACATTAATTGCTATGTGTGAATGTGCCTTGGTTGTCTGTTTGTATGCCTAATTATTTTCTATAAATACCACATCTCTCACCACTTTCACACTTTTCACAACTCAAGAAAGTTTATGCATTTCTGTCTTCTTTTCTCTCTTCACAAAAACCCTAAACCTTTGTCAAAATCATCTTCAATGGCAACCTCATCTTCTACAGCAGCACTGTTTCAATCAACCATGGCTGCAGTTACTTCTGCAAATATGGGTGTGGCTCCATATACGACACCTAAAAGGACTTCGTTAACACCTATTGACAAACTTGAAGTTCTCTGTGAATCAATGGT
Source organism: Lathyrus sativus (assembly GCA_963859935.3). Classification (NCBI taxonomy): domain Eukaryota; kingdom Viridiplantae; phylum Streptophyta; class Magnoliopsida; order Fabales; family Fabaceae; genus Lathyrus; species Lathyrus sativus. The sequence continues at coordinate 288,027,304 of OZ012735.1, forward strand.
GGAATTTGATTCATTAGCTGAAAATGGATTTGAATTTCATCCAATAGTTGATGCTCAAGGCTGGGTAAAATATTTTGACAGATTATTTGGACCAGTTTACCCTCATCTGGTGAAAGAATTCTGGATCCATGCTTCTGTATACCCTAAATTCATGTTGTCTTCTATTCTGGGTAAGGAGATTATAATCACAGAAGATCTAATCAGGAAACTCATAGGATATGAGGAGACTGATGGAGTATCTCATCTGCCAGCTGGGCGTGTAGATATGGAAGAAGTTTATGAGGAAGTCATGACTGCTGGACAGGCCTCTAACAAGTTTAAAGATCTGAATCCTGACTACAAGATCTGGGCAAAGATTTTCATGGGATGCATTCACCACAGAAAATCTACAAACTCTCCAGATTACGTGAATAATGAACAACTCTACTTCATGTACTATCTAAGTCAGAGCACCAAGGTAGATCTTCCTTACATTCTGTTCATGCACTTATGGAATCACATTAATGCTTCAAGAGAATCTGTAAAAGATAAGGGTCAGAAGATCAGAACATGGATTCCCTTTGGAAGGTTAATTTCAGATATTCTGACAAATAATGGACTGGTGACTGCTCTGTATGCTGCTGGAGTCAAGGAGGAACCTGAATCTATTGTTGGGAAACCTCTGAATGCCAAAAGTCTTCAGAGACTAAGAATTGTAGAGGAACTCACATCAGCACCCAAGAAGCTGAATATCTCTGACCTTAGTCAGAAGCGAATCCCAGTTGAAGACTACCCACTGTTCTGTGCTGAAGAACCAAGGGAAATAATTTTAAGGTATATTGAGTCTTGCAAGGCAGATGGAACCCCAGTTCCTGTAGATATTCTGAAAAGAGCAAGGGAACCAATGCCTGATGGAGGAAATGAGAACACAAGGAAAAGAGGTCAATCAGAAGCAGAAGATGTGACTGTTCAGAAGAAGCCCAAAGTTGCTGACAAGCCTCAGAAGCTGATCAAGAGGAAAGCATCTGGAGATGCTCCCTCTGTTCCCACAAAGCGTATCAAAATTAAAGGTACCAAATCTTCTGTATCCTCTTTCAATAATACTGTTTTAAATGAATCAACATTCAAGTCTATTCCAAAACCACCTCCTACTCAGAAACAATTTGTTCCTGCTCCATCTCATATCTCTGTTCCTTCCCCACAAAAATCATCTGATCCTGTTTCCATAACTCCTGTAAAACCTTCTACTAATCAATCATCTGCACCAACACCAACAACAACAAAACCGGCAAATCAAACTCCACCACCTATAACAAAACCAACAGAAAAACAATCTGAACAACAACAGCAACAACAACCAGAAAAACAATCTGAACAACAATAACAACCAGAAAAACAATCTGAACAACAACCACAACAACCAGAAAAACAACCACAACCAGAAAAACCACCATCAAACACATCTAAACCTATTGGATCTGCACAAGTTACTTCTGAACCTATAAAAGTTACATCTGATCCTATAACATCTGAACCACTTACATCTGATCCACCTACATCAGAACCACCTACATCTGAACCCCCATCAAAACTTTCTGAGAATCCATCAGAATCAACCAACCCATCTGAAACCAATATCCCTGAGACAGAGGTTCTAAACATTACACCTCTCAAAACTGTTTTAGAAGTATCCTCCACGTCTTACACTCCAACCACATCCTCAAATTCATCAGAATCTGATATACATCCAGATTTTCTGATATCTCCCTCTCACAGAAATTCTGAAGTTAACAAACCAGAACCACCTGTTTCTTCTGAAATTCTCATTCCCAATCCTACCCCAACACCTAAGCCATCTTTTGAAATTCTCATTCCCAATCCTACCCCTACACCCAAGCCAAGGACATCTGAGTCTATACCTTCTGCTTTGTGCAAACTGTTTTCCTCTAACAAACTTCCCTCTGGTTTCACCTTAAAAAATTTCTACACCAGAATTGAACCATTTGACACTATCACTCCTCTTAAACCCAAACTTACCATTATTCTACCATCTGTTCTTCAAACGTATATTAAAACACTGCCAGCAGTAACTTCATCAGATGCAAACCCATACTCTGCTAAATCTGCATTCAAACCTTACTCTGATAAACCATTTGATGTTGTTTCCCATGCATCAACTGCAAAACCATGTCTGTTGAATGCTTTAACCAGATCAAAACCTGACAAATCATCTGATCTTCCATTCATACCATACTACCCTCCTCCTCTGATCACCATTCAAAAATACATCTTTCCACCTTCTCCCCAACCCAAGCCAATAACATTGGAAACTCTTCTAAACCCAAAACCTAGACTGAATGTTGATCATTTATTTACAAGTTTTTTGAAATAAATAGAGATGTATTTAGGCTCTGTACAGAGGAAGTGTTCATCAACAATGGATGCAAAGGAATCTGATGCCATTTGGAATGGCTTCATAAACAGATTCAATACTGTAGCATCAAATCTGAAGAATGTATGTTCTGATGATGCGAAGCTCAGATTTGCTGAAACTGCTAGAAGTCTGTTCTGGACTATTAGAAGATCTGCACCATTGCTTCTTAAAGATGCTCCTTCATCATCAGAAGAGAATACTGAATCTGCATCTGAAGACAACCCTCTGGCTATGACTCTGGTAGAACATCCCTTTGGATCTGCTGCTCCTAACTCCAAAGCCCCTATGGAAATTGACTCTGTTCATGCTTCAGAAACTGTCTCACCTTCTTCATCTGAGATCAAGAAAGAGTACCCAGATCTTGAAGATAAGATTGCAGTTCTGGAAGCTGGTCAATCAGAAATCAAGTCATGGATGGCTAAGCAAGATAAGAAGTCTGAAGACATGGCTCAGTGGATGTCCAATAAAGATCAGAATAATGAAACCATGGCTAAGTGGATGTCAAAACAAGAACAATCTTCTTCTGAGATCACGGATCTGTTGAAGATGATTTTGTCAAAACAATCTTAGTTTATTTTTTTTCTGATGGTTGCATCTACTGTTTGCACATGTACTTGAATATTTTCTGATGTTTGTACTTTTTGCTCTGAATGAATGTTTCAAAGTTTTCTCTACATGATTTATCTCGTTTGTTTTTCCTTTTATTTGTCTTTTCAAAGTTCTTACTTTTTGCTTATGACAAAAAAGGGGGAGAAAATAGATCTGAACTGTTTAATTAAACTTTACTAGAATGAAACTTCAGACATATCAATTTTATCTAACATAAAATCTGAGTGTTTCAGAACATTTGATAAGTATACTCTGTAAAAGAAACTCTGAGACTCCCAGATCATATTCAATTTATCAGACTTTGACTCTGAAATATGCAAGAAATTCTAACTCTCAAATGTTTAGAACAATCAAGCTCTAACTCTGAAAAATACTCAATATAAAAAGGGAAGTTTCTATTCCTTATTAATATTTAATTCATGGGGAGATTCATCATCTCAGGGGGAGTTATAATTATTCTCTTTACAATTAAACAAAATTTCTGATGTTTTTGTCATCATCAAAAAGGGGGAGATTGTTAGAACACAGATTGGTTCTTAATAATATCTCTATATTTTGATGATAACTATTATGAAATTTTGTAATTAAGAATTATATACTCTAAAATTTGCTTAAGAATGTTTGCTGCATATATTAAAGTAAATATCACTCCAGAAGCAAATCAGATCTGAACATAAGAAATATGCAAGGCTCTGAAGCATCAGATGCACCCATTAGAAGATTCTGAATGCTGCCATCAGAAGATCCTGAGCGTTGCCTCCAGAAGGATCTGAAGCAGAAGCTCCAGAAGGATCTGAAGCAGAAGCTCCAGAAGAATCTGAAGCAAGTCAGAAGCATCTGAACCAATGAAGAATTCTGTATGAAGAGTTTTTCAAGCATAGTTAATTCAGAAGACTCTAAAAGTACTAACGCTGCCAGTACTGAGGATCTGACCCAAAACTCTGCTCTGAACTTATACACACTAAAAGCACACTTGCTGCAAAGACTCCGATTCAGCAAAACTCTGACCAACATCAGAAGGCTCTGATCAAATTAGTCTCTGATGATTCTTGCTGAAAATTGTTGAAGAAGAATTCAAATATTATGTCCGTTGGAATATCCAAACGACACTTTCCTTATTTATGCTAGACACAAGAACACAGACAAAAAGGATTTCTCTGTGCTTTCTTCTTCTAGGAAAGGTCACTTGATGTGAAGACAAAAAGGCTCATACCTTTTGGTACACACTTCTCAACGTGAAATACTCTTGGATCACTGTGCCTATAAAAGCAAGTCTCCACTCATCTTCTTCAGTTGACGAATCACTTGAAAAGAATTCATTATCAAAGCTCTCATACAACTCATATATTCTTGCTAGAATTAATTCTTTGTTCTTAATCTTAAGTGAAAAATCACAGTTGCGATAAAGCTTTATTAGAAGCATTTTAACACTTGTATTTGTTATTACATTTGATTGTAAGAAAACCTTAAGAAGATCCAGTTAGGATCAGTAGTTCTTGAGAAGACTTTGAACAATTGTTCTTAGTGCTTACTATTGTAATCAGTTGATTAAATAGTGGATTAAGTCCTTGTTTGAGAAAGGCAAATCACTCTATAAATGGTGGACTGGAGTAGTTGAGTTCAACGAACCAGGATAAAAATACTTGAGTTTTTTATTTCTAAGTTTTTATCTTCATACTTATTCAACCCCCCTTCTAAGTATTTTCTCACCTTCACACTGTTGACATTATTTGTAACTCTTGATTTCAAACTAATTTCCTGCGGACATAGTAATTAGGTTAAAAAGTTATGATGTTTTATCACTAAGGATTTATGAGTAAACAATTTATAGTCAAGAACTTGATAATCTGAGCTATGTCTTTGAAATAAGGATTAATTTTGTTACAAGGTAATTCATACACTACCCCTAGTATGCTTTTTATATCTGTCATAACACTATTTTACCCTTTTGCCTTATTTTTATTATTGCAACTTTTAATTTTAAAAAACTATTTCCAAACCCTCAATTGCTTTTTTTAATTGAATTATTATAGAGCTTATATTCTCCTATGTGGTCCATCGGTACTAGGGATAAAACTCCTATTTTAACTACAATCGGCAAAAATAGTACACTTGCTATTTTTCTGATCAGCAAGTCTTGTCAAATGAAGTGGTCAGAGATACCTCTAATTTAAAGATTGATTGAGAAAGAATCGGTGGTGAAGGTCAGATTGGGAAGCTAACCAATATGTCACACAAAGGCTACATCACCTGACTACTTTGAGGATTTTGGAATTGCTGCATAGGGATGTGATGGGACTTATGAAGGTGGGAAATCTTGGAGGAAAGAGGTGTGCATATGTTATTATGGATGACTCAATCATAACAGCAGGTGACAGTTGTTCTCAAAAGGTGTGGATGAAGCAAATGTTGACTGAGTATAATGTCACACAAGATGTCATGACATTATTCTGTAACCACTTGAGTATCATCAATATTTACAAAAATAAATTTGAAGCGTTAAGGGGAAAACTAGGGATTTGCTTGTCTGAGAATTTATAGCAATTCATTTGTTGTGGGAATATTATTTAAGTGAATGAGTGTTTGAAACGAATAAAGAGAGGGTTTCAAATTCAATCATTTCAAGCATACCTAAACCACTCACACACACGCTTCCTCTATAATGTGTCATTCTTCACAAACTGCTTCATCTCCCACCTCAAACTCATACCTAATCTTACTTATTTTTATTCAATTCTCAAGTATTCAAAGATGTCTCATTGACAATCTTCAGAGAGTGTATCTAGGAAGGAGGATGTCTCGTCATCTGCTTCTACAACTAAGTCTGAGAAAGTGTCTATTGATGTTGCTCCCTTGGCCATGGTTTCGTGCAAGCCTAACAAACTCCCAGTGACAAGATCAAAGAACCTCCCTATAGGTAATGTCTCAAAGACCTCTGATTCCTTTGCTAACCCTAGGACTGAGAAAGAGAAATTTGAAACTGATAAGAGAATCAGTAAATTGGTAGCTAGAACCTTAAATGTAGGGGGGGGTTATCTTAATATTATTGGGATTACTAGACCCCTTGCTTAATTTCTTCCTACTACCATTGTTCCTAATTCTGAACCAGAGGTAGAGATTGAGAGAAATGCTGATGTTGTGAGTGAGGTTGAAAAAGATAGGGTTGAGGTGCCTGATCATGAAGGGTCAGAGGAGAATCTACACACTCTTGTTGATTTTGTTGTAGGAGATGTTGATACAAATGTTGGACCATCTCATGTTGTTAAGGAATCTCAGCCTAAGAGTCAATCCTCAAAGGATATTGGTGAAGACAGTGGAAATAATGATGATGAGTTTATCAATGTAGATGACTTTCCCTCTGATAATGAGGTTATTACCAAGAGTCTTCACCCTGGTGTTGCCAAGAGGCTGAAGAGTGGAAAAAGCAAGGTTGTGGTTGTGGAAGACACCCCTACCAAGAGCACCAAGAAACCTGTTGCTAGTCCTCCTAAGGCTTGGAGCAAGGTTATTACTGTGTCCAACAAGAAAAAGGTGTTGTCTGACAGTGAGTCAGACTATATGTTGAAGAAGATGTCCAAAACATCATTCAAGTCAAGAAATTTGCTTCTAAGAAAAAGCTTGCTGCAATTCCTAAGGTTCCTTTGGACAATGTGTCCTTTCATGATGTTGAAAATGTGGAAAGGTCGAAATACGTGTACCAAAGGAGGGTTTCCTTGGAGAGGTAGTTAGGGAAGAATGCCCTATATTGCAAAGATGTGATGAAGTTGATGGCTTAATAAAGACAGTTACAAAATTTGGTCCTTGCTATGAGAAGCTAGTCAAGGAATTTGTGATGAACATTCCTGAAGGCTGTGCTGATGTAAATAGTGAAGAATACAAGAAGGTGTATATGAGAGGAAATGTTGTGACATTTTCTCCCAAAGTGACCAACAAGTTTCTTGGAAGACCTGAAGATCCTCAAACTGAGCTTGAAGATACTGATGATCAGGTGCGTCAGGAGATCACCTGTAACATTTGTTGCACCCCAAAATTTTCCCAACCGATTTTCTTGTTACTGGCATTTTTTTCATTGCATTTTTCGCATTTAGCATTTGCATGGCATATCATTGTTCATTTGGAAAGGGATCAAGGAGTTCCTGTGGCTCAGGTTCATATCAGTGCAGGAATGGACAGCGAACAACGAGCACCAGAGCTCCGACATTTATTTTTCCCAGTGGTCGAGCGATCAATTTTATTCTGCAGGTTAATTTCAGATCAGGATCAGCACTCAGGCTCATAACAAGCATTTTCACAGTGATAACGGTCAAAAACGAGGTTCAGCAGCTAAATAGAGCTCAAAACAGTTGAAATAGGGCAAATGGGTTGGTTTCCCACCAAAAGGCACCAAATTGAAATGTTTGGAGGCGTTAACCGGTTAACGCATTTGGTTAACCGGTTAACCAAAGGAAAATTTGCCCAGATTCAAAGGTTTCAGAGGCGTTAACTGGTTAACGCATATGGTTAACCGGTTAACCATAGCAGAATTTACCCTGTACGTGAATTTTCAAGTGGAGCTACTTTGGGGTCCAATTTTGATCACTTGAAAGCTCATTTTTGCACTTGGGAAGGATCTAGAACATCATTTTAAATTTGGTTAAATTTCATTTCCCTCCAAAATTCCAAACCTCATTCCATACCATAATTTCCAAACAAACTTCCAAGCCTTTGTTTTGGATCCCAACCAAAGTGGTATTTAAGTGAATTACTCCAAACCACACTCATCTAACCTTCATAATTTCCATTTCAAATCCAGAGTTGATCAATTCTCTCTCAATTCTCTCAATTTCCTCCATAACCAAAACCTTCACTCAAAGCTCTTTTTCCATTGAAATCATTGATTCTTCATCGGAATCCTTGATTTCTAAGAGCTAAACCTCCATCCATTACATTGATTGAAGTGATTTCATCATTCAATTTTCGTGCAAGTTTAGATATGGATTTTGAAGTGATTGTAGAAGTGCTTATTTGGAGTAATTTGGCTTAATTGTGAAGGATCTTCATTGCTACTACATGGATCATCTTGGATCTTGAAGTATTCCAGACTTCTTTTCTTAGATCTACACAATTACAGTTGAGTCAACAATTACCGAATCAGTTCTCCGATTCGTAGGTTAGATTTCTGATTCGATTTAATTTTCGAGCTTATTTGCATGTTTGTCATGTTAATCTTCATATTCGATTGAATTGTGACTGATTTGAGTTGTTTGATCCGTGATCTGGTTGTGTTGATCTGTTTACATGCTGTTTGAATCATGATTTTCTAGTTTAAGGTCGTGAATAAGTGATTATGCAATCATCCGGTTGATCGGACAAGTGCTTATTTGCTGGAAAGTGATTTTATTTGTTGTTTTTCTGCTTCTGGTACAGTGTTAACCGGTTAACGTATATGGTTAACCGGTTAACCATTTCAAATTTTCAAATATTTTTCAAACGTTAACAGTGTTAACCGGTTAACGCATAGGGCTAACCGGTTAACCTGTTCAAAACTTCAATTTTTCTTCAAACTTTCAAGGCGTTAACCGATTAACAGTATGTGTTAACCGGTTAACATTGTACCAGAATGCCATATTTGTTGTTTTGCTTGCTTGTTCGCACACTGATTCTATTCGAATCATCATAGATCAATATGATGCATTAAGATTGAATTGTTTGAATAATTGTCACTGTTTGTGGTTGTTTAATCATGATTTTGTTGACATGTATGATCATTTTCCATTTGTTTACATGCTTGTATGTAGTTCGAATTGAGTTTTCGTTTGGATGTTTAATTGCTTTCATCTCTTGTTTTCTCCACATGTTTGCATCATTCTTACATTGCTGTTGAGGTTGAGATGCGCTTGTGGTGGCTGCTGCCCCACACATTTTTCCTCCCTCCCACAATTCTAATTGTGCATTTTTCATGTTTGCATTTATCTACTTGTGATTGATTCTTCCTTTGTTCTTCTTGTGCTTTCTTGCCATGATACCCATAGGATTCCTAGTCCCTCTGTTTAGGATGGGAGTTGGAGAGACATTAGATGCTCAATCCAAGTATGCTAACATTAGGGTAGATGTTTCCCCTTTTCATCCTAACTCTAGGATCACTTTTCATGACAACGTTAGGGCCGAGTTTCCCTTAGACCTTTCGTGCGTCTCTCTTCTCATCTCAAAATCATGCTAGCTCATTTAATAAAGGCGATAAACATTGCGCGTTACGAGCCTTAAGCTACATGGGGAATGATGAGTGAGGGGTCTCCTCTCACTTATCTAGAATGTTTAGTATACGTCCCGTTTGGGGGCGATATATGACGCATTCGCCTCCGTGTCATAGTCTTTAGTGCAACGTGAATCACAAACCGAATTAATTCACTTCACTAAAAAACACAAAACAAAATTTAAACCTTTTTCCTTCGGGATTAATTGGAAAATCTTTTCAGAAAAAGAGTGTTGTTAACTCTTAGTTCTATCGCAAACGGTAACGCCTAAGTCTCCTCTGCTCGAGCTGCATACACCAACTGCTAGAACTGATTGTTAACCCTACTCTGGCCTTAAAAACGTTCGAACCAACCTGTGGTTTCGTATCAGCCCGAACTACGTTTTCTCTGATCTTTCATACCAGATGAAAGTACGTAGGCACAAGACGCGACGTCTTGGCGAGCAACCTTCCCCCCTTCTCTCCCGTAGTTAGCCGAACTATGTTGACTCTGACTTTCCCATTGCACGAGGGAATACGTAGGCACATAGACGCGATGCTCTGCCGAGTCTCTCTTTTCTTTTATTTTTGTCCCGCAAGCCTGTAGTTTAGATAGTTTAAACACACCCTTAGATAGATAACAAGCGTGGATCCCGTCGAGTACGACGAACGTGAGGGGTGCTAATACGTTCCCCTTGTGTAACCGACTCCCGAATCCAGGACTTGGTTGTGATGACCTTGTCTTTCCCTTTTTCGTCAAGTTTTTCCGATCGTTTCCTTTCCCTCTCTTTGGGATATATAAAGAAAGGTGGCGACTCTTCTGTTTTTGCCGGGTGTTTTTCGCAGTTGCGACAACTGGCGACTCTGCTGGGGATCGAACCCAAAATCTATGGTTCCCTATGCGAGTCACTTCTATCACTTGTCTGTTTGCGTCTTTGGGTGTTTACTTTTGTACAGTTATTTTTCTTTATGTACATTATCTGTTGTATATTATTGCATTGCATTTCTGTTGCTGCTGTGCTGTGGGTTGGGTTGTTCCACTGAGAGATAAGTCGGACCTGGGCTTGAGTATACACATAGGATTAGAGTGGAGATTAGCAGGAGCTTGTGTGGCGTCTGGCTGCACAATAGCTCGCTTGAAATTCACATTCAGACGAGGTTTTTCTTTAGAAATATTCTATCCTGCGCGTCTGGTGCAGTTGAGGGAATATTGACTTAGAGAGACTGTCGACTCTGGAGACCGTTCATTTGGGAAGTCAGCTAAGTGAGGCCGCTTCGTTAGACTATGATGCCAAACCGGAAATGGTGAACGTATCATCGTTTCTCGAAAGTTTGTGACACTGACCACCCGCATAGGATGCCGTACCTTTCAAGACTAGAACCCACATGTGAGAAGGGATGGGTTTTGCAGGAAACCTAGCCTTCAACCAACCCGGTTTTTCTTGTCACTGCAGAATATTGATCCTGAATGTTCTGTCCAGTGTGTTGTCTCAGGGTTTTGATCAGAGCAGAGCTATTGTTGAATTCAGTCAACGGTACAATAGCAAGTTTGAGCATTGGATACTTTGATCCCATGTCTGTTGCTTTAGCATCCTGCATTTTGCATTGCATTTCATGTACATCTCATTTTTGCATATCCATCCTCAGCCAGAACAGGGAGCTCACCCATCTTTTGTCTTCTCCGTTAGTTGATTTTCCGACATTCTCATTGGATTTGAGTTAGCTTTTGGAAGAATCATGAACTCAACAGAGTAGAATATGGTTGTTACAAGGGCATAGTTTGAATTGATGAAGAATCAGCTAGATCAACTCATGGAAGCCATGACAGCTATGACCAGAGGAGAGGTCGGTATTCCGAGGACTCCAGCGAACAATGTTGCTCAAGCTCAGCCTGTGCAGATTCCTGTTGTACAAGAGCGTCCTATTGCCAGAGATAGAGACTTATCTTCTCTTCATGACACGGACTATCAGAATTTCACCTTCCCTGTGCCAGACTCTCAGAGGGTTGTTCCAAGGGTTAATGTTGAAGATCCGCAGACTGTTGAGTTTATGAGGAAATGCCAGCTGTTGGAGGAAAAGCTTGATGCCTTGATGAGTCAGGATACCCTTAATTTTAATGCTTCGAATATGTGTTTGGTTCCCGGTCTTGTAATGCCTCCGAAGTTCAAAATTTCGAATTTTGAGAAGTTCAAAGGGGATAGTTGTCCAAAGCAGCATTTGGTAATGTTCTGCAGAAGAATGACTTCACATGTCCACAATGATAAGCTTATGATTCACTGTTTTCAAGATAGTCTGAGTGGAGCATCATTGAATTGGTATATGCAGTTGGAGAGTGGTTGTATCCGATCATGGTCAGATTTAGCCAATGCCTTTGTGAAGTAGTACGACTACAATCTCAACATGGCTCCCAGTCGCATGCAGTTGCAAGAATTATCTCAAGCAGACAATGAATCCTTCAGAGAATATGTGCAGAGATGGAGAGAATTAGCTGCTCGTGTTCAACCCCCACTTCAGGACAGTGAGTTGGTTGATATATTCTTGGGTACCTTGAAAGGCCATTTCTTTGACAAGATGATCAGCGGTGGAATGTTGAACTTTGCCGACTTGATGATAATGGGTGAACGTATCGAGAGTGGAATCAAGAGTGGGAAGATTCGAAACATCTCAAATACCTCAGTGCATGAAAACGAATCAGTTATCAGTTCTCAAGAAGAATGGGAAAGAAGAAGTGATGTTCTTTCAGAATCTTTTCTATCTCAGGTTCAGTTTTCAGATACTTCAAGTGTTCAGAGTCAGCAATCTGTTAGGTCTGAGTATCAGAAATCTATTTCCCTTCAGATTCAACAATCATATCGTCATTAACCGCGTCAGCACGCTAGACGAAGACCAAGGAAACCAGAGAGGCATTTTACTCAGTTGCCTGTATCGTACAGTCAATTGTTGCCGGATTTGATCAGAGGTGGGTGGATAGTGCCGAAGAAGACTAATCCAGAGATTTCGCCATATCCTCCAGGCTTCGATGTCAACGCCCGCTGTGAGCACCATGCTGGGGCACAAGGGCATTCAACTGAAGATTGTAAGGTGCTTAGGAGCCAGGTTCAGGCTTTGCTGGATTCCAACAGGATCTCAGTCACGTCTCAAGGTGTTCAGGTTAACGATCTTCCTTCAACCAGCCAAGTGGGTGTATCAGTGCATGTTATGGAGGAATTCACTGAGGGCATTTGTTCAGAAGAGTATCAAACTGAAGACTCATTTGAGGGTTGTATCCCTGTGTAGCATTTGGTCATTACTGTATGCTGACCATCGCCAGGCTTATTGGTCGAGGTCACTCTATTTGTATTCAGTTACTCCTGCATGGCGCATATATGTGTGATGGTTATCCCTGTTTGGATCTTGGGTTCCTTTTTGTCTTGGTGCTATTCTGAGATTTCCCTGTTGCATACTCGTCTGGATCTTGCATATTATTTTTGCATAACAGGTACCTCGGAACTGTTAATCTGACTTCATGTGCTCCACTAGTTTGTTGCAGGTTATACAATCAGATAGATCACAGGAATCCCCGCAAAGTTATGGAGCAAGTTCAAGCAGAGCTAAGAGAAGTCAAGAGCCAAATGGGACAATTTATGTTGGACATGCAGGCGTTACACTCGGATCAGAATGTGCTCAGAGAGGAGAACCATCAGTTGAAAATTCAGGTGGGCTTAATCATGGAAGTGATAAGGAACGTGCTCAGAAAAGAAGGTGATCAAGTTCCTGAGGCTGCAGCAAAGATGCTTGTTCCACTTCTGTCTGTGGAACCTATGCCAGAGCGTAATGTGTGTCAGAGACCCGCTGCACAACCGGAGGTTCTGAAATTTCCGTGTCATCAGCTGCATCCCGTTTCTCAAGATAATCCCAAGGTCAGGAAGTATGCTCAAAGGATAAAATCACCTGACAGAATCTTCGATCGGATTCCCGTGGATTATGCTCAGTTGGTGCAGCTCTTGCTCCAACTTCAGTTTGTTAAGCCTCAGACTTTGGCTCCATTTACTGGCCAGCCACCACCAGGCTATGATGTCAATGCTCATTGCGATTTCCATACTGGAGGACAATGGCACAACGTTATGAACTGTAAAGCTTTTAAGCATAAAGTTCAGGACCTGATTGATTCGAAGATAATTGAATTCACGCCGGGCGGCATGAATGTATCCGGCAAATTTATTCCCTATCATGGAAAAGGGATGGATACTCCTATTCCAATTCCTAAAGCTGCAGTAGGTCAAGATTATATCCTACAATCTTTGGTGTCAGAATCCCCTGCCCACAGTTGCTGCCTGTTCCTGGATCGAGCTTAAGGATGAAAGCGCCTGAGCAAAGAGAGTCCTCAAGAGTCCAAGCCCATTCGCCGGATGTTTCAGCTGTTCAGAGCCCACGACCTTTTGAGTCATCACAGCAAGATTACTGTCACCAGATTCAGAGTAGGCCCCGCATCAACAATTTGAAAAGAAGGAATGCTCCCCTTCGTCCAGTGCCTATGTCGTACAGTCAGCTGCTACCGCACCTAGTTCGAAATTCTCTGGTGAAGCCCAAGGCTCTCAAACCGGTTCCAGAACCTTACCCTCCCGGGTATGATCCTAGTGCTCAATGTGGATATCATGGAGGATCCATAGGGCATTCTACTGAGGATTGCAAGGCTTTTCAAGCCAGGGTACAACAATTGATGGACCGAAGGTGCATATCCTTTCAAGGAGGAAGGCTGGTCATACATCGCTCGTCTGATTGAGTTTGAAGATTTTAGGGGTCGCATCCCTCAGCTGCTAATCAGTATGAAAGCCCAGCTAGCTGGCAATTTCCGTTTTATCCAGTCATTTCTTTAAGTTTGTAATTTCTTTCCTGTTTAAAGTGAAAATCTCATTTGTAAAACTTGTTGTTTTCAATTGATATTAATGAAATGAATATGCATGTTTTGATTTAATCCATTCGTGTTCACTAATCGCTTTTTACAGATGTCATATGCTTGTTTAAGCGGAATCCGGGGAGGATGATGAAGTTTAAAGACGCGCAAGCTTCCGAACGTATGCTTTTAAAATGAAACCTGCTGATGATGTACAGACATTGCTTCAATTCCCGAACACCGGAGATATAAGGATGATAATCCCTTGTCAACCCTTCGAGCCTAGTAGTAGGAGTTTCTTTCTGAAAATGAAAAAACCCTCAATCTTAACCCGGGGTAGGGTAGGTGTCAGCTAATTTTGATCGAGCATCCGAATCGCAAAAGGAGTGTTCCCGTTTGAGGACTAATCACACCTCTATGGGTCGTGCCTAGAGAACCTCAGTGGTTATCCCTTATCGATCATGAGTGAAACAATCACAATCCCTTTAACAAGTCAGACAAGCCGGTGTCACACGATTTATTCAAAAAAATAAAAAGAGAACTAAAAGAAAAAGCCTGCTAAGTCGAATCTTGAAAACAAGTGACTTAGACAAAAATTAGGGCATCCCGCTGGACTTTGAAGTCAAAAGAAGCTCAAAAGAGCCAGTCCAGGCAAAAATAGGGAAAACAAAAAAAGAATGATGAAAAACAAGTCATGTGATTCAGGCACCAAAGACGGATATCGAGTAACTGTCACTCCAAAAACTTGTGGTTTCCTGAACCGTCACTCATGTCATTTAACCTTGAAAGGTGAGCGCTAATGTCGAATTAGCTGAATATAAGATTGGAGAACATCACGGAGAATGGGTGGGTTAGAATGAATTTTGAGCCTTTATCCCTTCTTTCAAACTGTGAACCTGACCACGTTACAACCTGAAAAAGTCCTAATTGAAGCAGGATTGTTTCGAAAGCATACTTCGGTAAAGATCGCATTGAAACTGACTCCTAAAAGGATTCCTCTTGCAGCGTGGTACTAATGTTGACATTCTGATAAATGATTCGTTCATTATATGTCACAACTTTTTCCAGTGAACAGATTGGAATTTCGAAAACTGTCATATGCATTGTATTTAATATATCTTTTATGCAGAACAATTTGTTTTACTTGTGAGTAAGCGCTTGACAGCAAGAAAGTCTCCACAGTGGATGGTCTGATCAGGATAGAATGCAGAATGCCTGAATACTCCGTCGAGCCGTGGCAGTATATCAAATGATCATATCATGGGAACCAGCCAGCCAAAAGACAGTTAATAGGGGAAATCAGGTTGAGATCCGGTGGATACATCGCAACTATAGATATCATCCCAGTGAAGTCGCCAATCAGGGGCAAGGCCATTGCAGGATGGGGCAAGCCACTGTAAGAGCGCAGAAGTCATTCATTGGGGCAACTGATGAAGCACCTCTATGAGGTTTAAGGCAGTTCATATCAAATCATCGGGGTTATGAGATTTCAGATTTCCTTTCGAGGAACATCCCCACAGAGATCCAACAGGCTGGGGCAAAGTCGTAAGCGAAGGAATCGTTCCTCTCCATATTTTCATAGTGATTCAGAGCTATTCAAGCGGGTACAGTCAACCTTCGAGTGCAAGACGAATGTCGGGAAGTCATGTTACTATCCTTTGACCCTTCAACCAGAAACTGGGAATTCAGACAGGACATTTTCACAAACAACCCAAAGTTCAAGAAGACTTCGTCTGTTCTTCTCCAGCAAATTCCAATCATCATTGGCGCGCGTAAGCTATCCCCAGTAGGGTCCAATCATACTGGGCACATCCGGTTATCCCCAGCGAAGTTGGCTTCATCTTCAACATTTATTTTGCTGGAGCGGTTTTGTTGTATCCAGCTTTCTCCGACAGCCCGAGCCTGCACCTGCATTTTTGCATATAGTTATCATATTTTCATTTCATCCTCAAATGCGTAGCATTTCCATTTTGTATGGAGCATTACGCCATATTCAAACATACGCATATGCATATGAAGCATAAGCCAGTTTCTATCAGCTTGCCGCGGTAACTTGAATTACTCTGCAGTCAGTACAAAGGCATTTATCCAACAGCTTTGTTCAGATAGCTTGTCGGTTTACTCGGGTTTCAGATTATACGTCGGTTATGCTTCGATAATGTCATTCCCCAAGCAAAGTTACTTTGTCCATTAGTCCTCTGATGATGACATCCCAGCTGATTTTCTTTCCATCAATTCCTATTGACGATGTGTTTCTCCAAGCAGATTTTCTTTCCACCAATTCCTATTGACGGCGTGTTTCCCCAGCAGGTGTCTTACCGTCTATCCTTAGACGACGTGAGTTTGGATATGGTTTTCTCTCTTTCTATCCTTAGACGATGTGAGGTTCGGACATGGTTTTCTTTCTGTTTATTAGAGGAGATGATGTTTTAAGAGGGTTTTCGTGTTGTCAATTCCTATTGACGCTGTGGCTCTTTGAAGAATGTTTTGGTTTCCTTTGTTGGCAATTACTATTGATGACATGTCTCTTTGAAGATGGTTTTATTTCTGTCAATTCCTATTGACGATGTGGCCCTTCGTAGATATTTTCTTTCCATAAACTCTTGTGGATGAAAGAATTCTGCAATTCGGTAAATGGTTTTGAAGTGCGGTTATGGTGTCTTTCCGTCTATCCTTAGACGATGTGAGTATGGATATTTCTTTCCGTCTACCATTAGACGATGTGGATTTTGGATATTTTGTATTTCTTTCTGTCTATCCTTAGACAATGTGAACATTGGATGTTGTTTGTCTTGCCGTCTATCCTTAGACGATGTGAGTATGGATATTTCTTTCCGCCTACCTTTAGACGATGTGGATTTTGGATATTTCTTTCCGTCTATCCTTAGACAATGTGAGTATGGATATTTCTTTCCGTCTACCTTTAGACGATGTGGATTTTGGATATTTCTTTCCGTCTATCCCTAGACGATGTGAGTATGGATATTTCTTTCCGTCTACCATTAGACGATGTGGATTTTGGATATTTTGGATTTCTTTCTATCTATCCTTAGACAATGTGAACATTGGATATTGTTTTTCTTTCCGTCTATCCTTAGATGGTGTGAGTATGGATATTTATTTCCGTCTACCTTTAGACGATGTGGATTTTGGGTATTTCTTTCCGTCTATCCTTAGACGATGTGAGTATGGATATTTCTTTTCGTATACCGTTAGACGATGTGGATTTTGAGTATTGGATGATTTCCTTTCCGTCTATCCTTAGGCGATGTGAGTATTTGGTGTCTTTCTGTCTACTTTTAGACGACGTGAGTACAATGTGGGTGTCTTTCCGTCTACCTTTGGACGACGTGAGTATGATTTTCTTCTGGGGTTTCTTTATCAGATGATCAGTCAGCTTGGTGTCGTTGTTCAGTTTTCGGATATGTGTTCCCCAATCAGGGTTGCAGTTTATTTCTGCGGTTGGCAAATTTCCAGATTTCTTTGGTATTCAACCGTCTTTTACCTAGATTGTTTGAAAGTCGTTCGTTTCTCACCCAGTCAGGTCCAAGTCGTTTGAATAGGGGCAGCTGTTGCACCCTAAAATTTTCCCAACCGATTTTCTTGTTACTTACTTTTGTTTCATTGCATTTTTCGCATTTAGCATTTGCATGGTGTTGCACCCCAAAATTTGACCAACATTCATTTAACCATCAAGAGTTATATGAGGCTATGGAGCTAGCCAAGAAAGTTATTTCAAGTGTTCAAAGGTTGATACCTTTGTCAGAGAACTCAGGAGATCCTCAGAGGAATTGGTTGAAACCAAGGTTGTGTGTCTCATAACTTGAGAGGTGTGGGAGCTCCTCAGATGATTATGAGACTATGAGGATGGACTTGAAGCTTTGAGAAAGATTATGAGATGTCTTGAAAGCTATCATGAAGCCTAGAGAGGTCATTATACAAGAATTCAGAAGATTCAACCATGAGTGGTGGAATTAGGGTTTGACTAGGTCAACCCTAGGTCAACTGATGATTTGGAGAGGGTTGAGACCTAATCCAAGAGCCATGTGATCATGGAATGATGTAGTGAGATACTAAAAGGATGATTCCTAGACCAAATCATCATGATTGAGGATTTTGAGAAGTTTTAAGCTAGGGTTTCTAAGGATTGACAGTGTAAAATCCCCTAGTTTGATCCCTATCTTCAAGGCAGTTTAGCTCAAGATGTGATTGTCATCTCATCTTCCCCACAACATGAATGTTGTAGAGCTTGTTCTTAGATTTAATTTGAGTAGTAGAAGTCCTTGATAGGATTTGTGGAGCTCAAGTTATGGTTTTGACAAATTACAGGTCATCTGAGGTATGTGAATCTGGGTCCTTGAAAGTCACCCAACTTGCAGACAACTTTTGGCCTAGTAGGATAATTCCTATGAATTCTTGGTCAACATGAATGTTGAATAGCATCTTCTTAGATTTCTAGAGAGTACTAGAAGTCCTTGATAGGATTTGTAGAACTCAACTTATGGCTTTGACAAGCCAAGGGCATTTTGGTCATTTGGAAGTTATATGTCATTTCAAACATAAGGCCATATCTCCTACTTCCAAGCTTCAAATGGAAAAATCTTCAACATCAAACTTGCTTAGAATGATGTTTTAAGGCTAGTAGGTAGTTAATGAGATGTTGAAAAGGCTCATATCAAAAAGTGATAAAAATGGCCTAAAAATGAGGTATAAGTTAATTCAAGTGAAGTTGAAAATCATAAATCATAAGGTATAAGTCCAAACCATGTCATGTAATAGGTCATTTTGACTCCAAATGACATTCTAAGAACAATGGTTCAGCCACAATTTTGATTTAAGGCTTGCATCATAGGGCTGCTTTGGAATTTGATTACTTGCATCTTAAGGTACCAAACCAAAACTCCACAAAACTCAATAAACAAGGAAGATATGCATTGTAACTAACCCTAAATCTCATGTAAGGAGAATTTCAAATCAGAAACCAAGGTTGCAAGGCATTTGGCATGAGATAGCATGTTATGAGAAATGAGAATTCAAAATACCATGACATGAAAAGATGAATTTCTCATTGGATTGTTCTAGGGGGTTCTAGATGATTCTAAACCACCCTATAAGATGAGTCCAACTTGCTCAGATGCAAGGTTGGTGTTAATTGGTGTAGAGAAGAGAGAGTGAAATCAAAAAGCTTCCATTGCAAGTTACATTCAAACTTCACATTCGTCTTCATTGCCATCCCATTTTTCTTCACAAACCTTCTCCATAGATCTTGCTGAGCGTGTTCATGCTGAGTTGAAGCTCCATTGATGGAAGATTGAAGGTTGCCATTGGAAATTGCAAGAAAGCAAATCACATTCGAATTCAAGGGTACAAGCTTGCTACATCCAATCTTTTGCAAACAGTAGAAGATCCATCATCCAAGGAGTGTTCTTGAAGAGTTTCAAGCCTTGAAAGCAAGGGTTTCATCATCTACCATATCAAGAAGCCAGGTTTGCAAAATCCCTTCCACCTCTTAATCTATGCATGGTTAGGTTAATTTATTAGTTTAGAATTGTTAGAGACAATTAGGTGATCATTTCTGATGAGTTTAGGAGTGATTGGTGAAGTTTCATTCATGGATGCCATTTCTTGATGGAGTGAGAACTAGTGATATAGTGAGTTTCAATGCAATATTGATAGATGATTTTGATTAGGGTAATGCAAGGATCATTTTGATGTAAAGGAATCTAAGTTTGGTTGAGGTCGAAGATTGATGATATTTTGAAATTAATTGGGATTCACCTTCGGGTTCTATGATAGAGGCCATTTCAGTTCAATCCAAGATTAGGATCGTGTTCAGCGTGGAAAACTGAGCAAGTTTGTATTTTACATGTTGAGAATTGATGATGATATGAGAGAGAACGAAGAGGTGGAAGTTTGGTGCATGGAGCTGCGTTCATGGAGGTTTTTTCAGAAACCCTAATCCAAGGTTGAAGATGATCTCTCGTCCATTAGATGCGCGCTTGACCCTTGACTACAGACCAGATCCAACGGCTTGCATTCAATTCAGTTTTTGGAGGGATTTCTGAAAGCAGCGCAACGCTGCGTTTCATTAAAGCGAGCATCCTGGGCTTAGTGGATTAATGATATCCCCACCCCCCCTATCAGACCCAATTCCATTTTTAACTATAATTTGTTTCTTTTCGCACCGCTAGTTTTCCATTTTCTTTTGATTTATTAATTTTTTTTCTGATTTGAATTGGGCCCTGGCGCTTTGCTTTTCAGACCCCCCAGTCTGGGCCCAAGTGTGATTAGAACTGCTTTATCTTGCTATCTGCACCCATACTTCATGTTTGCATTTGATTTTTCTCCATTTTTTCTCAAATCTTTAGAAAATCATATTAAATGGAAAAATCAATATTTTTTAATGGGAGTTTTTTCTCCCTTTTCATATTTTTGTCTAGAAAAATATAAAATAAAAACATTTTTCATTTCATGCATTTTAATATTTTTTTGCATATTTTCTTCTTTAGTAGCTTTTTAATGCTTTTAAGTTGATACCTTAATTTATATATTTTAGTTTAGGTAGATCCCTTAGTATTTTTAGGTCAATCTTTTTAGGGTAGTTAGACATATGTTTTAGGTTCCCCCTGGATTAATTCCATATTTTTGTGATGATTTTTAGGATAGTTTTGATTAGATGCTATTAGGTTGTGTAGAATTAGGTTTAAACTTCAACATAGGTCCATAATAACTTTAGATTTTGGGTTTTTTAGGACAATTTAGACTATGGGACATATATGGGTCTTAAGGGTAGGTATGTAGGATCCCTTAGAAATTATATTAGGATCTAATATAATAGTATGCTATTTTTAGTTGATTTTTGTATTGGTTGATTGTTTGTGTTGCCTTTAGGGCATGTTTGCTTTAGTTGCTTTGCTTTGTGGGCTTGGAAAGCTTGGTATCTCATTGTGGAGCATTGAGGAGCATAGTAGAAGACTTGAAGATGCACTGAGGAGCTTGAGAGCTTTGTCTTATTTTCTTTTCTTTTGTTTTAGGGTTAAGGATTAGGAAGAGTTTAGACTTAGATAACTTCTTTCTTAAACATGGATGGTATCATTCACCTCCATTCCTCCCTATGATTCAAAGTCCTTCCATGGTATACACCTCTCTCCTTTGGAGGGATAAGTGATGTACCTAGGAAGTAAAACTTTTGAGGGACCCATTCCTTTGATGTTGAACCCTTATAGGTCACCTTTGGTGGTCAAATAAGCAGTTCAATATCCCCTAGCTTATCCAGTAAGTGATTTCCTCTGGTTTTGATTGTCTTGAGAGATGCAGAGCCTGAGCCTGAAGATGAAGACTTCATTGAAGAGTATTGAAGAGGATGAATCCTTGAGCATTGTCATTCCATCTGAAGCTTGAAGAGCAGAAAGAGCAAGTTGATACTTGAAGATCCCTGAAGATTAGGTGAAGCCTGAAGGTGGAGCTGATCAAGAAGCTGAAGCTTAAGGGAGAAGATAAGTTGAAACTTATGTTGTAGGGTTGAAACCTGGAAAAGCAACTGATATTTGTCAAGAGTGATTGAAGTCTGAAGACCGAGTTGCTGTTGGAAGAGCTGAAGCTTGGAGTTGAGAGAGGAGTTGATAAGCTTTCTTCTGTTTTCTTTTCTGTATTGCTGTGTTTTGTTTGACTTGTTTGATGCATTAGAATAAGTTCATATCTAGAATAAGTAGAATCTAGGAGCATGATTGCACTAGAGGTTGAGCTGCTCCCTCTGCTTGTATTGTTACTGTGTGGCTTTGCTTGCGGGTATTCGGTAGAGCCCAACTCCCTTGCCCATGTGGTTTGTTTGCCTGATGGCATTTCATTTCATTTTTATCTGTATGATTGCAGTTTACTGTTTATTGCTTGATAGCATGTTGTTTATATTTCAATATGATTACTGTTATTTCATTCTGGCTTGAGGTTGAGATGAGCTTGTGGAGGCTGAAGCCCCACACACATTTCCTCCCTCACTTGCATTGCATGCATTTTACTGTTAAGCTGATGCTTTGTATGTTTTGGTGTATCATTGACATGATCCCTTAGGACTCTCATTTCCTTTGATAAGGATTTTATGATAGAATTTTAGGTTGAAACCTATGCATGACAACTTCTAGGAGTTCCCTGTTCAAACCTCAACCATAGGATGAATCCATGGCATGACAACAGTAGGACTTGATAGTCTCCCTCCTAGTTGGGCCTGTTCTCTTCTCATCTCAAAACAGTTTAAGATACAGTAATCATGAATGATTTCTTTCGTACGTTACGAGCCTTAAGCTATCTGAGAAAGGATTGTGGGAGAGTTTCTTTTCCACAGTCTGGATGTTTAGTATGGTACCCTTTGGGTGACATGCGACGCATTCACTCTCAGGTCATAGTCTATAGTGCGGTTGAAATCGCAAACACAATAAAAGACACTTCTTTCGTAAAAGACAAGAAATAAACCGTAGTTTCCCGAACTACGTATGCTCTAATCTCTCATACCTGTTGAGAGTACGTAGGCACAAGATGGCGATGTCTTGGCGAGCTACCTTCCCCCATAACCCTTCGTAGGCCGAACTACGTTGACTCTGATTTCCCATTCTCTGATGAGAATACGTAGGCATAAAGCGCGACGCTTTGCCGAGTCATTTTTCTTTTCTTTTTCAGCCAGCCTTGATAGGTAGATAGAATAAAACCAACCCGTCCAAGTAAACACAACAAGCGAGGATCCCGTCGAGTATGACGGACGTGAGGGGTGCTAATACCTTCTCCTTGCGTAACCGACTCCCGAATCCAGACAATGGTTGCGATGACCTTGTCTTACCCTTTTTCCGTTAGGTTTTTCCGATCGTTTCCTTTCCCGCTCTGAGGGATAAATAATGAAAGGTGGCGACTCTTCTGTTGTGCCGGCACCTTATTTTTGCGCAAGCGACAGTTGGCGACTCTGCTGGGGAACTAACCCAGAATCTCTGGTTTTCTGGTTCCCTATGAGAGTCAATCCTAACGCTTGTATGTTTACCTGCTGGGTTGCGTTTATTTATCGCATTTTACTTCTCGCACTTTATTTCCCGCATTTTATTTTCAGTATAATATGATTATTTGTGCTGTTGTGGGATGGGAGTTCTGATGAGTGAGAAGCCAGACCCATGCTTGAGTGCACCATAGACTTAGAGTGGAAATTAGTGGGCGCGTGCTTGCTTTGCAGGCACTAGTGTCTCATGAAATCCACGCTCAGACGAGGTTCATCCGGTTGGCTTCACTTTCAACCCTTTGGGTTGAGACGGTTGCTGGTTTGGTGGATTGTCGACTCTGGGGACCGATCATTTGTGATTCAGCTAAGTGAGGCCGCTTCATGAGCTGGTGATGCCACACCTTCTGGGTATCGTATCACCCCTCTTGAAAGTCTGTGACGCTGATGAACGCATAGGATGCCGTACCTTGAGTCAGTTTAGGTCCATACCTGTGAGTGGGGTTGGGTTTATTGCAGGAAAATTTGACCTTCAGACTACCTGGTTTTCTTGACAGTGAATCAGTTGTGTTGGTACCAGGGTTTCTCAGTTGCAGATATGTCTGTTCTTGATAGAGCAGGTTTTGATCAGAGGATCTTATCATCAGGTGTATGTCTGTTCTTGATAGAGCAGGTTTGATCAGAGTATTGTCATCAGTGGTTTGTTCTTGATAGAGCAGATTTTGGGGTCCGAAGATCTCATCAGCAGATGTTGTTTGTTCTTGATAGAGCAGATTTTGAGTGGGGTCTGAAGATCTCATCAGCAGCTGTATGTTTGTTCTTGATAGGGCAGATTTTTGATTTGGGGTCTGAAGACTTCATCAGCAGATATTTCTTGATCATACATCCGAGGTCCTTATTATCAGACATTTTTTCTCGACAGAGCAGAATTTTGATCCTATGTATATGGTCCTATCAGATGGTTGTTCTTGGCAGATCAGATTTGTGGCCCTACACCGGGGTTTTCTTCTCATCAGTGGTCATGGTTTTGTTGATACAGAATCTCCACAACAGCAGTTACCCGGATATATTATTGCATGACTGCATTTTGCATTAGTTTGCATGTTCATTTGCATTTCATTAACGTGTGTTTGTGTTACAGGTACCGTTTCCTCGATCCAGGATTTCTTGCCTCCTATTGTATTGTTATGGCCTCTCTCAGGAAGACCGTTGCGTACAAGTTCCCTACCCCTGACGTGGTTAAGATGACTGGTTTGATAGCTCTAGCAGGTGATTCTGTGAAGGACGAGTTCAGAAAATCTTATGGCAGGTTGCTCAGTTTGGTTTGCAAGCCTTCTGTGTTCGAGTTGAACGGGTTGCACGCTCTGCTGCAGTTCTACGACCCTCCGCTGAGATGTTTCACTTTTCAGGACTTCGTTCTCGCGCCGACGCTGGAAGAGTATGCTGATTTGCTAGGTGTGCCCATCAGAAGGCAGATGCCTTTTGTTCATATGGATGCTGAGCCTGATCTGGCTGGTTTAGCTTTTTCACTTCATTTGGACGCCTCAGAGTTAGTACTGACTAGTTGGAATAAGGTTCCTGGGTTCTCCTTGCAGTTTCTGGTGGTTAAGGCTCAGCAGTGTGCCAAGGACAGATGTTGGGACGCGTTCAATGCCATCCTCGCTTTGTGCATATATGGCATTATCCTGTTCCCCAACATGCCCGATTTTGTAGACTTTGATGCGTTTCACATCTTTGCTTCAGGGAATCCAGTCCCTACCCTGATAGGAGATGTCTATCACTCAATCCACAACAAGAATGAGAACAGGAGGGGGAAGAATGTCTCTTGCTGCGTACCCTTGTTGTATAAATGGCTTGATAGCCATCTGCCCAAGAGGGGTCCTTTTGTCTTGTCTGCAGCCACAGTTGAGTGGCCTGAGCGTCTGATGAGTTTATCTACAGAGGATATTGATTGGTTCGACAGAGACAGGTTGGGTACTGAGGTGATCTTCAGTTGCAGCGGGTTTCCAAATGTACCTTTGATAGGTAGGAAGGGCTGCATAAACTACAATCCGTCGTTGCTGGTTCGACAGTTCGCGTATGCTTTGAGGACTCCGCCGAAAGAGGAAGAGGTACAGGAATCTCTGTACCTCACTGGTACTCTAGAAGGGGATCTGCTGTCCAAGCTTCAGCGTGCGTGGAATAGTATCAGTAAGAGAGGAAAGCCTTTGCTGGGAAAAAGCAACAATCAAGCCTACCCTCCGTACTTGACGTGGATCAGAGCCAGAGCCAATGCTATAGGGATGCCGTTTCCTCAGGCCAAGCCAGAAAGTCCTCCAACAATCGAAGAGCCTACTACTGTGCCCATTCATCAGCATAACCA
This sequence comes from Lathyrus sativus, assembly GCA_963859935.3. Taxonomy (NCBI): domain Eukaryota; kingdom Viridiplantae; phylum Streptophyta; class Magnoliopsida; order Fabales; family Fabaceae; genus Lathyrus; species Lathyrus sativus. The sequence goes on from OZ012735.1 coordinate 288,052,743, forward strand.
GGTATTAGCTGAGCGGGATGAATTGAAGCGGGCGAACGCAGAACTGGAGAAGGAGTTAGCTCAGCTTCGAAGCGAGAGGAACGAGGCCGTTCATGCTTTCAAAAGGCAAACAGAGTTGGTGAACCAGCTAGGTACAGACCTGACGAAGCGGATAGCCGAGCGGGAACGCATGGGTCAAGACTTCAGGGCTGTCAACGACGTACTGGCTACGAAGAAGCAGCATTTGGACGAGGCATATCGGAGGATATCCAAGTTCAACCAGCACTGGAAGGCTTCCCTGGCCACCAGGAAAGAGCGGGAGGATAAGCTGATGCTGCAGATCTCCAAGCTGGAAGCCAAGGTGAAGGACAGTGAGCAGAGGTTTGATGAAGAAACCGCCCACAGGTACGCCGCCGAAGGCCAACTCAACAAAGCTCTCGCTAACCTGAAGGAGCGCAAGCTGATGTTTGAGTCCAGAAAGCGGAAATTAGAAGATTGCTTCGGCGAAGGAGCATGGGAAAGTTCAGTTCAGGGACTTCAGTATACCATTGTGCAGAGGGAACTACTCGTCGAGGGGTTGCTCACTTTTCCAGATCATCCAGAGACGAAGGAGTTATTAGCAGAGTATCGCGCCCATGGCCGTACTTGACTAGTTGTATTCCTTTTGTTTTGATCTTTGTTGTATGCTGACCATCATCAGGCTTGTTGGCTGAGGTCACGCTGTTGATTTGTCTTGTACTCGCTGATGCTATGTACTGCCTTGATAGACTTTCCTTTATACATGAGATTGATGTTTCCATGATTGGGCTCAGACTTCTTCTTCTTATTATTATCAGCACTGGTACTCAGGCACTAGGATCGGGGGAAATCTCCCAAACACACAGACACACGCATGCATTTGCATGAAGCATTTGCATAGCGTACATTTTGTTGTTTTTCCTAACCTTTAGTGTTTACAGGTTTTTTCAGGTTTACAGGTTCCAAGCTGTTTCCGGTGACTCCAGGATTGATCAGAGACTAATTCACCGTTATTCAACTCGAGCTAATCAGACCAGGATCATGGATCAAGTGCAGACAGATGTCCAGGAGCTCCGCGAAAGGATGGATCGCTTTATGGAACTGATGCAGGTGGTCGCCAATGGTCAGGACCAGCTCCGAACTTTGGTTCAGCCTTTGATCTCCAGGGTTGATAGCAACGACATACTTCATGGCGGGGTTGTGCCTACTCCTCCACCAGTTGATACTCCGCAGAATGGTGTCCCTGTGGCCGGGGGCAACGACAGTGCTAATGGCAATGTGATGGCCAACATCGGACTCAATGCGACAGGCGTCGACAATGGGAGTCTGGGAGTTAATGTCAACATCGGGCCGGTCAACGGCAATGCAGGCGTCGGGAATCTGTTGGTGCCTCAACCATGGCTTGAGGATCATCAGGATGATGTCTTCTCTCAAAGAGGTGCAGAAGGGGAGCTGAATGCTGAAGCGCGGCTCAGATTCAAAGCACTTGAAGATAAAATGAGAGATATTGAGAATCAGAATACTTTGGGCGTTGATATGTCCAAGATGGGGTTAATTGCTGATTTCAAGGTACCTCCTAAGTTCAAGGTGCCTGTCTTTGAGAAGTATAAGTGCACCACTTGCCCTCGTGTCCACCTGCGATCGTACTACAGGAAGATGTCTGCCTATTCCGAAGACGAGAAGTTGCTGATGCACTTCTTCCAAGATAGTCTTTCTGGGCCATCCCTCGAGTGGTACATGGGCCTGGAGCCCACTAGCGTGCGCACATGGAAGGATCTCGCTGAAGCGTTTGTCCACCATTATCAGTACAATAGCGACTTGGCCCCGAACCGAGTTCAGCTCCAGAACATTTCGCAGAGAAATAATGAAGGATTTAAGGAGTACGCCCAGCGGTGGCGTGAGTGGCTGCTCGGGTTCAACCGCCGATGGTTGAGCGCGAGCTCGTGCAGATGTTTGTCGCCACCCTCCCAGGGGTTTACTATGAAAAGTTAGTCAGTGGTATGTCTGGGACGTTCTCAGCTCTCATTACCATGGGCGAGCACGTCGAGAATGGTATCAAGATCGGGAAAATTCAAGGTGAATCATCCTCAGCTGGAGGAGGTGGAAAGAAACCTTATGCTGGTAAACGACGAGAAGGAGATGCGAGCGCTGTGACCAACGCTCGGAGAAAGGGCAAGGGCCCTCAGCAGCAGATAGCCAGCATAAATATCCCAGCAGCTCAGCAGCAGCAGCAGCCGCAGCAACCGAATCAGCAGGGATGTAGAAAATACCAGAATTGGGCACCTATGACAAACCGTCACTTCGAGGCACCGCCCATGTCGTACGCGCAACTCTTGCAGACTTTGCTTCAGCTTCAGTTAGTTCAGAAGAGGACGATGGCTCCCTTGACAGGGGCACCTCCACCAGGGTACGACGCAAATGCCACTTGCGATTTCCATACAGGGGCACCAGGCCATACAATCAAGAACTGCAAAGCCTTTAAGCACAAGGTACAGGACCTGGTAGATGCCAAGATCATTAACTTCTTCGATAATGTGCCCAATGTCACGAAAAACCCTATGCCGAATCATAGGGGAGCCGGAGTGAACACCATTATTGAAGAAGAGAGTGCAGATCTGTTGACTGATGTCAAAAACTTAAAGACGCCGCTTAGTTTCGTCAAAGCTAAGTTGTTGAAGAAAAGGTTCTTTCCAAGATGCGGAGAACTATGCTTGGACTGTGCTACACATTCTGATGGGTGTGAGCAGTTGGTAGAAGGAATCCAAAGTCTGATGACCGAGGGTATTTTGCAGTTCAGCCGGAGGGCTGAAAGTGTATCAGGAGAGGTCGTGTTGAAGCAGGCCAATGAAGTCGCCACCATCACCATCCCTCGCCAACCAATTACTATTTTTGCGCCCAGACCGCCTACAATCACTATTACCAAAGTTGGGCCGATACCATTCGAGAGCACTAACGCCGTTCCATGGCATTATGGGGCTGAAGTCTATTGCAACGGTCAAAAGTTAGAGCTGGAGTCGTACGGGTCGACTGTAGAGAACCTCGCAGGAATCAGTGGTATTACCCGTAGCGGAAGAGTGTTTGCACCGTCAGAGGTTGTGGCAGATAAAGCGGTCAGAGCTGATGCGGCCGATAAGGGTAAAAGCAAAGCCGTCGAAGAGGCCCCGTGTGGGGTAGAGAAGGATTTGCTTGTCAAAGATGCCGAGGAGTTTATGCGGTTAATCAAAAAGAGCGACTACAAGATTGTAGACCATCTTCATCAGACGCCGTCGAAGATTTCTATTCTCAACTTATTGTTGTGTTCTGAAGCGCACCGCAACGCGCTACTGAAGGTATTGAACGCTGCCTATGTACCGCAAGAGATATCCGTGAATCATCTAGAAGAGGTGGTAGCCCATGATAATGCTGGCAACGGGCTAGGTTTCACAGATTTAGAGCTGACTCCTAAAGGGAGAGATCACAACAGCGCCTTGCACATCTCGATAGAGTGCAGAGGCACAATCATGTCGCACGTCCTGGTGGACACGGGTTCGTCGCTTAATGTGCTTTCGAAGAAGGCATTAATGAAGTTGGACACTCGTGGATTACTTTGCACACCCAGTGATCTGGTGGTGAAAGCATTTGATGGAACTAAGCGCCACGTTTTCGGAGAGTTGACCCTGCCGATCCAAGTTGGCCCGGAAACGTTTGACACGGTCTTTTATATCATGGACATCATGCCTGCCTACAATTGCCTCTTGGGCCGGTCGTGGATCCATGCTGCTGGTGTCGTGACCTCCACGTTGCACCAAAAACTCAAATACGCTGTCGGAGGAAGCATAGTAACCGTGTGTGGTGAGGAGGACATAATGGTGAGCCATTTGTCATCCGTTAAGTATGTTGAAATGGATGGCGAAATCCATGAAACTCTCTGCCAAGCATTTGAAGCCGTCAAGGTGAAAGAGGTAGCTCCTGTCGTCACAGAGAGGCCAGAGATGAATCTCTCCTCATTCAAAGAAGCTCGGGCCATCGTCGAAGCCGGTTCCACCCCAGGCTGGGGGCATATTTTGGAGATACCAATCAAGCAGGATAAGTTTGGATTGGGGTATTCTCCCAAAGCTGAAGCTTCTTCTTCTTCGTCTAGCAGTGCGCCACGGGGTAAAGGGCCGATCCTATTTACCAGTGGCGGAGTGATCTTCGAAAGCATCAACACGGCGTCTGAGGACAGCGGGGATAGCGATTGTGATCTCGACTCTTGGATTCAGCCAAGCAAGCCAGACGAGGGCCTCAACAATTGGACCATCAAGGATATCATCCAGCTGACAAGTGAAGAGTAATGATTTACTTTCTTCAATCATTGTACAATCCTATGTCCTACCCGGGGCATAGCGGTTTTATTGTCAGGGCCTTGTGGGATTATGTACATGCATTTTGTTAATAAATCAAAGGCGTTTTCTTCGTATTCAAATATTGTGTTCTCTGTTATTCCTGTTTTATATTTGTTTTGAAAAACAGTAAAATGGCAATGGGGTTTGTGCTAACCTGCATATTCTTGTTTTAAACTTAACCCTTGTTGTTGCAGGATCCACATAATAGATGACATCGACTCTGGACCTTCTACGACTCACTTCGACTTTGATTGCCCGATCTATCAAGCCGAGGAAGAGATTGATGAAGACGAAGACCTTCCGGAAGAGTTGGCCCGCTTGTTGAAACAAGAGGAAAAGGTTATTCTGCCTCACCAGGAGGAGATTGAGATCGTAAATCTGGGTTCTGAAGAGCTCGTCAGAAATGTCAGAGTAGGGGTTGCGCTGCAGAGTGATGTCAAGCATAGATTGGTCGAGATGCTTCGAGAGTATAGTGACGTCTTTGCTTGGTCATACGAAGATATGCCCGGACTTGACACGGACATCGTGGTCCACCACTTGCCATTGCGAGAAGATTGCCCTCCCATTAAGCAGAAGCTTAGGAGGACGAGACCAGACATGGCTGTTAAGATCAAAGAAGAAGTGCAGAAACAACTCGATGCTGGCTTCTTAGCGGTCACCACTTACCCTCCGTGGGTCGCCAACATAGTGCCGGTACCGAAGAAGGACGGTAAGGTACGCATGTGCGTCGATTATCGGGATTTGAATAGGGCGAGCCCTAAAGATGATTTCCTGTTGCCTCATATCGATGTGTTGGTCGACAACACAACCCAGTTCTCCGTGTTTTCATTCATGGATGGCTTCTCCGGTTACAATCAGATCAAAATGGCGCCGGAGGACATGGAGAAAACAACGTTTATCACCCCCTGGGGAACGTTTTTCTATAAGGTAATGCCCTTCGGTCTGAAGAACGCAGGGGCCACTTACCAGCGAGCAATGGTAACTTTGTTTCATGATATGATTCATCATGAGATCGAGGTCTATGTTGATGACATGATTGTGAAGTCCCAAACGGAGGAAGAGCATCTGGTCAACTTATTGAAGCTTTTTGAGAGGCTTAGGAAATTCAGGTTGAGGCTGAATCCTAACAAATGCACTTTTGGAGTGCGGTCCGGAAAGTTATTGGGGTTTATCATTAGCGAATGAGGTATCGAGGTTGATCCTGCGAAAATAAAAGCCATTCAAGAAATGCCAGCGCCAAAAACAGAAAAAGAAGTTCGTGGTTTCTTGGGCAAAATAAACTACATTGCAAGGTTTATCTCTCAGCTCACGGCCACTTGTGAACCAATGTTCAAGCTTTTAAAGAAAGATCAGGCGATTACTTGGAATGAGGATTGCCAGAAGGCATTCGACAAGATAAAGCAGTATCTTCAAGAACCTCCAATCTTGATACCCCCAGTGGCTGGACGACCATTAATCATGTACTTGACAGTTCTGGAGAATAGTATGGGGTGTGTTCTCGGTCAGCACGACGAGACGGGCAGAAAAGAGCATGCCATTTACTACTTGAGTAAAAAGTTCACTGAGTGTGAATCTCGATACTCGATGCTGGAGAAGACGTGTTATGCACTAGCTTGGGCTGCCAAACGTCTACGACAGTACATGCTCAACCACACCACTATGCTAATTTCGAAGATGGATCCGATCAAGTACGTCTTCGAGAAGCAGGCTCTTTCGGGCAGAATTGCCAGATGGCAAATGGTGTTAACATAATATGGCATCCAGTATGTGTCCCAGAAGGCCATCAAGGGAAGCGTATTGTCTGATTACCTTGCCGAACAGCCGATCGAGGACTACCAGCCGATGAAATTCGAATTCCCTGACGAGGATATTATGTTTCTCAAAGCAAAGGATTGCGATGAGCCGCTGCCCGGCGAGGGGCCAGATAGGAAATCCCAGTGGAAGTTGATATTCGATGGGGCGGTTAATTCCTATGGAAGTGGCATCGGGGCTATCATCACGACTCCCCACGGATCCCACATCCCGTTTACTGCGAGACTGACGTTTCCAGTTACCAACAATGAGGCGGAGTACGAAGCATGCATCATGGGTCTAGAAGAGGCAATTGATTTGAGAATCAAGAATCTAGACGTATATGGTGACTCAGCTCTTGTGATCAACCAAATTAAAGGGGAGTGGGAGACTCGTCAATCGAATTTGGTGTCGTACATGAATTATGCCAGAAGGCTGCTTCCGTTATTCGATCGAGTGGAACTCCATCATGTACCCAGGGCTGAAAATCAGATGGCTGATGCCTTAGCCACGTTGGCTTCAATGTATAAAGTCAATTTTTGGAATGAGGCTCCAAGAATTGTCCTTTTGCGTCTTGATAGACCGACATTTGTCTTTGCAATCGAGGATGCCGCCGACGGCAAGCCATGGTTCCATAACATCCAGACCTTCCTTACGACTAAGGAGTATCCTGCGGGTGCGTCAACCCAGGATAAGAAGACTCTGAGGAGGCTGTCTGGCAATTTTTATCTCAATCCTGATGGAGTGCTGTATAAGAGAAACCATGATCTCGTGCTACTCAGATGTGTAGATGAGAAAGAGGCGAGTATGCTCATGGAAGAAGTCCATGAAGGCACATTTGGTACGCACGTCGACAGGCATGCTATGACGAGAAAGATCCTGAGAGCAGGGTACTACTGGCTGACGATGGAGTCGGATTGCTTCAGATTCGCGAAGAGATGTCATAAATGCCAGATTTATGCTGATAAAGTTCATGTGCCGCCGTGCCCATTGAATGTCATGTCCTCCCCGTGGCCGTTCTTCATGTGGGGCATCGACATGATAGGCAAGATTGAGCCCACTGCATCTAACGGTCATCGCTTCATTCTGGTAGCTATCGACTACTTCACCAAGTGGGTGGAGGCAGCCTCGTACGCTAATGTGACCAAGCAGGTGGTAGCTAAATTCATAAAGAGGGACATCATCTGTCGTTACGGAATTCCCGAGCGGATCATTACTGATAATGGTTCGAACCTGAATAACAAGATGATGAAGGAGCTGTGCCAGAGCTTCAAGATCGAACACCACAACTCATCACCTTACCGGCCGAAGATGAATGGCGCCGTCGAAGCCGCCAATAAGAACATAAAGAAGATTGTTCAGATGATGGTTGTGACATACAAAGATTGGCACGAGATGCTGCCGTTTACACTGCACGGTTATCGTACGACGGTCCGTACGTCAACCGAGGCAACTCCTTTCTCCTTGGTGTACGGTATGGAAGCTGTCCTACCGTTAGAAGTGGAGATCCCTTCTTTGCGAGTTTTGGTTGATGTGAAACTCGACGAGGCAGAATGGATTACGAATCGTCTGAACCAACTCAGCCTGATAGACGAGAAGAGGTTAGCATCGATTGCATTTGGTCTTCTGTACCAAAGCCGAATGAAGAAAGCTTATGATAAGAAGGTGCGTCCTAGAAGCTTTCAGACGGGTGATCTCGTCCTGAAGAAAATTCTTCCGCCACACTCCAATCACCGGGGCAAGTGGACTCCGAATTACGAAGCTCCGTATGTTGTCAGCAAGGTCTTCTCGGGAGGAGCTTTGTTGTTATCCATGATGGATGGTGAAGATTTTGCGTCCCCGGTGAACGCGGACGCAGTTAAAAAATACTTTGCTTGAAAGCAACCCGCTGGACAAAAAAGAGAGTCCAGGCAAAAAAGGGGCATCCCGGCGAACCAAAAACAGAATAAAAGGTTCGGGCAAAAATTAGGGATATATTGAAAAAATGTACACCCGCGAAGTCGAAAACCTACACTGGGCGGCTTCGGCAAAAAAGGGTATCCCGGTGAACTGAAAACCCGTAAAGGGCGGTTCACGCAAAAGTTAGGGATTTGAATAAGCAAATGACTGCGTTCCGCGTGTGGACTTTCTTTGTTTAGTGGTTTGGAGGACCTGAGGGCCGTTTATCTGAATCAATCTCTTCCGGAGCTGAAGCATCGGAGAAGTATCGAAGTCGAGTGGGTCATAGAAGGATCAACTCATGGTGTTCGTCTACGCCTCGTTGCCGACATTTGTATATACTGATGTATATTTATGTTTTATTTTTGCGCGGCTTTCTCATTCCAGGAGCTTGCCTCTGTTGTAAAACATTTTTACCCATTCAGGGGTTCGTTATCAATAAAATGCATATTATTCAGCAATTCTGTTTGCCTGTTTAGCATTTATCTGTTTTGTTTGCGGAAAAGAACGCCGATGTTTTTGATAAAATGCGCATACATAAACTTGCTGGCCTAGGCCATTGATTGTTGAAACAATTAACTACTTGACTATTGTCACGAGATAATAACCTTGATAAGTCCCTTTGAAAAGGGTATCTTGTCTGTTTGTTTGTGTTGTTACAGGTGTAGCATATTCCAGACAGTGCGCCGTGCGCATCCCTGAAGCAGGATGATTCCTCCTTCTCCAGCAGAGTTCAGTAGCCTCTCCCCGCAGAGTCTGAACGCAAGATAGTGAGCATTGATATGTCTCCCCAGGCAGAGATGATTCTCTTCCCCAAGCAGATGCGTCCTGAAGGAACGTCACCTCCTCAGCTGAGTCACGCGCCGAAGCATGATTTCTTCCCCCGCACCGGGTCACAAGTGCAGGTTTCGTAGGAAACTATTTGTACGCCGAAGTATGCAGCAACTGATGGTGCTAGACTGAAGTCTCCAGCGGAATTGAGATTCCCCACCAGAGTCGTACTCTCTCCCGAAGTCGGATGATTCCCTCTTCCCCAGTAGAGTGTTGGAACAGCTGATGTTGTATTCCCCTGCAGAGTTGTACTCTCCCCCGAAGTCGGATGATTCCTTCTTCCCCAGCGGAATTGAAATTCCTCATCAGAGTCGTACTCTCTCCAGCGAAGCAGTTGGGACCATGATTGGTTTTCCCTAGCAGAGCGTTGAACATCTGATGTTGTATTTCCCCCAGAGTCGTACTCTCCAGCGAAGCAGAATGAGTTCTCCTTCCTCAGCCGAGTTTGCAGATACCCAAGAGAGCCGAATCCTTGGAAGTTGATCAGACCATGATTGGTTTTTTTCCCCAGTGAAGTGTTGAGCAGCTGAAGTTGTTTCCCCACAGAGTCTTATCCCCAGAAGAGTAGCCATGAAGGCCACGCAGTTTATTCTCGCGATCGACATCGCTTTCCTTTAGCAGGTCCTAGTTCTCGTAGAGCTTCGTTCCCCTGCAGTAGTCAACTGAAGTTGTTTTCCCCGCAGCAGTCAACTGAAGTTGTGCCCCCTGCGGAGTCCAATTGATATTGGCGTGACCATGTTCTCCTCAGCAGGATGATTCCTCTATCTGAGCAATTCTTTCTCCTCGATAGGAGGATTCTCCCTTCGGCATTTATTTTGCTGACGGGATTGCATCATTGTGCATGATTGCATAGCATGTATCATAAACGCATAGCATTTTCACCGTGTGGAGCATGGCGCCGAAGCATATGCATAATAAACATGATCTAGGTTGCTACCGTTCTTGTTTTGCAGGTGTTCCGCCGAAGGATCAGTTGCTCAGGATGACTCCTGACATTCTCCCCAACGAAGTCGCTTGCTCAAGATGATTCTTGGGATCCCCAGCGAAGTCTTCGGTTCAAGACGATTCTTGAATTCCCCAGTAGGGTCGTTTGCTTAAGATGATTCTTAAGCTCCCCAGTAGAGTCCCCGGTGAAGGTTGCCCAGGATGATTCCTGAAGCCCCAAGAGAGTCGAATCCTTGGAAGTTGTTCAAGCCATGATTGGTTTGTCCCCGGCAAGAGTTGCCCCGGATGATTCCGGAATCCCCAACAGAGTGTTCGCTCAGGATGATTCCTGAAATCTCTAGAATGTTTCTCGGTTCAAGATGATTCTTGAGGTCCCCGACGGAGTTATTTGTCCAAGATGATTCTAGAAGTCCTCAGCAGAGTTGATTCCTCTAGAATGATTTCTGGACCTTCGGAGCGGAGTTACTTGATAGTTCTCTAGATTCCCCAGCGGCGAAGTGTCCTCCCCAGCAGGTTTTTTAACGGCGAAGTTGAAATCTCCTTTGAAGACTCCATGATTGAAGTCTGACCGTGTTAATGAAGCAGTTCTCTCAGCTAATGCAGAGTGCCTGATGGCAGTGGTTTAGATGCTCCCAGTTGGCTCATGATTGACCAAGGATTCTATTCCCGAATTGCTGATGATGTCCGGCTGATGCCCGACAGATTTCTTTGAATGCCTGATGGCATGACCAACTTGATGGTTGAAGTCCGGCTGATGCCCGACAATTTCTTGGAATGCCTGATGGCATGATCAACCTGATGGTTGAAGTCCGGCTGATGCTCGACAATGTTCTTTGAATGCCTGATGGCATGATTGACTATGTATTACCGGTTACCGTGTGACCCATTCCTCAATGAAGTTTCTTCATCCTGACGGCGAGGTCAGATTATGTTTGTTTCCAGCGGCGATGTTGGATATTTGTTTTGACGGCGAGGTCAGATTATGCTCATTTCCAGCGGCGATGTTGGATGTTTGTTTTTGACGGCGAGGTCAGATTATTTTGAGTTCTCCAGCGGCGATGTTGGGTATTTGTTTGTTTCTGGCGGCGATGTCAGGTGGTCCTCCAGCGGCGATGTTGGATATTTGTTTGTTTCCGACGGTGATGTCGAGTGTTCCTCTAAGTTATAGTGTTTCTGGCGGCGATGTCAGGTGTTTGTTTCCAGCGGCGATGTTGGATGTTTGGGTCTGACGGTGATGTTAGATGATCTAGTTTTCCAGCGGCGATGTTGGATGTTTGTTTTTGACGGCGATGTCGAATTCTTCGATCTTCTAGCGGCGACGTTGGATGTTTGTGTTTGACGGTGATGTCGAATTCTTCGATCCTCCAGCGGCAATGTTGGATGTTTGTTTTTAACGGCGATGTCGAATTCTTCGATCCTCCAACGGCAATGTTGGATGTGTGTTTCTGGCGGCGATGTCAGGTGATTCAGTTTCCAGCGGCGATGTTGGGTGTTTTGTTTGTTTTGACGGCGATGTCAGATAGCTTAGTTTTCCAGCGGCGATGTTGGGTGGTTCTCAGATCCTTTGTATCTCCAGCGGCGAGGTTGGACGGTTGTTTCTGGCGGCGATGTCAGTTGATCCAGTTTTCCAGCGGCGATGTTGGACGTTTGTTTCTGACGGCGATGTCAGATTATCCTTTAGTTCTCCAGCGGCGATGTTGGGTGCTTTTGTCAGACTCTTTATCTTTCCAGCGGCGATGTTAGGTATTTTGGTTGTTCGACGGCGATGTTGGATGTTTGATTCTCCGACGGCGATGTCAAATTCTGTAGTTTTCCAGCGGCGATGTTGGGTATGTTTGTTTCTGACGGCGATGTCAGGTGGTTAGTTTTCCAGCGGCGATGTTGGATGTTTTGTTTGTTTGGCGGCGATGTCATATTCTCTAGTTCTCCAGCGGTGATGTTGGGTGTGTTTGTTTCTGACGGCGATGTCAGATGGTTAGTTTTCCAGCGGCGATGTTCGGTGTTTTGGTTGTTCGACGGCGATGTCAGACGCTTTATTTTCATGAATGCCTGACGGCGATGTCCGGTGTCTAATGACGATATCAGAGGAATTTGATGTGGATAACTGACGGCGATGTCAGATCAGTATTTCTCCAGCTAGTTGCCGTGCAACTACTATTCCAGTTTTCGAAGATTTGTTCCCACCAGAGTACCGTGTGCTCGTGCAGTTGGCAAATTTTCGGGTTTATCGGTATTCAACCGTCTCGCACCTTGATTGGCTGAGAGCCGTTCGCTCCTCACCCAGTCAGGTTCAAGCCGTTTGAATAGGGGCAGCTGTTGCACCCCAAAATTTGACTAACATTTATTTAACCATCAAGAGTTATATGAGGCTATGGAGCTAGCCAAGAAAGTTATTTCAAGTGTTCAAAGGTTGATACCTTTGTCAGAGAACTCAGGAGATCCTCAGAGGAATTGGTTGAAACCAAGGTTGTGTGTCTCATAACTTGAGAGGTGTGGGAGCTCCTCAGATGGTTCTGAGACCATGAGGATGGACTTGAAGCTTTGAGAAAGCTTATGAGATGTCTTGAAAGCTATCATGAATCCTAGAGAGGTCATTATACAAGAATTCAGAAGATTCAGCCATGAGTGGTGGAATTAGGGTTTGACTGGGTCAACCCTAGGTCAACTAATGATTTGGAGAGGGTTGAGACCTAATCCAAGAGCCATGTGATCATGGAATGATGTAGTGAGATACTACAAGGATGATTCCTAGACCAACTCATCATGATTGAGGAGTTTGAGAAGTTTTAAGCTAGGGTTTCTAAGGATTGACAGTGTAAAATCCCCTAGTTTGATCCCTATCTTCAAGGCAGTTTAGCTCGAGATGTGATTGTAATCTCATCTTCCCCACAACATGAATGTTGTAGATATTGTTCTTAGCTTTAATTTGAGTAGTACAAGTCCTTGATAGGATTTGTGGAGCTCAAGTTATGGGTTTGACAAATTACAGGTCATCTGAGGTATGTGAATCTGGGTCCTTGAAAGTCACCCAACTTGCAGACAACTTTTGCCCTAGTAGGAGGATTCCTACGAATTCTTGGTCAACATGAATGTTTAAGAGCATCCTCTTAGATTTCTATAGAGTACTAGAAGTCCTTGATAGGATTTGTAGAACTCAACTTATGGCTTTGACAAGCCAAGGGCATTTTGGTCATTTGGAAGTTATAGGTCATTTCAAACATAAGGCCATATCTCCTACTTCCAAGCTTCAAATGGAAAAATCTTCAACATCAAAATTGCTTAGAATGATGTTTTAAGGCTAGTAGGGAGATCATGAGTGTTGCACCCTAAAATTTGCCCAACCTTTCTTCACTTGGTTTATGTTTCAATATCATTAGCATTTGCATATAGAGTCATGTACATAGCCTAACCATCTGCATAGCATAAGCATAGCAAGTCATCCAACAGGGGACCAATCATTATTCTCATCTCTATAAGCCTATCAAGAGGTTATTCAATCCCATTCAAGTCATCAGAAGAAATTTGAAAGCTGAGAAGTCAATGGATCAATCAGTTCATCTGTCTCCTATCTGAGGGTATCTGAGGATCAACAAAGAAATTGTGAGCTGGGGGTTGAGCATGGAGAGTATCTGGACATTATGGGAGACTTAGAAATTCATCTGAAGAAGAAGACAAGTCCTTGATATGATCACAAGAATTGCAGTTGAAGACAGTCAATTAGGGTTTCATCTGGGTCAACCCTGGGTCAACTCTAGGTCAATTGACTGATTGAAAGGCATTAAGGGCTATTAGAGAGAAGTGGGGTTCATAATTTGGCATGTGGATAAGGATAGGGTGATATGCTAAGAAGAAATCAAGAGAAATCAAGGAGAAGAGGAGTTTCTAAATTAGGGTTTCTGTGTAAAATCCCCTAATTTAGGTCAACTTTCCAAATGCGATAAGTCAAAATGCAAGCTTCAAATGGATCCTTGGTCAACATGAAACTTGTAGAGGATATCAATACCTTTAATTTGAGTGGTGGAATACATTAAGGAGATTTATATAACTCAAGTTATAGTCCTTGCAAGTTACAGGTCATCTGAGGTATCTGAAATTCTGTCTGTGAAAGTGACTTGACTTCCAAGCAATTTTTACCTCTCAAGGAGATTTCAAATGAATTTCTGGTAAACATAAGAGTTGTTCCTCATTGTCTTGGCTTTCTATAATGGTATAGTATTCCTTCATATGATTTGTGGAACTCTACTTATGGTCTTGGAAAGCAAAGGGTATTTTGGTCATCTGAGAATTACAGGTCATTTCAAGCCTATGCCCAAAACTCCTACAAGGAAGCTTCAAATGGAAAAATTTACAACATCAAACTTGTTCCAAATGACATTTTGAGTCTAGAAAAGTGACCATGAGGGATTGGAAAGATTCATAGCACAAGGTTTCAAAATTGTTGGATTTAATGAATAAAAATGACCTAAAAAATGAGATTTTTCATATTTTAGCCAAATGAGGTGAAGTTATAGGTCATTTTGAATGGAAAGATCATTTTGAGAACATTGGCTAAAGTGGAATTTTGAGCTTGGTTCACATTTTGGGAGTTATTCAAGGTTATTTGCAATGAAAGCTACATCATCCAAAATGTAAGGAAAAGTGCAAGGGAAGTTTCTCCAAGTTTCTAGAAGGTTCTATTCTCACCTATATATTGAAATGAGAAGGTTCATGCAAGGGTTGGTGATCACATTTGCTCATAAGTACAAGTTTCATACACTTTCTTCAAATTGCAAAATCAATTCAAACACTCTAAAACTTTCACCAATTTGCACCATTCTTGATCTGTTCTTCATCATCATCATCCAAGGATCGGAATTCACACATTCATTTGGTAAATTAAAGGAGGATTCGTGCCATTCATCATCATCATTCAAAGTGCAAGAATCTTGGAATTGGGAGATTCAAAGCCTTGGAGCATCATTGGTTGCATACAGAACTCATCACCAAGTGCATTGATCAGTTTCCACTCACTTCAAGCCTTGGATCAAGAGGATTTGATACCTGTTTTCATCAATTACACCAGGTATGTTTCTCATTCGAATTGCATGTTTAGGTGAGAATTATTAGGTTTTGTTAGCATAGAAAGGTTAAGGTAGGATAGAGGACTGAGTTTGGTGAGTTTGGAGAGTTTTCATGGAGTTTCATTATGGTGTACCAAAACTGTTTGGATGGATAACTCTTGGATTAGAGCATGAAAATCTCAGGTTATTAGCTTGTGATGATCAGCATGGAATATAGACTAGTTTAGGGAAAGAATTGGAGAGAGTTGAAAGGTTTGATCACAGGTGAAAATGGTGGATTCCAACTGTTATACCTATCAGGTTGGTTTGTTGCTTGAGTTTTAGGAAGATTTATTGTCATGGCTGTGTAGAGGGAGGAATTTAGAGCAACTTTGCTCTTGGAGTCGTGAGGATTCATGGCGAGACGAGGGAGAACAGAGCTCTTGAGTGTGCATGCATGGCTAGGGTTTTCAGGGGTTAGGGTTAGCTGGAGGTTGAAGACGATCTGGGAGCCGTTCGATCAAGCTTTGACGTTTGACTGGGAATTCAATCCTATGGCCACGATTGAAGAACGAAAACGGAGGGAAGTTCAAACAATGAAACACACCTTTTCATTTATTCTGGCTGACTGGGCTCAACTTCTCGTTGCTATGCACACCCTCCCCACTGAGGCCCAATCTAAAATGAATTGGAAAATTACTTTTCCCACCGTTTTCCTCTTTTTTTTTTTTTTGTTGGCTTTCTGATGGTGATGGGCCCAGACGCGCTTGCTATGCGCCCCCCCAGTCTGGGCCCAGTTTGTTATTTTAACTAGTTTTCATTACTTTCTGAACCCCATTCCATTTAAATCCATTTTTATTTTCTTTCAAAAATATTAATTCTTTAAAAATTCATAAAAAATAGAAAAATGCTAGTTTTTAATTGGTTGTTTTTTCATATTACTCATAATTTTGTCAAGAAAATTATCATCCAAAAAAATTAATAATTCATTTCATTTTTTTATTTTAGGCATATTTTGCTTTTAATAGGTGTAAATAATATTTTGTTTAGTACATGATTTTGTTAATTTTAGTTTGATCAAATGCTTTAATATTTTTTGTCCATTGTTTTTAGGTTGATTAATAGACATTGTTAGCTTGTATATACAAATTAGTTCATATATTTTTAGGAATTAATTTTAGGTGATTAGTTTAGGTGAGAACAACATGAACAAAATTAGGGTTTAAGTGATGACTTAGGAGAATTGAATCATTCCCCTTAAGATTTAGAGATTGTACATTTTAGATATGGGACTATAGGGACTATGGGTAGTTATTAGATCCCTTAGAAATCTTTAGGATTCCCCTACTGCTATTAATACTATATGTATTTGTTTGACTGGTGTGGTGTGCCCTCTGGGGATTATTGCTTGTTTGTGTGGGGTACTGGGATTGCTTGGGGATTGGGAGATGAAGACTGGTAATGATGAAGCCATTGGAGATCCAGAGACTGAAGTCCAACTTCCAGAGTTGAAGAAGAGATTCTTGCTAGCAGCTGTTGAGGAGACTAGGGTTTAGGAGCTAGGCAGAGCTCTAGATTAGAAAGCTTGTTTCTCAAACATGGAATGCCTTGTCTGCATCCATCCTTTCTCTATGATTCAAAGTCTCTTTCAAATATCCACCTCCTTCCTTTGGAAGGATCAGTGAATGTATTTGAAAGATAGAACTTTTGAGGGAAAACTGTCTGTTTAATGTTAACAGTTGATGAACCACCCTTGGCAGGTAATTGACTGTCTAACATTCATTCACTTCATCTGGTTGACTGATATTCCTCCTGGAGTTTGGGACTTGAAGAAAAGCCACTGTAGACTGAAGACTGATGATCAAAGACCTTGCTTGAAGGCTGTGTAGATGGAGATTGATGCTTGCCTGAAGCTTATAGCTATTTGATGATGACTTGAAGATAGGTGTTGATGCAGAGCTGCTGTGGCTGTTTATTTTTGCTGTATTTCATTTCTGATGTATTGATTGGTTTTCCTGACTGTATTGTTTGCTGTTTACCCTGTTAGGTTGAAAGTGAATCATGTTCACTTTTGCCTATTGTTTTCTAGGTTCGAGGTTGAGTGGGACTCCCTTGCCTCGCTTGTATTGTTGCATCCATGCATTTTACTGCTTTACTGTATATATCTGATATTGTTTCTGTTTCTGTCTATTCCCTTAGGATCTCTGTTTCTCTCTGTGCAAGAGAGGAGCATGATAGACACTAGGTCTTAACCCATGCATGATAACATTAGGTTAGTTTGGTTCCCTTCGCAACCGTAGGTTAGAGTTCTGTCTCTTCTTTCTCAAAACAAACAGAAAAACATAATAAATATTTCACACACAATAAAAGACACTTCTTCCGTAAAAGAATGTGAAATCATCAAAACGTCAGTTTTTGTCCGCTTGGACTGTTAATCAGGAAAACCCTTTTTCAGAAGGAATAAAAACAATCAAAACAAACTTGTGTCGTACGTAGCCCGAACTACGTTTGCTCTGATCTTTCATGTTGTATGAAAGTACGTAGGCATAGGATGCGATATCCTGGCGAGCAACCTTCCCCTCCTTTCCCGTAGGTAGGCGAACTACGTTGACTCTGATTTCTCGTTCCAGACGGGAATACGTAGGCATAAAGTGCGATACTTTGCCGAGTCACTTTATTTCCTTTTAACCCTTAACCCTTAGTGTAGATAGAATAACAATCCTTTCGATAAGAAAACAAGCGTGGATCCCGTCGAGTACGACGGACGTGAGGGGTGTTAATACCTTCCCCTTGCGTAACCGACTCCCGAATCCAGGTTTTGGTTGCGACGACCATACCTTTTCCCGTGTTGTGCGAGGTTTACTCTGAGCGTTTCCTTTCCCTCCCGTGGGATAAATAACGCACGGTGGCGACTCTTCTGTTCCGCCGGCGCCGATTTTCGCAGTAGCGACAGCTGGCGACTCTGCTGGGGATCCAACGTCCCCTGGCTGCTAAGGACTGCGATAGTTCTTATGCATTTGGGATCCAACGTCCCTTAAGAGAGTCAATCCTAACGCTTGTTTTCCCGTCGAGGATTTTGTATAGATTTATATTTCTGACCTTTACTTTCTGCATTATATATATTGATTATTATTGCTGTATTGGGGTGTGATGGGTGGTTCTTTGATTGAGAGATAAGCCGGACCTGGGCTTGAGTGCACCTAGAATTAGAGTAGAAAGTAGTGGGTGCGTGCCGGATTTGCTTGCATTAGTGTCTCATGAAATCTACACTCGGACGAGGTTCTTCTGGTTGGCTTCTTTTTCTACCCTTTGGGTCGAAGGGGTTGTTGGTCAGCTGAATTGTCGACTCCGGGAACCGATCATTTGGAAGTTGGCCAAGTGAGGCCTCTTCAGGATTTGATGATGCCACTCCTTCTGGGAATCGTATCATCAACCCTGAAAGTCTGTGACGCCGACGACCGCATAGGACGCTATACTTTGTCAGTTACTAGGACATCCACCTGTGAGAGGGTTTGGGGTTATGCAGGTAACTAGACCTTCAGATACCGGTTGTTTCTTGATCTGAGATCATGGGTATTTATGGAGAGTTCTGAGGTCTGTCAGAGACCAATTGGAGAGTTCTGAGGTCTGTCAGAGACCAATTGGAGAGTTCTGAGGTCTACCAGAGACCAGTTCGGGTTATAGTTTGAGATCTGTCAGAGACCATTGTTGAAGCTTTGTTTTAGGTCTATCTGAGACCAGGGTTTGAGGACTTCTATAAGAGTCTATCTGAGACTTCTTGATATGGTTCAGGCTATTCAGCTACGGCATTTGGTCCCTGTTGCATGATACTTGCATTGCATTGCTTGCATACCCATTATCATTGCATCCCATTAACGGGTGTCTGTGCTGCAGGTGCATTTGCATATCCTCCGATTCTAGTGCCCAGACTCCTGAGTATTGACTATGGCTGGTCTGAGGAAGACAGTTGCGTATAAGCTGCCGACACCTGATATTACTCCTTTGCTTGGTCTGATATCTCTTGCTGACGAGGAGGTTAGGAGAAGCTTCAGAATGAGTCATGGGAGATTACTGAGATTAGTCTGCAAGCCCACTACTGATGAGATGAACGGGCTGTACACCTTGATGCAGTTCTATGACCCCGCATTGAGATGTTTTACGCTTGCCGATTTCATTCTAGGGCCTACCATTGAGGAGTATGTGGAGTTTACTGAGCTACCAGTGCAGAACAAGGTTCCCTTTATTCACTCTGCTGCTGAGCCCAAGTTGGAGGACTTAGCCAAGGCCTTGCATATGGACGCTGCAGAACTGTTAGTGACTTCTTGGCTTGGGGTTTCAGGTTTCTCTCTTGATTTCCTGGTTGGCAAAGCTCAGGAGTATGCCAAGAGCGGATGTTGGGTGGTTTTCAATGCTATTTTGGCTCTATGCATTTATGGGATTGTGCTGTTTCCTAACTTGCCCAATTTCGTAGACTTGGACGCTTTCCATCTATTTGCTGCCGGCAATCCAGTGCCAACGTTGATCGGAGACTTCTACCACTCCTTGCACTACAAGAACGAAAACAGAAGGGGAAAGGTTGTTTACTGCTGCGCGCCTTTGTTGAATATGTGGTTCAAGAGTCATCTTCCATTGAAGGGATCTTTTGTGGAGAGTGCAACCACAGCTAGCTGGTCAGAGCGCCTGATGAGGCTATCTTCCGAAGATGTTGAATGGTTTGATAGAGATCTGCTGGGATCTGAGCTTATCTTCAGTTGTTCTGGGTACCCTAATGTCCCGCTGATAGGAAGAAAAGGGTGTATCAACTACAACCCATCCTTGTTGGTCCGTCAGTTTGGATATGCGCTGAAGAACCCACCAAAGGAGGAAGAAGTACAGGAATCTCTGTACTTCACTGGAGACTTGGAGGGGGAGTTACTAGCCAAGCTGCAGCATGCCTGGACGCGTATTAACCGAAGAGGGAAGCCGTTGTTAGGGAAGAATGACTTTCAGGCTTACGCACCTTACAGAGTTTGGATCCAGGAGAGAGCAAGTCAGTTGCGGATGCCGTTTCCAGATGCACTATCCCTTGTTCCTATTCCGGTAGCAGAGCCAACTACTGTTTCTAGGGAGGCCTACGAGCAAGTTGTGAAAGAAAAAAGAAGCCTTGATGAAGATCAACGAAGGGTTAGAGCAGGAGCTAGCCCAGATACGCAGCGAGAAAAACAAGGTCGTGCATGCTTTCCAACAGCAGATTGAGCTAATGAACATATTAGGGGCTGAGTTGACTGAGGAGAGGAAGAAGCGCGAACGTCTGGGGCAAGAGTTCAGAAGCTCCCATGACATGCTTGAATCCAAAAAGAAAGCACTCGACATCGCTCACCGAGAGATCTCTTCTTGCAATAAGACCTGGAATGCCACGCTCACCAACAATAAGAAGAGGGAAGATAAGTTGAAGCAGCAAATCTCCGACCTCGAAGAGCAGTTGAAGTCCAACATCAAGAAGTGTGAGGAAGAAGTGATGACCCGGTATAGTCTCCAGAACGCACTGAACAAGGCCATCAAAGGCAGAGATGAAGCTGTGTCTCAGAAGCGTAAACTAGAGGATCGCTTCGGAGAAGGGGCATGGGAGGAAACTGCTGAAGACATGCAACGTGTTCTCAAGAAAAGGAACCAACTTGTTGAAGGGCTGCTTACCCAACCAAGTCATCCGAAGACCAAGAAGTTGCTAGAGGAGTACCATACTTATGGGAGGGTTTGATCATTTCATGTATTAGTTTGTATGCTTTATTTGCATAAGTGCTGACCATCACCAGGATTGTTGGTTGAGGTCATGCCTTCTTATTGTACTCTCAGTGATATTGTATTCTTGGCTCATTGGTTCTCTGCAATATATGAGGTTTTCTGTGATTCGACTCCGATCTTTGTATAGCTAGTACTGTCGCTGCACCGGCACCTGCACACTAGAATTGGGGGATGAATTGCCCTAATGCACAGACACACACATTGCATTGCATTCATATTCATATTGCATTACAGGTAATCATCGGATGATGTCTTATTTCCTGCTCTGTACCAGGTACTTTCAGGATTGCAGATCAGCACCCGCACCGCTATTCCACTCGCACCAACTGCCGAAGAATCATGGATCAAATGCAGAACGAGATGCAAGATGTGCGCGAGTAGCTAGCTCTCTTTATGCAGACCATGGAAGCTATTGCAAAAGGTCAGGAGAATTTGCAAGCCATGGTGCAACCTCTGTTGGTCAGAAACGCCGGTCACGGTAACGAGGATCATCAATCTGTGCGAGTCGATATTGTTCATGGAGATGGCACTCCCACGCCAGTGGCTCCACCTGTAGTCAATATACCTGCTGCTACTGTCAACAACGCTACCGCTGCTGGGAACGACAACGTCGGAGTGGGGAACGAGACTGCTGTCCATAACGTCGGGCTTGGTGATATCAACTTGGGTGATAATATGGGAGGCAACGACTTTGGCAATGCTGGATTCGGGTTCAACGATCAGGGATTCGATAACGCTGGGAAATATGGTTTCAATGCTCAAGGCTTTGGGCAAGATGGTTATGGTGTGGCCAATCAGGGTTACGGAGGTTTCGGAAATGGAAACGGCGCTGGGTTAATGGCTTTTGGGCCTGCTGGAGGTGTTCAGGGGTACGGCAACAGAGGCTGAGGCCCGGTGATGAACCAGATCAGAGCTGGCCGTCATAATGGATATGATGGGTATGGAGCTGGGAACAGTATGTGGCAAGAAGATCAGCAGGAGGACGCTTTCTCCGGCGGAGGTTTCGAAGGGCCGATGGATGACTCCCAGAAGATCAGAATGCTAGAAGAGCAGATGAGGGGGGTCCTGAACCAAAGTGTTGTGGGCTTAGACATGGCAACAATGGGTCTGGTACCTGGCTTGAGGGTGCCAATCAAATTCAAAGCTCCTACATTTGATAAGTATAAAGGGGACACCTGTCCGAAAGTGCACGTGCGGGCTTATTACAGAAAGATGTCTGCGTACTCCACTGATGAGAGAATGCTAATGCATTTCTTTCAAGATAGTTTGTCAGGCCCTTCCCTGGAATGGTACATGGGGTTGGAGCCAACTAATATAAAGACATGGAAGCAATTGGCAGAGGCATTTGTAGCTCACTATAAGTATAACAGCGACTTAGCACCCAACCGGGTCCAATTGGCAGGGCTGTCCCAGAAAAAGGATGAGAGCTTTAAAGAGTACGCGCAAAGATGGCGCGACATGGCTGCTAGTGTCCGTCCTCCTTTAGAAGACAAAGAAATGAATGACATGTTCGTCGGCACATTCACAGGCATGTTCCATGACAAGTTGTTTCATACCTCTCTGGCCAGTTTCTCAGATTTGATTCTGATGGGAGAAAAGATTGAACGTAACATTAAGCAGGGAAAGTTCCAAACTGAGGAATCAACTGCATCTGGCAGTAATAGGAAGGCTTTTGGTGGCCGCCGGCAGGGCGAGGCAAGCGCAGTGTTTGGAGGCCGAGGCAGAGGCCGAGGCAGAGGTCGGAACCAATATCACCAGCCGCAGCAGGTGGCGAGTGTTACTATCCCATATCAGCAACAACCATTTCAACAACAACAACCGTTTCAGCAGAAGCCAATGCAACAACAGCAGCAGCCACAGCAGGGGGCACAGCAGGCTCAGCGAAGATTCCAGGGTGGTAAACCAAGAAGAGTGTTTGAGAAGCCTCCCTCAACGTACGCAGATTTGTTGCAGACATTGTTGGGTTTGAACCTGGTAGAGAAGAGAACTCTGGCACCGATAACGGGAACTCCTCCGTATGGTTATGATGCAAGCAGGCACTGTGAGTTTCATTCTGGGGCTCCGGGCCACGATATAGAGGGTTGCCATGCTTTTAAGCACGTTGTGCAGGATCTTTTGGACAATAAAGCTATCAATTTCGGAACAGCAGGGCCGAATATAGTGCAGAAACCCATGCCTAATCATGGGACAAACGCTATTCTGACTGAGGAAGGGTTGAATCTGGTTATGAATGTCGACGATTTAAAAACGCCGCTGAGCGAGATAAAAAGCAGATTGTTGCAAGGGGGTGTTTATCCAGGATGTGACGAGTATTGCTTAGAATGTTGGACCCTAGCTGGGGGGTGTGATGATTTGAAGAAAGGCATTCAGGCTTTAATTGATGGAGGCACATTGCAGTTTGACCGAGCAGTAATCGAAGAGCCTGCAGGGGCAGTAGCAGATAATCAGAGTGATGTGGCCACTGTAACGATTCCTCGGAAGACAATCACTATAACAGCATCGGTCCAACGACCACCGATCACCATAACTAAGGCCGGACCGATCCCGTACGAGAACACAAAAGCAGTCCCATGGTCCTATGGGTTGGAGGTGTATTGTGACGGGATAAAGATTGATGTTAATAAGCAACCAGCCGAAACTGTAGAGAATGTGGTTGGTTCAGGAGGTATGACAAGGAGTGGTAGGATCTTCATATCGCCTGAGGTGGAGGCCGAAAGACTAGCGAAAGGAAAGGGGAAGATGGTTGAGAATGTCCCAGTGCAAGCAAGCGGCAAAGAAGCGGCATCGAAAGATGTAGAAGAGTTCATGCGCTTGATTCGAAAAAGTGATTATAAGATTGTGGAGCATCTGCAACAGACGCCCTCCAAGATATCTATCCTGTCGTTGCTACTGTGTTCTGAAGCTCACAGAAATGCTTTGTTGAAAGTCCTGGATACTTCCTTCGTACCCCAAGACGTCTCCGTGAATCAGTTGGAAGGAGTGTTGGCGCATGTGAATGCAGGCCACAGCTTGGGCTTTACTGACTTCGATTTGACCCCGAAGGGGAGAGATTATAATATGGCGCTGCACGTATCTGTCGAGTGTAGAGGATCAGTAATGTCGCATGTATTGGTCGACACCGGATCGTCTTTAAATGTGATGCCCAAGAAAGCGATGATGAAGCTGGATGTCAGAGGAATCTTGTGCACGCCCAGTGACTTGGTAGTTAGGGCATTCGATGGCACACGAAGAACAGTCTTTGGGTCGATAACATTGCCTCTGCAGGTAGGGCCGGAGGTGTTTGCGACGGAGTTTTATATCATGGATATACAGCCTGCATATAGTTGCTTGCTCGGAAGACCCTGGATTCATGGGGCTGGGGCAGTCACGTCTACCCTGCATCAGAAGTTGAAATATATGGTCGGAGACAGTGTAGTCACCGTATACGGAGAAGAAGACATCCTGGTCAGCCATCTGTCGTCATTTAAATATGTGGAGGTCGACGGAGAGATCCACGAAACACCCTGCCAGGCATTTGAAGGGTTGCGTATCAAGGACAAAGGTCCCGGGCCGAGCAAAGTGGTGGAGATAGCCGTCTCGTCGTATAAAGAAGCTCAAGCTCTGGTGGAGGCCGGAGAAGCAAAGGGCTGGGGCAAAGTGCTGGATATTCCTGTAAAGATGGACCGGTTCGGGCTGGGATACCAACCGTCGTCGTCAGCACCTACTGTGGGGGCACCCCATTTCAGAGGGCCAATAACCATCTCTGCCAGTGGAGTATGTCATGAAACCATCAATGCTGCTTCGGAGTCTGACGAAGGAGACAGCGACTGTGATATGGATGCCTGGATTCAGCCAAGCATGCCAGGACAGGGATTGTGCAACTGGTCTATTCAGGAGCTTGTTCTTGTGACTCTTAAACAATAATGCTTTGTTTTATTAATTGTTGAATAATCTGATGTCTTGCCCGGGGCATCAGGATTTGCTTAGGGCTGTGTTGTTATGAACATTGCGTGTTAATCATTAAATAAAAAGGCGTTTTCTCATGTGCAAATAATGTAATCTCTATTTTTCTTGTTTGTATTTTCCAATAAAATGGCAATGTGGTTATCCGCTTTATACGCATTTTGAAGCATTTAACCATTCCTGTTGCAGGATAACACTTTCAAATGACATCCTTGAACCACCTATGACTCGTCCCGACTTTGAGCACCCGGTATTTCAGGCCGAAGAAGAGGTTGTCGAAGATAGTGACGTTCCTGAAGAGCTGTCTTGGTTGGTGAAGCAAGAAGAAAGAGTCATTCTGCCTCACGAAGAGGTCATCGAAATTATCAACTTAGGGTCGGAAGGGGTTGAGAAGAACATTCGTATCGGAGCCGCGTTGCAGAGTGATATCAAGCGAAGACTGGTTGAAATGCTCCGAGAGTATAGTGATGTATTCGCTTGGTCGTATGAAGATATGCCAGGGCTCGATACAGACATGGTCGTGCACCGTTTGCCATTGAAGGAAGAATGCCCACCGGTCAAACAAAAGCTTCGCAAAACTAGACCAGACATGGCAGTAAAGATCAAAGAGGAAGTTCAAAAACAGTGGGATGCTGGTTTCCTGGCTGTGACAAAATATCCCTCATGGGTTGCTAACATCGTACCAGTGCCAAAGAAAGATGGCAAGGTTCGAATGTGCGTGGATTATAGGGATTTGAATAAAGCAAGCCCAAAGGACGATTTTCCACTTCCTCATATCGACGTGCTAGTTGATAATACTGCTCAATACTCCGTATTCTCCTTCATGGATGGCTTTTCAGGCTATAATCAGATTAAAATGGCGCCAGAGGATATGGAGAAGACTACTTTCATAACGCCTTGGGGAACATTTTGTTACAAAGTGATGCCTTTTGGCTTGAAAAATGTTGGGGCAACATATCAGCGTGCGATGACGACTCTTTTCCATGATATGATGCATAAAGAGATCGAAGTTTATGTTGACGATATGATTGCCAAATCCCAGACGGAGGAAGAGCATCTGGTGAATCTGCTGAAGTTATTTAAAAGGCTTAGGAAGTTCAGGCTGAGACTGAACCCTAATAAATGCACCTTCGGGGTGAGATCGGGTAAGCTGCTGGGGTTTATCGTAAGTGAAAGAGGAATAGAGGTCGATCCTGCTAAAATAAAAGCGATACAAGAAATGCCGACGCCTAAAACAGAGAAAGAGGTGCGCGGGTTTTTAGGGAGGTTGAACTACATCGCTCGGTTCATATCTCATCTAACGGCCACGTGTGAACCATTATTCAAGTTATTGAAGAAAGATCAAGCTGTAACATGGAACGAAAATTGTCAAAAGGCGTTCGATAAAATAAAGCAGTATTTGCAAGAACCTCCTATTTTGATACCCCCAGTGGCAGGGAGACCCTTGATTATGTATTTGACAGTTCTTAAGGGAAGCATGGGTTGTGTTCTCGGTCAACACGATGAGACAGGGAGAAAAGAGCATGCGATCTACTACTTGAGTAAGAAATTTACAGATTATGAATCTCGATACTCAATGCTTGAGAAAACTTGTTGCGCGCTGGCCTGGGCCGCCAAGCGTTTGAGGCAATACATGCTGAATCATACAACCATGCTCATCTCGAAGATGGATCCTATCAAATATGTATTCAAAAAGCAGGCGTTGTCAGGGAGAATTGCCCGTTGGCAGATGGTTTTGACTGAATATGACATTCAATACGTCTCGCAAAAGGCTATAAAGGGGAGTGTGCTGTCTGAATACTTGGCTGAGCAGCCTATTGAAGATTACCAATCGATGAGGTTTGATTTTCCTGACGAGGATATCATGTACCTAAAGATGAAAGATTGTGAAGAACCGTTGCCAGACGAAGGACCAGAGTTGGGTTCCAAATGGAAGATGATATTTGACGGAGCTGTGAATGCTTACGGTAGCGGAATAGGGGCAATCATCACTACGCCACACGGGTCGCACATCCCGTTTACTGCCCGATTGACCTTTTCTGTTACCAATAATGAAGCCGAATACGAAGCTTGTATAATGGGGCTTGAAGAAGCCATTGATTTGCGAATCAAACATCTGGACGTATACGGAGACTCAGCTCTGGTGGTGAATCAGATCAAAGGGGAATGGGAGACACGTCAGCCCAATTTGATACATTACATGAATTATGCAAGGAGATTGTTGCCTTTCTTTGATAAGGTTGAATTGCATCATGTACCGAGAGCGGAAAATCAAATGGCCGACGCTCTCGCCACTTTGTCTTCCATGTACAAGGTCAATTTACGGAACGAGGCTCCCAGAATCATTATCTCTCGGCTTGACAGACCAGCTTTCGTATTTGCTATTGACGAAGCATCCGACGACAAACCGTGGTATTTCGATATCCGTAATTTCCTGAAGAATAAAGAGTATCTGGCTGGGACATCTAGTCAAGATCAAAAGACTCTCAGGAGATTAGCGGGCAATTTCTATTTGAATCCAGATGGTGTCTTGTACAGAAGAAACCACGACTTGGTGCTGTTGCGTTGCGTAGATGAAAGAGAGGCAAAGTTGCTCATGGAGGAAATACATGAGGGTACCTTTGGTACGCATGCTGGTGGGCATGCTATGACGAGAAAGCTGCTGCGGGCAGGTTATTTTTGGCTGACTATGGAAACTGATTGTTTCAAGTTTGCGAGAAAGTGCCACAAGTGCCAAATCTATGCTGATAAGATCCATGTGCCTCCGAGTCCTCTGAATGTGATGTCATCTCCATGGCCATTCTCGATGTGGGGAATCGATATGATTGGAAAGATCGAGCCGACAGCTTCTAATGGGCACCGATTCATTCTAGTGGCAATCGATTATTTCACCAAGTGGGTAGAAGCAGCGTCGTATGCAAATGTAACGAAGCAGGTGGTAGCCAGGTTCATCAAGAGAGATATCATTTGTCGATATGGGATCCCCGAGCGGATAATCACGGACAACGGTTCAAACCTGAACAACAAAATGATGAAGGAGCTCTGTCAGAATTTCAAGATCGAACATCACAACTCCTCCCCTTACCGACCCAAGATGAATGGCGCTGTCGAAGCGGCCAATAAGAATATAAAGAAGATCGTTCAAAAAATGGTGGTGACCTATAAGGATTGGCACGAGATGCTACCTTTCGCTTTGCACATCTATCGTACGACGGTATGCACATCAACCGGGGAAACCCCGTTCTCGTTGGTATATGGAATGGAAGCAGTACTACCACTGGAAGTTGAGATTCCTTCTCTGAGAGTACTACGAGATGTCCAACTAGACGAAGCAGAATGGGTGAAAGACAGGGTGAACCAGCTGAGTTTAATGGATGAGAAGAGGCTAGCTTCTCTAGCATACGGTCGTTTGTACCAGAGCCGAATGAAGAAAGCATATGATAAGAAGATACATCCGCGAAGCTTTCAGACGGGCGACCTTGTGCTAAAAAGGATTCTCCCGCCGCAGGCAGATCACAGGGGCAAGTGGACCCCCAATTACGAAGGGCCATACGTTGTCAGGAAAGTCTTTTCAGGAGGAGCGTTATTGTTGTCCACCATGGACGGTGAAGACTTTACGTCGCCTGTGAATTCGGACGCAGTTAAAAAATACTTTGCTTAAAATTGACCCGCTGGACAAAAAAAAAGAAAGTCCAGGCAAAAATGGGGCATCCTGGCGAACCAAAAACAGAATGAAAGGTTCGGGAAAAAGTTAGGGATAAAATTGAAAAGAATGTACACCCGCGAAGTTGAAAACCCACACTGGGCGGCTTCGGCAAAAAGGGGTATCCCGGTGAACTGAAAACCCGTAAAGGGCGGTTCACGCAAAAGTTAGGGATTTGAAAAGCAAATGACTGCAGTCCGAATTTGATATTGCAGTGAGCATCAGTGCGGGAGAATATACCTGAGGGGTCGATTATCAGATACAATCTCTTCGGACGTGTGGATACCGGGAAAGCATTAGAGTCGGACGAGTCATAGGAGGATCAGTTCGTGGTGTTCGTCCGCATCCCGTTGCCGACATGTGTACAAATTTAATTTGTCAATATATTTATGCTTCTTGTGCATACTTGTATATCTGCTTTGTGTAGCTTCCTCTTTTCAGGAGTTACATCCTGTGTACAAAAATTTCGCCCGTTCAGGGGCCCAATCAATAAAATATGTTATTCAGTATTTGATGCTGGTTCTTTACTGTTTTGTGCATGATAAAGCGCCTAAGTTTATTGAAACTAGCATGTGTATAACATCACTGGCCCATGCCAACGATTGTTAAAGCTTTGAATTAACTGAAAATAACGTCACTAACCTGAATCGATTTTGGTTGCATAGGTTTGTCTTGTCTTGTTTGTGTTGTTGCAGGTTTCGTAGCCGTACGAAGAAGACGATCAAAAGATTGCAATAACGAAAGATTTGACTCCCACGCAGGTCATGCATGTTCTTCCGGAAGAGGGATCGAACTCCCTAGCTAGTCGTAGCTTATCCGAAGGACATTCTCCAGCCAAGTCATTCATCCTCAGCAGAGTCTGGCGATTCCAAGATTATAAGGTTGTATCCAGACAGTGTATCTCAAGCAGAGTGGGTTTAGCCTCAGAAGATTAATATTTGTGAGCCGTATTCGGGCAGTTTACCTTTCCCCGCAGGGTCATTTACTCTCCCCTAGCGGGGTCAGCGGATTTTCCCCAAGAGAATCGTCCCATCCCCAGTGGAGTTCTCTTTTCAGCAAGTGTTTTCCTCCCAGTGGAACTCGAAGATTAAGGCTCTCCCCGGCAGAGTTGGTGTGGCGCATTGGCATCTATTTTGGCAAAATACCGTGTGATATCCGTTCACTTTCCAGCAGAATCCAATCATACCAGGCGCATCTGTTATTCTCCAGCAGAGTTATATTCCCCAGCAGGGTGTTACTTCAACGAGGTGTTTGGTTTAAGTTCCTAATTTCCCAGCTGAGTCGACTTCACTCTCCCAGCATTTATTTTGCTGGAATAAGCCTGTAGCACCTGGCTATTCCCAGCGAAGTCAGCATTGTCTTCAGCATTTATTTTGCTGAAGCAGTTTCTGCATCCCAGCAGTTCGAGTCTGCATTTGCATCGGCATATAGTGTCATATTTGCATTGGCATATAGTGTCACACTTGCATCCACCAAATAAACACGTGTAGCATTTCCATGTCGAATGGAGCATTGCGTCATTGTCGAACATATGCATTTTGAAACATGAACCAGGTTGGCCAACCGTTTGTTTCAAGTATTGTTATCTTGCAGGTAGAAGGAGCTCTTGCTCAGATGAATCACCAAACATTCGAAGTATCGACGTGAGACATTCAATGAGGTGTCAGCTTTGGCATTATTCCCCACAGAGTTATCCTGATGAAGTTTTCTTTGTGAAATTCTTGTGTTTCCCCGCCATAGTGCGTAGGCAAAATTTCTCATCATTCCCAAGCAGAGTTGTTTGCCATCAAAGGGTTTCCCGAACCAGAATCCCAGAGGCCACCGCCGGTTACCAGAACAGGCGTCCGGTAGTTTGGTTTCCAAATATCCCCAGTAGAGTCCGCTTCAAAATCGCTGTCACGTCAGTGCTAAGAAGTTTTGTACCAATGGAGGGATGAGTCCTGACGAGGACGATTTTATTGACAGATTTTCTTCGTGCTAAAAAAGTGGGGATCCTAATGTGGACAGATTGATTTCCTTAGTTTGACGACATGTGTTAGTCCTAACGTGGACAGGTTCGATTTTTCAGAATTGTTGTTATGTGGAGTCCCGACGTGGACATTTCTTTCAGTTTGACGATATGTGTCAGTCCTAGCGTGGACAGATTTGATTTCTTGGTATTGATTGAAGGTGGGGTCCTGACGTGGACAAGATTGGTTCCTCTTCGTGTTGGTGTCCTGACGTGGACAATTTATTTCCAGCAGCTAGCTTTATTCGCGATGGTGAAATGTGCGTCCTGACGAGGACAAGTTTATAGTTTTTCGTGTCGGCAAGATGCGAGAGTCCTGACGCGGACAAATTTATCCTTCTCCGTGTTGTGAGCAAGATGTGAGTCCTGACGCGGACAAGTCTCGCTTCCCCAGCAAGTCGAAGACGTGCAAGTCCTAATGTGGACAGGTTCTATTATTTCATCAGAGGAAGACGTGAGTCCTGACGTGGACAAGTTATTTCCCCAGCGGGTCGAAGATGCCTGAGTCCTGACGCGGACAAATCTAGACAAAACATGGGTCCTAACGTGGACGAGTTTGTTCCTTACGTGGAAAGAGAGGTCTCAGTTCCTTACGTGGAAGAGTGAGTTTATTCCTTACGTGGCAAGATTGAGTCCTTACGTGGACGTATCAGATCGGTTTCACTACGTGGAAAAAGAATTATTCCTTACGTGGAAAAGAAATGGAGTCCTTACGTGGACAAATTAAGATGTATTCCTTACGTGGAAAGAAGATTGGAGTCCTTACGTGGACAGATTAAGATGTATTCTTTACGTGGAAAGAAGATTGGAGTCCTGACGTGGACAAATCAAAAAAAAGAAGTGATTCCTTACGTGGAAAGAGAAGTTGTTTCCTTACGTGGAAAGGTTTAGTCCTGACGCGGACAGATCAAAGAAGTTATTCCTTACGTGGAAAGATTGATTCCTTACGTGGAAGAACGATGTGTTCCTTACGTGGAGGGGTTTAGTCCTAACGTGGACGATTTACTCCTGAGGAGAGGCAGACGAGCCATCCCCAGTGAAGTTGTCGAGATTTTTCCTAACGTGGACGAGTGTAGTTGAGAATTCTTTATGTTGATGACACAGGCGTCCTAACGTGGACAAAAATCTATCATTGCGATGATAAAGTTTTTTGCAGGCTGATGAAAATAATCCCCATCACGAGATCAGTGGGTTGCTGTAAGCAGTCAGATTCAGTTGATGAATATCGTTCCCCAAGCAGTGGTGCAGTTTATTTCCGCGGTTGGCAAATTTCCGGGTTCTTAGTATCCAACCGTCTCGTACCTTGAATGTTTGAAGGCCGTTCGCTCTTCACCCAATCGGGTCCAAGTCGCTTGAATAGGGGCAGTTGTTGCACCCTAAATTTTGCCCAACCTTTCTTCACTTGGTTTATGTTTCAATATCATTAGCATTTGCATATAGAGTCATGTACATAGCCTAACCATCTGCATAGCATAAGCATAGCAAGTCATCCAACAGGGGACCAATCATTATTCTCATCTCTATAAGCCTATCAAGAGGTTATTCAATCCCATTCAAGTCATCAGAAGAAATTTGAAAGCTGAGAAGTCAATGGATCAATCAGTTCATCTGTCTCCTATCTGAGGGTATCTGAGGATCAACAAAGAAATTGTAAGCTGGGGGTTGAGCATGGAGAGTATCTGGACATTATGGGAGACTTAGAAAGTCATCTGAAGAAGAAGACAAGTCCTTGATATGATCACAAGAATTGCAGTTGAAGACAGTCAATTAGGGTTTCATCTGGGTCAACCCTGGGTCAACTCTAGGTCAATTGACTGATTGAAAGGCATTAAGGGCTATTAGAGAGATGTGGGGTTCATCATTTGGCATGTGGATAAGGATAGGGTGATATGCTAAGAAGAAATCAAGAGAAATCAAGGAGAAGAGGAGTTTCTAAATTAGGGTTTCTGTGTAAAATCCCCTAATTTAGGTCAAATTTCCAAATGAGATAAGTCAAAATGCAAGCTTCAAATGGATCCTTGGTCAACATGAAACTTGTAGAGGATCTCAATACCTTTAATTTGAGTGGTGGAAGACATTAAGGAGATTTATAGAACTCAAGTTATAGTCCTTGCAAGTTACAGGTTATCTGAGGTATCTGAAATTCTGTCTGTGAAAGTGACTTGACTTCCAAGCAATTTTTACCTCTCAAGGAGATTTCAAATGAATTTCTGGTCAACATAAGAGTTGTTCCTAATTGTCTTAGATTTCTAGAATGGTATAGTATTCCTTCATATGATTTGTGGAACTCTACTTATGGTCTTGGCAAGCAAAGGGTATTTTGGTCATCTGAGAATTACAGGTCATTTCAAGCCTATGCCCAAAACTCCTACAAGGAAGCTTCAAATGGAAAACTTTACAACATCAAACTTGTTCCAAATGACATTTTGAGTCTAGAAAAGTGACCATGATGGATTGGAAAGATTCATATCACAAGGTTTCAAAATTGTTGGATTTAATGAATAAAAATGACCTAAAAAATGAGATTTTTCATATTTTAGCCAAATGAGGTGAAGTTATAGGTCATTTTGAATGGAAAGATCATTTTGAGAACATTGGCTAAAGTGGAATTTTGAGCTTGGTTCACATTTTGGGAGTTATTCAAGGTTACTTGCAATGAAAGCTACATCATTGTAAGGAAAAGTGCAAGGGAAGTTTCTCCAAGTTTCTAGAAGGTTCTATTCTCACCTATATATTGATATGAGAAGGTTCATGCAAGGGTTGGTGATCACATTTGCTCATAAGTACAAGTTTCATACACTTTCTTCAAATTGCAAAATCAATTCAAACACTCTAAAACTTTCACCAATTTGCACCATTCTTGATCTGTTCTTCATCATCATCATCCAAGGATCGGAATTCACACATTCATTTGGTAAATTGAAGGAGGATTCGTGCCATTCATCATCATCATTCAAAGTGCAAGAATCTTGGAATTGGGAGATTCAAAGCCTTGGAGCATCATTGGTTGCATACAGAACTCATCACCAAGTGCATTGATCAGTTTCCACTCACTTCAAGCCTTGGATCAAGAGGATTTGATACCTGTTTTCATCAATTACACCAGGTATGTTTCTCATTCGAATTGCATGTTTAGGTGAGAATTATTAGGTTTTGTTAGCATAGAAAGGTTAAGGTAGGATAGAGGACTGAGTTTGGTGAGTTTGGAGAGTTTTCATGGAGTTTGATTATGGTGTACCAAAACTGTTTGGATGGATAACTCTTGGATTAGAGCATGAAAATCTCAGGTTATTAGCTTGTGATGATCAGCATGGAATATAGACTAGTTTAGGGCAAGAATTGGAGAGATTTGAAAGGTTTGATCACAGGTGAAAATGGTGGATTCCAACTGTTATACCTATCGGGTTGGTTTGTTGCTTGAGTTTTAGGAAGATTTATTGTCATGGCTGTGTAGAGGGAGGAATTTAGAGCAACTTTGCTCTTGGAGTCGTGAGGATTCATGGCGAGACGAGGGAGAACAGAGCTCTTGAGTGTGCATGCATGGCTAGGGTTTTCAGGGGTTAGGGTTAGCTGGAGGTTGAAGACGATCTGGGAGCCGTTCGATCAAGCTTTGACGTTTGACTGGGAATTCAATCCTATGGCCACGATTGAAGAACGAAAACGGAGGGAAGTTCAAACAATGAAACGCACCGTTTCATTTATTCTGGCTGACTGGGCTCAACTTCTCGTTGCTATGCACACCCTCCCCACTGAGGCCCAATCTAAAATGAATTGGAAAATTACTTTTCGCACCGTTTTCCTCTTTTTTTTTTATTTTTTGTTGGCTTTCTGATGGTGATGGGCCCAGACGCGCTTGCTATGCGCCCCCCCAGTCTGGGCCCAGTTTGTTATTTTAACTAGTTTTCATTACTTTCTGAACCCCATTCCATTTAAATCCATTTTTATTTTCTTTCAAAAATATTAATTCTTTAAAAATTCATAAAAAATAGAAAAATGCTAGTTTTTAATTGGTTGTTTTTTCATATTACTCATAATTTTGTCAAGAAAATTATCATCCAAAAAAATTAATAATTCATTTCATTTTTTTATTTTAGGCATATTTTGCTTTTAATAGGTGTAAATAATATTTTGTTTAGTACATGATTTTGTTAATTTTAGTTTGATCAAATGCTTTAATATTTTTTGTCCATTGTTTTTAGGTTGATTAATAGACATTGTTAGCTTGTATATACAAATTATTTCATATATTTTTAGGAATTAATTTTAGGTGATTAGTTTAGGTGAGAACAACATGAACAAAATTAGGGTTTAAGTGATGACTTAGGAGAATTGAATCATTCCCCTTAAGATTTAGAGATTGTACATTTTAGATATGGGACTATAGGGACTATGGGTAGTTATTAGATCCCTTAGAAATCATTAGGATTCCCCTACTGCTATTAATACTATCTGTATTTGTTTGACTGGTGTGGTGTGCCCTCTGGGGATTATTGCTTGTTTGTGTGGGGTATTGGGATTGCTTGGGGATTGGGAGATGAAGACTGGTAATGATGAAGCCATTGGAGATCCAGAGACTGAAGTCCAACTTCCAGAGTTGAAGAAGAGATTCTTGCTAGCAGCTGTTGAGGAGACTAGGGTTTAGGAGCTAGGCAGAGCTCTAGATTAGAAAGCTTGTTTCTCAAACATGGAATGCCTTGTCTGCATCCATCCTTTCTCTATGATTCAAAGTCTCTTTCAAATATCCACCTCCTTCCTTTGGAAGGATCAGTGAATGTATTTGAAAGATAGAACTTTTGAGGGAAAACTGTTTGTTTAATGTTAACAGTTGATGAACCACCCTTGGCAGGTAATTGACTGTCTAACATTCATTCACTTCATCTGGTTGACTGATATTCCTCTTGGAGTTTGGGACTTGAAGAAAAGCCACTGTAGACTGAAGACTGATGATCAAAGACCTTGCTTGAAGGCTGTGTAGATGGAGATTGATGCTTGCCTGAAGCTTATAGCTATTTGATGATGATTTGAAGATAGGTGTTGATGCAGAGCTGCTGTGGCTGTTTATTTTTGTTGTATTTCATTTCTGATGTATTGATTGGTTTTCCTGACTGTATTGTTTGCTGTTTACCCTGTTGGGTTGAAAGTGAATCCTGTTCACTTTTGCCTATTGTTTTCTAGGTTCGAGGTTGAGTGGGACTCCCTTGCCTCGCTTGTATTGTTGCATCCATGCATTTTACTGCTTTACTGTATATATCTGATATTGTTTCTGTTTCCGTCTATTCCCTTAGGATCTCTGTTTCTCTCTGCGCAAGAGAGGAGCATGATAGACACTAGGTCTTAACCCATGCATGATAACATTAGGTTAGTTTGGTTCCCTTCGCAACCGTAGGTTAGAGTTCTGTCTCTTCTTTCTCAAAACAAACAGAAAAACACAATAAATATTTCACACACAATAAAAGACACTTCTTCCGTAAAAGAATGTGAAATCATCAAAACGTCAGTTTTTGTCCGCTTGGACTGTTAATCAGGAAAACCCTTTTTCAGAAGGAATAAAAACAATCAAAACAAACTTGTGTCGTACATGGCCCGAACTACGTTTGCTCTGATCTTTCATGCTGTATGAAAGTACGTAGGCATAGGATGCGATATCCTGGCAAGCAACCTTCCCTTCCTTTCCCGTAGGTAGGCGAACTACGTTGACTCTGATTTCTCGTTCCAGACGGGAATACGTAGGCATAAAGTACGATACTTTGCCGAGTCACTTTATTTCCTTTTAACCCTTAACCCTTAGTGTAGATAGAATACCAATCCTTTCGATAAGAAAACAAGCGTGGATCCCGTCGAGTACGACGGACGTGAGGGAAGCTAATACCTTCCCCTTGCGTAACCGACTCCCGAATCCAGGTTTTGGTTGCGACGACCATACCTTTTCCCGTGTTGTGCGAGGTTTACTCTGAGCGTTTCCTTTCCCTCCCGTGGGATAAATAACGCACGGTGGCGACTCTTCTGTTCAGCCGGCGCCGATTTTCGCAGTAGCGACAATGAGATGTTGAAAAGGCTCATATCAAAAAGTGATAAAAATGGCCTAAAAATGAGGTATAAGTTAATTCAAGTGAAGTTGAAAATCATAAATCATAAGGTATAAGTCCAAACCATGTCATGTAATAGGTCATTTTGACTCCAAATGACATTCTAAGAACAATGGTTCAGCCATAATATTTATTTGAGGCTTGCATCATAGGGCTGATTTGGAATTTGATTACTTGCATCTTAAGGTACCAAACCAAAACTCCACAAAACTCAATAAACAAGGAACATATGCATTGTAACTAACCCTAAATCTCATGTAAGGAGAATTTCAAATTAGAAACCAAGGTTGCAAGGCATTTGGCATGAGATAGCATGTTATGAGAAATGAGAATTCAAAATACCATGACATGAAAATATGAATTTCTCATTGGATTGTTCTAGGGGGTTCTAGATGATTCTAAACCACCCTATAAGATGAGTCCAACTTGCTCAGATGCAAGGTTGGTGTTAATTGGTGTAGAGAAGAGAGAGTGAAATCAAAAAGCTTCCATTGCAAGTTACATTCAAACTTCACATTCTTCTTCATTGCCATCCCATTTTTCTTCACAAACCTTCTCCATAGATCTTGCTGAGTGTGTTCATGCTGAGTTGAAGCTCCATTGATGGAAGATTGAAGGTTGCCATTGGAAATTGCAAGAAAGCAAATCACATTCGAATTCAAGGGTACAAGCTTGCTACATCCAATCTTTTGCAAACAGAAGAAGATTCATCATCCAAGGAGTGTTCTTGAAGAGTTTCAAGCCTTGAAAGCAAGGGTTTCATCATCTACCATATCAAGAAGCCAGGTTTGCAAAATCCCTTCCACCTCTTAATCTAGGCATGGTTAGGTTAATTTATTAGTTTAGAATTGTTAGAGACAATTAGGTGATCATTTCTGATGAGTTTAGGAGTGATTGGTGAAGTTTCATTCATGGATGCCATTTCTTGATGGAGTGAGAACTAGTGATATAGTGAGTTTCAATGCAAGATTGATAGATGATTTTGATTAGGGTAATGCAAGGATCATTTTGATGTAAGGGAATCTAAGTTTGGGTGAGGTCGAAGATTGATGATATTTTGAAATTAGTTGGGATTCACCTTCGGGTTCTATGATAGAGGCCATTTCAGTTCAATCCAAGATTAGGATCGTGTTCAGCGTGGAAAACTGAGCAAGTTTGTATTTTACATGTTGAGAATTGATGATGATATGAGAGAGAACGAAGAGGTGGAAGTTTGGTGCATGGAGCTGCGTTCATGGAGGTTTTTTCAGAAACCCTAATCCAAGGTTGAAGATGATCTCTCGTCCATTAGATGCGCGCTTGACCCTTGACCACAGACCAAATCGAACGGCTTGCATTCAATTCAGTTTTTGGAGGGATTTCTGAAAGCAGCGCAACACTGCGTTTCATTAAAGCGAGCATCCTGGGCTTAGTGGATTAATGATATCCCCACCCCCCTATTAGGCCCAATTCCATTTTTAACTATAATTTGTTTCTTTTCGCACCGCTAGTTTTCCATTTTCTTTTGATTTATTAATTGTTTTTTTTTCTGATTTGAATTGGGCCCTGGCGCTTTGCTTTTCAGACCCCCCAGTCTGGGCCCAAGTGTGATTAGAACTGCTTTATCTTGCTATCTGCACCCATACTTCATGTTTGCATTTGATTTTTCTCCATTTTTTCTCAAATCTTTAGAAAATCATATTAAAAGGAAAAATCAATATTTTTTAATGGGAGTTTTTTCTCCCTTTTCATATTTTTGTCTAGAAAAATATAAAATAAAAACATTTTGCATTTCATGCATTTTAATATTTTTTGCATATTTTCTTCTTTAGTATCTTTTTAATGCTTTTAAGTTGATACCTTAATTTGTAGATTTTAGTTTAGGTAGATCCCTTAGTATTTTTAGGTCAATATTTTTAGGGTAGTTAGATATATGTTTTAGGTTCCCCCTGGATTAATTCCATATTTTTGTGATGATTTTTAGGATAGTTTTGATTAGATGCTATTAGGTTGTGTAGAATTAGGTTAAAACTTCAACATAGGTCCATAATAACTTTAGATTTTGGGTTTTTTAGGACAATTTAGACTATGGGACATATATGGGTCTTAAGGGTAGGTATGTAGGATCCCTTAGAAATTATATTAGGATTTAATATAATAGTATGCTATTTTTAGTGTATTTTTGTATTGGTTGATTGTTTGTGTTGCCTTTAGGGCATGTTTGCTTTAGTTGCTTTGCTTTGTGGGCTTGGAAAGCTTGGTATCTCATTGTGGAGCATTGAGGAGCATAGTAGAAGACTTGAAGATGCATTGAGGAGCTTGAGAGCTTTGTCTTATTTTCTTTTCTTTTGTTTTAGGGTTAAAGATTAGGAAGAGTTTAGACTTAGATAACTTCTTTCTTAAACATGGATGGTATCATTCACCTCCATTCCTCCCTATGATTCAAAGTCCTTCCATGGTATACACCTCTCTCCTTTGGAGGGATAAGTGATGTACCTAGGAAGTAGAACTTTTGAGGGAACCATTCCTTTGATGTTGAACCCTTATAGGTCACCTTTGGTGGTCAAATAAGCAGTTCAATATCCCCCAGCTTATCCAGTAAGTGATTTCCTCTGGTTTTGATTGTCTTGAGAGATGCAGAGCCTGAGCCTGAAGATGAAGACTTCATTAAAGAGTATTGAAGAGGATGAATCCTTGAGCATTGCCATTCCAGCTGAAGCTTGAAGAGCAGAAAGAGCAAGTTGATACTTGAAGATCCCTGAAGATTAGGTGAAGCCTGAAGGTGGAGCTGATCAAGAAGCTGAAGCTTAAGGGAGAAGATAAGTTGAAACTTATGTTGTAGGGTTGAAACCTGGAAAAGCAACTGATATTTGTCAAGAGTGATTGAAGTCTGAAGACCGAGTTGCTGTTGGAAGAGATGAAGCTTGGAGTTGAGAGAGGAGTTGATAAGCTTTCTTCTGTTTTCTTTTCTGTATTGCTGTGTTTTGTTTGACTTGTTTGATGCATTAGAATAAGTTCATATCTAGAATAAGTAGAATCTAGGAGCATGATTGCACTAGAGGTTGAGCTGCTCCCTCTGCTTGTATTGTTACTGTGTGGCTTTGCTTGCGGGTATTCGGTAGAGCCCAGCTCCCTTGCCCATGTGGTTTGTTTGCCTGATGGCATTTCATTTCATTTTTATCTGTATGATTGCAGTTTACTGTTTATTGCTTGATAGCATGTTGTTTATATTTCAATATGATTACTGTTATTTCATTCTGGCTTGAGGTTGAGATGAGCTTGTGGAGGCTGAAGCCCCACACACATTTCCTCCCTCACTTGCATTGCATGCATTTTACTGTTAAGCTGATGCTTTGTCTGTTTTGGTGTATCATTGACATGATCCCTTAGGACTCTCATTTCCTTTGATAAGGATTTGATGATAGAATTTTAGGTTGAAACCTATGCATGACAACTTCTAGGAGTTCCCTGTTCAAACCTCAACCATAGGATGAATCCATGGCATGACAACAGTAGGACTTGATAGTCTCCCTCCTAGTTGGGCCTGTTCTCTTCTCATCTCAAAACAGTTTAAGATACAGTAATCATGAATGATTTCTTTCGTACGTTACGAGCCTTAAGCTATCTGAGAAAGGATTGTGGGAGAGTTTCTTTTCCACAGTCTGGATGTTTAGTATGGTACCCTTTGGGTGACATGCGACGCATTCACTCTCAGGTCATAGTCTCTAGTGCGGTTGAAATCGCAAACACAATAAAAGACACTTCTTTCGTAAAAGACAGGAAATAAACCGTAGTTTCCCGAACTACGTATGCTCTGATCTCTCATACCTGTTGAGAGTACGTAGGCACAAGATGACGATGTCTTGGCGAGCTACCTTCCCCCATAACCCTTCGTAGGCCGAACTACGTTGACTCTGATTTCTCATTCTCTGATGAGAATACGTAGGCATAAAGCGCGACGCTTTGCCGAGTCATTTTTCTTTTCTTTTTCAGCCAGCCTTGATAGGTAGATAGAATAAAACCAACCCGTCCAAGTAAACACAGCAAGCGAGGATCCCGTCGAGTACGACGGATGTGAGGGGTGCTAATACCTTCCCCTTGCGTAACCGACTCCCGAACCAGACAATGGTTGCGATGACCTTGTCTTACCCTTTTTCTGTTAGGTTTTTCCGATCGTTTCCTTTCCCGCTCTGAGGGATAAATAACGAAAGGTGGCGACTCTTCTGTTGTGCCGACACCTTATTTTCGCGCAAGCGACACATGGCATAGCATTGTTTATTTGGCATGGGATCAAGGAGTTCCTGTGGCTCAGGTTCATATCAGTGTAGGACTGAACAGCGAATAACGAGCACTAGAGCTCCGACATTTATTTTGCCCAGTGGTCGAGCGATCAATTTTATTTTGCAGGTTAATTTCAGATCAGGATCAGCACTCAGGCTTATAACAAGCATTTTCACAGTGATAACGGTAAAAAACGAGGTTCAACAGCTAAACAGAGCTCAAAACAGTTGAAATAGGGCAAATGGGCTGGTTTCCCACCAAAAGGCGCCAAATTCAAAATTTTGGAGGCGTTAACCGGTTAACACATTTGGTTAACTGGTTAACCAAAGGAAAATTTTCTCAGATTCAAAGGTTTCAGAGGCGTTAACCGGTTAACGCATATGGTTAACCGGTTAACCATAGCAGAATTTGCCCTGTACGTGAATTTTCAAGTGGAGCTACTTTGGGGTCTAATTTTGATCACTTGAAAGCTCATTTTTGCACTTGGGAAGGATCTAGAACATCATTTGGAATTTGGTTAAATTTCATTTCCCTCCAAAATCCCAAACCTCATTCCATACCACAACTTCCAAACCAACTTCCAAGCCTTTGTTTTGGATCCCAACCAAAGTGGTATTTAAGTGAATTACTCCAAACCACACTCATCTAACCTTCATAATTTCCATTTCAAATCCAGAGTTGATCAATTCTCTCTCAATTCTCTTAATTTCCTCCATAGCCAAAACCTTCACTCAAAGCTCTTTTTCCATTGAAATCATTGATTCTTCATTGGAATCCTTGATTTCTAAGAGCTAAACCTCCATCCATTACATTGATTGAAGTGATTTCATCATTCAATTTTCTTCCAAGTTCAGATATGGATTTTGAGGTGATTGTAGAAGTGCTTATTTGGAGTAATTTGGCTTAATTGTGAAGGATCTTCATTGCTACTACATGGATCATCTTGGATCTTGAAGTATTCCAGACTTCTTTTCTTAGATCTACACAATTACAATTGAGTTAACAATTACCGAATCAATTCTCCGATTCGTAGGTTAGATTTCTGATCCGATTTAATTTTCGAGCTTATTTGCATGTTCGTCATGTTAATCTTCATATTCGATTGAATTGTGATTTATTTGAGT
This sequence comes from Lathyrus sativus, assembly GCA_963859935.3. NCBI lineage: Eukaryota > Viridiplantae > Streptophyta > Magnoliopsida > Fabales > Fabaceae > Lathyrus > Lathyrus sativus. The sequence goes on from OZ012735.1 coordinate 288,094,552, forward strand.
TGTTTGGTCCATGATCTGGTTGTGTTGATCTGTTTACATGCTGTTTGAATCATGATTTTCTGGTTTAAGGTCATGAATAAGTGATTATGCGATCATCCGGTTGATCGGACAAGTGCTTATTTGCTGGAAAGTGATTCTGTTTGTTGTTTTTCATCTTCTGGTACAGTGTTAACCGGTTAACGTATATGCTTAACCGGTTAACAATTTCAAATTTTCAAATCTTTTTCAAACGTTAACAGTGTTAACCGGTTAACGCATAGGGTTAACCGGTTAACCTATTCAAAACTTCAGTTTTTCTTCAAACTTTCAAGGCGTTAACCGATTAACAGTATGTGTTAACCGGTTAACACTGTACCAGAATGCCATATTTGCTATTTTGCTTGCTTGTTCGCATACCGATTCGATTCGAATCATCATAGATCAATGTGATGCATTAGGATTGAATTGTTTGAATAATTATCATTGTTTGTGGTTGTTTAATCATGATTTTGTTAACATGTATGATCATTTTCCATTTGTTTACATGCTTGTATGTAGTTCGAATTGAGTTTTCATTTGCATGTTTAATTGCTTTCATCTCTTGTTTTCTCCACATGTTTGCATCATTCTTGCATCGCTGTTGAGGTCGAGAAGCGCTTGTGGTGGCTGCTGCCCCACACATTTTCCCCCTTTCCACCATTCTAATCGTGCATTTTTCATGTTTGCATTTATCTACTTGTGATTGATTCTTCCTTTGTTCTTCTTGTGCTTTGTTGCCATATTCACCATAGGATTCCTAGTCCCTCCGTTTAGGATGGGAGTAGGAGAGACATTAGGTGCTCAATCCAAGTATGCTAACATTAGGATAGATGTTTCCCCTTTTCATCTGAACTCTAGGATAACTTTGCATGACAATGTTAGGGCCGAGTTTCCCTTTGACCTTTCGTGTGTCTCTCTTCTCATCTCAAAATCATGCTAACTCATTTAATAAAAGCGATAAACATTGCGCGCTACGAGCCTTAAGCTACATGGGGAATGATGAGTGAGGGGTCTCCTCTCACTTATCTAGAATGTTTAGTATACGTCCCGTTTGGGGGCGATATACGACGCATTCGCCTCCGTGTCATAGTCTTTAGTGCAACGTGAATCACAACCCGAATTAATTCACTTCACTAAAAAACACAAAACAAAATTCAAACCTTTTTCCTTCGGGATTAATTGGAAAATCTTTTCAGAAAAAGAGTGTTGTTAACTCTTAGTTCTATCGCAACCGGTAACGCCTAAGTCTCCTCTGCTCGAGCTGCATACACCAACTGCTAGAGCTGATTGTTAACCCTACTCGGGCCTAAAAAAATTTCAAACCAACCCGTGGTTTTGTATCAGCCCGAGCTACGTTTGCTCTGATCTTTCATACCAGATGAAAGTACGTAGGCACAAGACGCGACGTCTTGGCGAGCAACCTTCCCCCCTTCTCTCCCGCAGTTAGCCGAACTACGTTGACTCTGACTTTCCCATTGCACGAGGGAATACGTAGGCACAGAGAGATGCTCTGCCGAGTGTCTCTTTTCTTTTATTTTTGTCCCGCAAGCCTGTAGCGTAGATAGTTTAAACACACCCTTAGATAGACAACAAGCGTGGATCCCGTCGAGTACGACGAACGTGAGGGGTGCTAATACCTTCCCCTTGTGTAACCGACTCTTGAATCCAGGACTTGGTTGCGATGACCTTGTCTTTCCCTTTTTTGTCAGGTTTTTTCGATCATTTCCTTTCCCTCTCTTTGGGATAAATAATGAAAGGTGACGACTCTTCTGTTTTTGCCGGGTGTTTTTCGCAGTTGCGACAACATTGTGAAGCATTAGCCTAGCAAAGGGAAACTTTTAGCTGGGAAGCTTAGTGTGAAGCATGCAATTCTTCATAGAATTGGTACTATCAACTGGGTTCCTACAAACCATACCTCAACCATCTCTACTGGGATTGCGAAGTTCATATATATTATTGGTAAAAAGAGGAAATTTGATTTTGGTGCCTACATCTTTGACCAAATTCTAAACAAAGCATCGTCAACTGCCATTAAGACGCATATCGGTTTTCCTTCTCTCATTTGTGGTATTATCTTAGATCAGCAACCTGGTATACTAGTGTATGCTGATTATGCAATGAAAATGGAATTTCCTTTGACTCTGCACCATAAACTAATTGCTGGGGATCATGTCCCAGATATTGTTTCGACATTTGTTCAAACATCTGCTCCTACAATCCCAAAGGATGATATTATTGCTCAGATGAAGGAAACGTGCAAGGACTTGGATGTTATCATCAAGTCTAGCAGTGCTAGGAAGTCAAAGCTTGAACAATTGATATAGGCCTTGACTGCTGAACAAGATAAGGCTACTGAAGCTGCTGGTGGAACAGATACTGCTGAAAAGGATGCAACAGAAAATGTTGTTGATGATGGTGTTGTGATGAAGATAGTGAGTCAAATGATGATGACCTTGGTGGGGAAGAAGAGGACAAGGATGATGAGGCTACTGAAGATGATATCTGATTCTATCTTTATTTTTTTTTTCTGTGGTTTTGTTTTGTAAGGGCTGAATGCCCTAGATATTTTTAGCACTTCATCTGCTAGTTTTGTACTTTTAACTCTAGTTGTGCTTATGTTCATGTTTGGTTGTTCTGTTAGTTATCTACCTTTGTCATATTATGGCTAAAAGGGGGGGAGTAGTATTAACTTAACTAACATACCACTAACCTCTGGCTACTGATTGAGGGAAAGAGCTAACCACTTGCTACAGAAGAAGGCTTTAATTGAGGGGGAGGCTGCTGCTAGGCTGCTATAATTTTTCTGTTGTTGTTTTGTTTTTTGCTTCTGATTTTTTCGTTGCTGCTGCAAGGTCTATGTAGTTAACTTTAGCCAAAATTTGCCAAAGGGGGAGATTGCTAAGTCCAAGCTTTTGAGATTGTCATTAATTTTGGTAAAACTAACTTGACAGCAAGATGTTGGACAAGATGTTCCAACATGAAGAACCTACTGAAGAACAAGATGTTAGACACGATGTCATATCATGATGATTTGACATCTTTGTCTGTTACTTTACAGTTTTGAATACTACTATTTTATTTCTAGATTTCAGAATATTGCGGGAATGATTGTTTATCCTAGGTGGCGTTCAAGATTGAGGAATCATAGATTCTGTTGGAAGCTGAAGATGTTGTTTTTTAATTGTGGAGACATTTTAGGAAACTTTGGATTGAAGAAACTATTCTTTTGGACAATAAGTTGCAGATTCTGTGTAACAAAATTTCTGAATTTTTTGAAGCCCAAATCCAGTTTAGTTTATGGTTATAAATAGGATGGATTTAACCTAATCAAGGTGTGGAAAATACACTTTTTCTTAGGGCGTTTTAGGTTTTGTGTATTTTGTGAGCCTTGTTGTATCATGTTGATACTGGATCTGGACTGTTTGCATTGAGTTGTAATTTCTGTCACTACTGTGATTGAAAGGGAATTGAGAAGGGTCTCATACCTAGGAGAGTCTTAGGTAGAAATTAAGCACGAGTTGTGATTAAGTGATAATTTGTAAACCGAAGGTTGTTTAGCTTAGAATACTATCTGGTGGATTTCATTCCTGGCTTGGTAGCCCTCAGACGTAGGTGTTGTTGTACACCGAACTGGGTTAACAGTTACTGTGTGTTCGTTTACTTTCAGCAAGTTTTTATTGTGCTACTTATTATCATTGTTCTTAGCAGAGATCAAGTGTCTCGACATCTCTTTGGACATCTGAGATCTGCATACTAGAATTTCATTTACTTCTGGTAAAGGTGTTTAAGTAAAAGGTTTTCCAAAACTTTTATAATACTTAAATTTTCATAAAGGTGAAATTCATCTAGTGGATTCAAGGAATCTGCTGGATAAGAATCTTTGGGTAATGATGTTTTCTTTTTTGATACTTATTGTTACTATCCCTTGTCTTTTGAAACATCATTTTGTCCTTCTTCTGAAAAGATTATTATTCCTTTAGGAATCATGTTCAGTTCAGTTCTCTTCTTTTTATTTTCTCTTTGGTTGTGTGCTGATCAAACCAAACTTGAGATGATTTTCCTAATCAATTCTTCTTTGAATCAACTGGTTGTCATTAATGAAAAGTTTGTGGATTTTGATGAGTTTCTTAAGTTAGGCTTTAACTTCTGGAAGACCATGTTTAAAAAAATATGGAATGGATACTTTGAGATACTCTGTGGTTTTAGTTATCCTGATCTTGTCAAAGATTTTTGGATTAATGCCTCCACCGTTGAGATGAATTTTGAGTGTGCTATTCTTTCTAAAGTAACTGGTGTTTATATAAAAGTAACCTCTAAAGTGATGGCTAATTTGATCAATTGTGAGGAGATTGGAGAAATCGCAGGAACTCTTGTTTAGGAACACTATCTTCCTACTTGGCGTATCTTGGTAGATCCATCTAATACATTAGTGATCTAAAATCTTCGTCCTGATGCAGTTATTTGGAATCAGATTCTGAATTCAAACTTACTTCCTAAGGATAAGGATTTAGACCTCGTGAACTCTATTGAAAAATATTTGCTTCTACTTCTCAATTCAGACTTGTAGATTGATCTTCCTAAAGTTATGTTTGACTATTTGAAGACGAACTTTCTTCCTTTCACAAGGAAAAGATTTCTTCATTCCTTTTGGACGAGTTCTTTCAGAATTACTTTTTTAACAGGGAGTTATCATAAGTTCAAAGTTTGTCTATGTTGTTGTGCAGTTTAACTGTTGAATATCGATATCTATATCTATATTTCTCTCTCTCTCTCTCTCTCTCTCTCTCTATATATATATATATATATATATATATATATATATATATATATATATATATATATATATATATATATATATATATATATATATATATATATATATATATATATATATATATATATATATATATATATATATATATATATATATATATATATATATATATATATATATATATATATATATATATATATATATAATTCTTCTAAAGAATTAAAATTAATGGGAGTTAGAACTCAATGTGTGCAACTTTTATTATTAATAAAAGGGAAGATATTACAAATAATTTAGACATTCTAGTTTCTTGGATTGATCCTAATGAATCCCCTAGGATCATCTAACATGTCCAGATTATTTAAGTAATCTTGCCATTCTTCCTTGGAAAACTCCAAAACCTTCTTTCTCAGATGATTTATGCGTCTAGACCCAGAAGATCTTTTTATTCTGTGTGTCTTCACAAAGGATGCTGAAGAGACGAGCGCTTCTGAAGTTAACTGCTTGCTAGTAGATCCTTTAGATGCTGCTTTGCTTTCATTTTCCTGAGTTGTTGTATTTAGTATGGTTGCCTTTCTGAAATCTCTCTTTGGAAATCATATTTGTTTCTATTTATACATCTTGGTATTATGAGGATTAAGTAGTTATGAAAGTAAGTCTACTATGAGTCCTTATATAGACGTGTTACATACATTGTTCCAAGTATCTATTATTTTAATATTGGTTAAGTCTAATCAATTTTTTAAATGATAAATCTTGGAAATGTTATCTAACAGTCTGGCCTAATGAAGATTCTTTAACAACTATGAATATTATATTTAACACGTATAAATATTACTTCTGGTGTTAGTTTTACTTCATTAATGTTTATCATAATATATAATGGGTAAATTTTGTATGATTGCATAATATTTACTGGTTAAAATAACTTATTTTCATTATCGAACTTAAAGGATTACATAAGAAACTGGTTTAATCTAATACTAAGCTCTATCTATGTCATCCAACGCCTTATAACAAAAGTTATTGCCATAATCATAGTCTGGCTCATCTGCACCAGTGTTCCCTTCTTTTGCTTCCGAGACCATCGTTAGCCCATTCAGGGGCATCCTCCATAAGACCGTGGGCTTCCCCTACAAAGTTGTCAGTGGGAAAATTCAAGAGCTCCAAGACGATCATCAGCCCAATCAGAGGCATCTTTTGCAAGACCGTGGTGTTGCACCCCAAATTTGTCCTACCTTTACATAGTTTCTAGTGCCACTTTATTTTGAATGAATAAAATGGCACAATTGGCAAGAGACCGTGTGTAAGGAGTTGTGAGTGTGAGAGGTCGAGAGTTTGAATCCCACCTTTTTCACTTTTTGTTTTTCTTTTATTTTTATTCTAACTTTTCTATTTTCATAAAAAAAATAACAAAAATAGTTTTTTTTATTATTTAATTATTATTTTTGTATTTTATTTAAATTATTTTTTTAAAAAAATATTATTTTTTCACTTTTTTCCATATTATTCATAAAAACATCCAAAAATCATAAAATTAAAAATATTAGAAAAGATTTTATTCTTTTAAGTTTGTTTTAGTTTGTTTTTTTTAGCTTTGACTAATTATTTAAGTTGGGCTTTAAAATAGGCATTAGGTTAGAGTTAACCCTAATTTGGTTACCTATATAAACATAAGTGAGGGGAGAGCACACAAAAGGAAAAAATGGCAGCCGTTCTCACGACTTATCAGAAGAGGAAAGCGTCAGCAAATCCACCAAACGGCGCAAAACCACCGCGAACCGCTTCGAACCCCGAACGAGGAGAGCAGTTCTTTTTGTCAATAAAAAAGTTTTTCTGTTGTTTTCAGGTGGAACAAACCGAAGAAGAAGGAGAGAAATCGTTTCCGGCCATGCAAGAATGGAGCAAAGCTCAAAGGAGCTGCAACGACGCCGCCACCGTGATGAAGAAGAAGATGGGGTTTCTAAAAACCTAAAGATTGAAATGCTTCAGCGTGAAGCCTACTTTTCCCCTTTTATTTTTTTTATATTTTATATTTTTCACTTTTTTATTTTTCTTATTATTATTATTATTATTCTGATTTTCTTTAAATTGTAATTATGTCATAATAAATGGTTAGTTTAATTAAAAAATATTTGCTAGTTAAACCTTGTTTTAAAACTCTGTTCTTATAATAAAAAAAATTAAAACTGTTTTTTATTAAAACTAAAACTTCTTTTTTTAAAAAAATTTAAATTGAATCCTTTTAAAAAAAATTAAAACTAAAACATTTTTATTAAAAACCATTGTTTCAAAATTAAGATTAAATTTATTTTTTCAGAAATTAAAAATAAAGTTTTTTAAAATTAATAAAATAATAAATTTCCAAATTGCATTTTCTTTCTTTCATTATTAATTGCTTTATTATTTGTCATTGATTTCCGCCTAACTTTTTTTCACTAACGTTCTCTATTTGTTTTCCGCTAGGTTTTAGTCGGTCTCCGATTATTATTAATTAAATATTTTGTTATCATATTTGTAATTTGTTCCATGGATGTAATTTACGCGAGGCCATGGTCGCGGTTTATTTTATTTTGCATTTTTTGGGGATTTGTAATTTACGCGAGTGATCGTCCCGACGCTTTCTTTACTTTCCGCACTTTATTTCTGCCATATAATATTTTGCCATGTTTTGCATCATTTAGCGTTATGTTCCTTCCGAAGGATTAGGTCTAGCCGTTTGACCGCCGAGTCAATAACCCTAACGTTTGACCATTTCAAAACCCTAATCGCCTAGGTGTCCCGCTGTGGACGAAAATACCCTTTACCCTAGCATTAGGTCAAAGAGTCGTCGTACTCTGTTTTAGGGTTTCCAGCCGTGGAATATTTAATTTAACGTAGAAATAGGAGTTTCAAGACTCCACGTAGGCGCTTCCCTATGAACGCTTACTCCCTAATGAAACCTTGACCACAGTCAAGACGTTTCTAACCTCCCTTTCGAGGGGAACTACAATTACTCTGATTCCATTCCCGTCAGGATATGTAGGCACAAGATGCGACATCTTGCCGAGTAAACTTAGGACTAACCCTTAGGTCTTTAGGTCACTCTATCCCTTAGCAATATATTTCAAACAGATAATAAAATAAAAAAGCATACAATAAATAAAAGGTTCCTATAGAGTACTACAGATGTTTAGGGTGCTAGTACCTTCCCTAAGCTTAACCAACCCCTTACCTAGATCTCTCCCCGCATTGTCTTTACGATGCAAAATTAGGTTTTCCTCTTTTGACATTTTCCTTCGGATAAATCAAAGAGCGGTTGTGAACTAAAGATGCGATTCAAATTAATTAATAATTTGATATCATATTCTAACCGCAACACATGGGATTCCCCCACGAGGTTTGTTCAACCTTTTGTTGGGCAAATTCAAGAGCTCCAAAGTAATCACCAGCCCAGTCAGGGGCATCTTCTGCAATACCGTGGGTTTCTCCCACGAAATTCAAGATATTCAAGGCAAGATTCAGCCCAATCGGGGGCATTTTTCTTAAGACCATGGGTGCTTCCCGTGACATATTTCAACCTCGTGGTTGATCATATTTTCAAATCAATATACATCCCAATCAGGGGCATAACATTCAAGACCGTGGGCGTTCCCCACGAAGTTGTTCAACCTTTTGTTGGGCAAATCCATGGATTTCAATACAACATTCAGCCCGAACCGGGTCGTCTTTAGCAAAACCATGAGCGTTCCTCACGAAGTTGTTCAACCTTTTGCTGACCAAGATAAGACATCAAAGCAAACTCAACCCAGTTAGGGGCATCCTCTTCAAAATTCATGGGCGTTCCTCATGAAGTTACTGCAGCCTTTTGTGATCAAAACTGTGACCTTCTAAATAAGACGGTGGGCGTACCCCGTTGATTCGTTTCAATCTAATGGTCCTCTTGGGCATTCCCCAATGAGTTGTATTCAGCAAGCATGACCTTCTTCAATTGCCTTGTTATCATCCTTTTGGTGATAGCCGAACCTTGTCGGTTCAACTCAGCCTGCATCCTTTTGGTGTTGGTAACCTTCAGATTTGTGTTTTGCTCTATCATCTTTTTGGTGGTAGTAGCCGGTGTGAGTTTTCTCCGTCATTCTTGTGATGGGGGGTCTGTCATCTTGTTGATGTCAGATTGTACGAGTGTTTGCTCTATCATCCTTTTGGTGGTAGTAGCCGGTGTGAGTTTGCCCCGTCATTCTTTTGGTGGGGGTCTGTCATCTTGTTGATGTCAGATTGTGCAAGGGTTTGCTCTATCATCCTTTTGGTGGTAGTAGCCGATGTGGGTTTCGCTCCGTCATCCTTTTGGTGGTGGGTCTGTCATCTTGTTGATGTCATATTGTGCGAGTGTTTTGCTATATCATCCTTTTGGTGGTAGTAGCCGGTGTGAGTTTGCTCCGTCATCCTTTTGGTGGTGGGTCTGTCATCTTGTTGATGTCAGATTGTGCGACTGTTTGCGCTATCATCCTTTTGGTGGTAGTAGCCAGTGTGAGTTTGCTCCGTCATCCTTTTGGTGGATGGTATGTTATCTTGTTGATGTCAGATTGTGCGAGTGTTTTGCTCTATCATCCTTTTGGTGATAGTAGTCGATGTGAGTTAGCTCCGTCATCCTTTTGGTGGTGGGTCTGTCATTTCGTCGATGCCAGATTGTACGAGTGTGTTTTTCTCTATCATCTTTTTGGTGGTAGTAGTCGGTGTGATTTTTCTCCGTCATCCTTTTGATGGTGGGTCTGTCATCTCATCTGGTGTCAGATTGTGCGAGTGTGTTTTGCTCTATCATCCTTTTGGAGGTAGTAGCCGGTGTGAGTTTGCTCCATCATCCTTTGGGTGGTGGGTCTGTCATCTTGTCTAGTGTCAGATTGTGCGAGTGTTTTTCTCTATCATCCTTTTAGTGGTAGTAGCCGGTGTGAGTTCGTTCCGTCATCCTTTTGGTGGTGGGTTTGTCATCTCGTTGGTGCCAGATAGTTCGTGTGTTTGCTTTATCATCCTTTTGGTGGTAGTGACCGTGTGTTTCATCCATCATCCTTTTGGTGATGGCTACCTTTTGCTAGTTATTCACTGACTACTCATGGGTAGACACTCATCCAATATTTCAATCTCCGAGCATTCCTTTTCTTTTCAGACAAATCCATGGTTTTCTTCATATCTAACTGTCTTCTACCTCGAAGAAATGAATGTCGTAGCAGTTCATTTCACTAAGTTGAAGCCAATTAGATAGGGGCATCTGTCATACCCCAAATTTGTCCTAATTTTATAGCTTTCATTTTGTACATCTATCCATCAACCATTATTTAGAAAAATTCAAAAAATATGTTGCTTCTATCATAAGAGTTGAGTTTCATTTGAGGTTTATCAAGTCAGAGATGAGTACGGTTGAAGTTTATCTGGTGGTGACATAATCTCGATTAAGCCAAGAATTGTGTTTCATAACCAAAGCCAGGATGTTCCCCAGTCAAGTAGTGTTTACGTGGGGTCGCCACTAGGGTCTTATGCCAAATTTCAAAATGAGTCCAAATTATGTTCCAAGACCGATGTTAATATCACTTGTTTAAATTCAAGCTTGAATTGATTCAAAAACGGGATGATGAATTCATTGGGCGTATACAAGTAAGGTTGCAAGGAAGTTCATGGCATAACCAATTCATGATCTAAGCATATGCTCATTCAAGTTGCAATGAAGATCAAGATGCCAAGTGGTGATGGAATCAAATCCTCAAGTTATGTCAAAATCATGTTTAGTTGGTTATTTGTTTAGTATGTGCCAAGGCCATATCTAGAAGTTTTTTTTTTTCAAGTCATGGCCAATTCACTTTCAAGTTTCAAAGTGGATTCTAAGCATGGTGTCAAGGTTTTAGGTTTGGAGAGAAATTTAATCAGGCCATGAAAATGAGTTTTTTGTGTGCTTAGTATCCAAAGAGTATTATATCAAATCCATAAGTTCCAAATTCAAGGTTGTACTCAAATGATTTTGGAAGTAAAGAAACAAATTTGGACACAAGATCTTCTTACAAAATTACAAGAATCCAATTCCAAATCATAGAATCCATTATTTTTCTTACAAGCCCATACCATAAAAGTTTATAAGTCTATTAATTCATTTACAACAACAAAAATTAAAAAATAGGAAAAAACCAATTTCAATTCCATGGACAACAAAATTATCACAAGTCTATATGATATATTATCCTTACAATCATAGTAAAAAAAAAACTAAGGAAAATTAGCCTGCAAGTGCTTTACATGACAGATTGTGGTACAACTTTCCACGTTGCTCTTTGAAGCTGCATCTCGCGACTATTTTTTTTATCCTTATGTACCATGTCCAGCCAAAACTCTATCAGCAGCCGCAAACTTGATGATGCTGCACATAAATGGGCTACTTGAATTCACTTAACTGCAACAAACACAAACCAAGTCGCCATGATAAATGGACTAAAGAGCTGAACCATGTAAAACAAAACCTTCACCTTACTAACCAAAACCAATCCAACAGGACCCACACAATGGTTCATTGTTGTGATTGTTTATTGCAATTTCAGTGTTGAGCTCAAATTTTATTTTCTTCGATTTGGCTTGTTCTTGCATGATTACTGAAATTTGACCATGGATTTGAGATCTACGTGACTTATAGATGAGTTTTGACTATTTATTTGTGTGATTTGGTGAAGCTGAGTTCCACCTGCACTTTTGAGTCACCGGAGAAGATGACCGGAGCTACCGTGCTCCGGCCACCTGGTTTTCCCCTCCGTTTCCTTTTTTAAATTCTTTCCTGGTCCACGTGTGTGTGTTTGAACCCTTGGATCTGGTGACTTTTCCATCCAACTGCCTAAAACGTGATTCACCGTGCACGCGTGTTGACCTTGCCTCACGTGATTATCCCAAAACATAGCATTTCATTAAACGCTTATTGGACCTGGGCTCCATTTGCTTTCTGAACCCCCTTGTGTGCAGGCCCACTAGTTTACACTTGATTTCATTGTTATTCCCACCGTTGTTTTTCCTTTTTTTATTTTCTTTTCTCTTTTTAGTTTTGATTTGCACATGTTTGGAATTAATTCATTTTTAAATACTTCTCCAATTGATAAAAATCCCCAAAAATGTTTTAGACACTTTGAGATGTCTTTTATTTTTTAGAATTTTTATTTTTATTTTTTTGAATTATTTTTCACTTAAAAAAGGAACTATCAATTGGAGGTATTTTGTTTGAACTATTTCTTGACATGTTTTAGTTCTTGATTTGTTTTTGCTTCTTCCTTTTGATCCAATGACTGAAAATCAATCCTCATGTCAATGATGAGTTGATTGATTTTGAGGACCATTTTTCCCCTGTTTCATTGGCTTTTGGTTTGATTTTGATTGCATTTCATTTGACCCTCGACAACCCTCTCTCAAATTGGTGTATCCATGTGAATCAATTTCGTTGATGATGATTTGAGATGACTTTGGTTATGATTTCTTGGCCTCTATTTAACAACATGTTTATGTACTTGTGACATTTTATTTGGCCCTTTTTGAATCATTTTCCTAATTTTGAGGTAACTTGCAAGTCAAGTTACCGCAAAGGGAGGTTCATACATACACATTGACCTAGTTTGTCTTGGATATGACTTTGATGGATCCTTTGAGCCTTCAATTCATTTTGATTCATGTTGTTAACATGTTAAGTTTGTTGTTTTCTCAATTTTAGGTCATGACATTTTGTTTTGCTTGTTCAAGTTTGTGTTTCTTTTTGAGTTCTCAATTAGGGTTTCCATATGTGATATGTTTGCATTCCTTTGTGTTAGTGCTTGCATTTTCTTTTAGTTTGTTTCCTTTTGCTTTTGAGCACTTTTCTCTCATCCCTTCTTCTTTCCCATGACCTTGGAGTCTCATTTAAGATGGCTTAGTCCCTCCTTAGGAGGTACTTGAAGCATACCTAAAATGATGAATCCTTGAGGACTTCTTTGTGCTTTCTTTTGCACTTTGTTTGTGATGCTTATGGTTGAGTGCATATTATGAGTTCCTTGCTGTCCTCATATAGCATCCCATCCTCACCTTTTTTTTAAGCTTTCCTTTCATTTGATTTGGCTTTTGGCACTTCTGGTTGATGTTGTTTGGCTTAGGTCATTTCATCCCACTTTTGGTGCATTTTTGTGTGGTTTCTTCTTGTTGTTTGATCTCACCTTGTGCATTTCTTTCTCTCTTCTTCTTTTTCATTCTCATATACATACTTGAGGTTGAGATGAGCTTGTGAAGGGTACTGCCCCACACATATTTCCTCCCTCACTTTCATTCTATGTGTGCATCCTATTTTTGCATTCTTGCATTTTCATGTTCTTTCTTCTTCTCTTCTTTTGTCTTTCTTCCCTTAGGATCTCTAATCTCTCTTCTTCAAGAGAGGTTATGATAGACATTAGGTGCTAAACCATGCATGATAACATTAGGTAGTTCTCTTTTGTATCCCAACTCTAAGTCCACTTTGCATGACAACTTTTAGGATTGAGTTAGTCTCCCTTTAGTGCGTCCTTTCTCTTCTTATCTTCAAACATTTTCAAAACACATAATAAAGGCTAATTAATGTTGTACACTACGAGCATTAAGCTACTTGGGAAATGGTGATTGAGTGGATTCCTCTCAATTTCCTAGAGTGTTTAGTATACACCCTTAGGGTGATATGCGACGCATTTGCTCTTAAGTCATAGACTTTAGTGCAACCAGAATTACAAATCAAATTTAAAACACTTCTTCTCTAAAAAACACAAAAATACTTCAAATCTTTTTCATCCTTCGGGATCTTAATCCAGGAAAATCTTTTCAGATAAAAGAGTGTTGTTAACTCTTAGTTCTACCGCAAACAGTAACGCCTAAGTCTCCAATGGTCAAGCTGCATACACCAACTGCTAGAACTGTTTGTTAACCTTACTCGGATAAAACTCTTGAACCAACTTGTGGTCTTGTTAGCCCGAACTACGTTTGCTCTGATCTTTCATACTAGATGAAAGTACGTAGGCATAAGACGCGATGTCTTAGCGAGCAAACTTCCCTCCTTCACCCGTAGTTTGCCGAACTACGTTGACTCTGACTTTCTCATTGCACGAGGGAATATGTAGGCACAGAGTGGTGATGCTCTTTCGAGTCTCTTTTCTTTTATTTTTGTCCTGCAAGCCTTTAGCTAGATAGATAATCACCTTTTTAGATAGACAACAAAGCATGGATCCCGTCGAGTACGACAGACGCGAGGGGTGTTAATACCTTCCCCTTGCGTAACCGACTCCCGAATCCAGGACTTGGTTGCGATGACCTTGTCTTTCCCTTTTTCGTCAGGTTTTTCTGATCGTTTCCTTTCCCTCTCTTTGGGATAAATAACGAAAGGTGGCGACTCTTCTGTTTTCCGCCGGGTGTTTTTCGCAGTTGCGACACTACCTAGGGTACATAAAAAATGAAATCATATTTTAAGTCTTGGGCTTCTTAGCCCGTCTCATTTGACCTTTTTTGTGTGTGGTGTTTTGTTGTCCTTCACTCGTGTGTCTTCTCAGTGGATGATGGGCTGCTAAGCCAAAGTGATTCCAACATATGACCTTCTCATTTTATACCCCTTCTAAATTCAAATCACCCTATCAAGGCCAAAGTTTTTATTTTATTTTATTAGTATTATTTTCTCAAGTTGATTTTAAGATTTTCTTCTTTGTTTGCCTTTTTCTTTTCTAAATTTTTAAAGAATTTTAATTCTTAGTTTGCTTTTTTTTTACTAACTCTGGGTGTCTACTTTTCATTTCTGATTTCAGTTTCAGTTTCTTTTTATGGTCGATGAAGAGACCTCTAAATTGTTGTTCGTCAAATTATTGACGAATAATAACAAATCCGAGACCAACTTCTTTTTAACTTTTCATTTTCGATTTTTATTCATTTTTAGTTTTTTTATTCATTTTAATTTTTTTTATCGTTTTTCGGTCAATGATAAAACATTAAGAATTGTTATCGGTCAAACTATTGATAGATGGCAATTTATCCGAGACTATTTTATTTTCTATTTTAATTTCTTGTTCATTTCCTTTTTTATTATTTTTATTTTTTTCTGATCTATGATGTCTTTTGATTCATAAACGTCGTTTTATCGAAGTCGATAACCTTCTCGATTTCAAATCTATGGAAAATGACCATTTGGATCATTTTCTTTACTTTGGGATTTTGATAGGCTACCTTCGATTAATCGACATAATATTTACGATTAAGACGAGACCCACCTTCTTTTGTCCGTGCGACACGATTAAATCGGAGAATGATTCTCAATATCATTCCTCCATCTTGTTTCTAGCACAAATATCAATTCACACGACCTCCTATAGTTCGACTTTCTTCATAAGTCCAGCTACGACGGTTTAACGTCACATTTCGCCCCGATTTAATTAATAACAAACTAACCACTAACTTTAATTTCTGTCAAATATCAATTGCTTTATTTTTCAGTCAAATATTGGTGTGAATATTATCTTGATATTAGTATTGTCTTGTATCTTATTCACAATTATCATATTCATATTCTTCATTCTCATTCACCCATATTTGAAAACATTAATTAAATGATCGAAACGCTAAAAGCCTAAATTGGTGGACTGTTGGATCAATGGTCATTTGCAGGAACCCTAACATTGAGTTATGCCCGACTTTGCTCAAGGCTTAGTTTAGGACACATTGCACACAGACGGCTTTCTCTTGGGCTACCTGACAATGAGACCCTTTATTTCGTGCAATCTCGTATAAATTACATGTACCCCTCTCCTATTCTGATGTATGTCTCACATTTCTTTGATTATTAGTTTATCTTCTAGGAGCACCCATAGGGACTAGCGTAGATCAAACTATTTTCAAACTAATTCTTGATTCGTCATCGAGCCACTTTCAAACACCCTTCGTAAGTCGAGTGCTCGTCCGCATTTCTCAAACCATTTCCATTTCCATCACGTTTTGCATGAGAATACAAGTCAAACCCTTGATCCAACGTCAAGCGGATTTTCATAATCAATATCAATCAATTAACAACTACTGAACTATTTTCAAGGTGTAAAGAAAGGGATTGAGTCTTTGATCTCTCTTTCAGTTGTTTGGATGCAAGTTATCTTACTCGTGTGTGAGTAGTTGACGCCTCTAATAACAAACTCAACAATGTTCAACCAACATTCAACCATCATCCAACCACTCATCATTTCAAACACCATTCAAACACAACTTCTTTTAAGATGAAAAAGAGAAATAATCAAGTCTTTGATTCGTTCTCCCGATTACTTGAGCCCGAGAAGTCTTTCTTAAGCTTCGAGTAATCATCATCCGATCCCAACCACACTATCCAAACATAGTTTCTTTTCAAGGCGAAAAAGAGAGAGATCCAAGTCTTAGACTCTTTCTCCCGATTACTTAAGCCCGAGAAGTATTTCTTAAGCTTCAAGTAATCGTCATTTGTTCTAACTCACCCTTTCAAACACAACTTTCTTTTCAAGGTGAAAAAGAGAGGGAGCCAAGTCTTTAACTCACTCTCCCGAGTACTTGGGCCCGAGGAGTCTTTCTTACACTTCAAGTAATCGTCATCCGATCCAGCTTCAAATCTATTTTCCCATTTCCCGTCTTTTTGTGGTTGTTACCACGAACTACGGACGCTCTGATTCTTCATTCTCGTCTGAATGTAAGATACGTAGGCACAAAATTGCGATGATCTTGGCGAACACATTTCCCTTTTTCTCCACTATTCCATACTTCTACCTTCCTCTGTTATTCCATTAACCTTCCATTTCCCCCATCCTTTCCCATATTCGAACTACGATGCTTTGATTTCTCATTGTCGTTCGAATGAGCATACGTAGGCACAAAGGCCCCAATCCTTGGCGAGCACCCTATCCTATAACCATCCCTTTTCCCCTAGCTTCTTTATCCTTTTATTGTATCGTTTATCAATTAGTTTTGAGAAGAGAATAATAAGCTTAGCTAACGCTCACCACAATCTGAATTAAGAGGTTCCCGTTGAGTACAACGGACGTAAGGGGTGCTAATACCTTCCCCTTGCGTAACCGACTCCCGAACCTGGAACATCAAGTTGCGAAGATCGTGTTCCTTCCATTTTAAGAGGTTTTCTTGATATTTTCCTCTCCCGTTTATTCGGGATAAATAAAGTTCGGTGGCGACTCTGTCGAACCGCATTTCCGCGACTTTAGCGCGTCGCTCGTGTTTTCGAATGAATTTTCGAGGTGCGACACTTATGTGGCTTCAAAAAAGCTACTTATGGACCTGCTTTTGTAGGTTTCTGAGGTACTACTGACGAGGTCTTATCTGAAGTATTATTGGAAGAAGGCATATGACTAGTAGCAGAAGCTTCTGAAGTTGTTGGCTTCTGAGGGTTTTGGATATCCAGGCTTGTAGAGTTTTGTGTAATCTTTGTTACAACAGAAATTATGTTGCTCTCAGTTGATGACCCCATGACTATAGAGGATGTTGATAAAAATGAATTAGATTTTGGTTACTTTTATAATAGCTTATGGGTAATCTAAGCGTTTGGATAAAATTCTTTGCTTGATTCGTGAAATCGTTATGACCAATAAGTATTCAATATGCACTGAACATACCTTAACAACCCCATGTTACATGATGGTTTTTCAATTTCTTGAAAACTAATCCTGTAATGATGACTTATAATGCATTTATAACTGTAATTCTTTTTCTTTCTATTTTTTTATTCTTTTTGATGTGACAAAAGGGGGATAAATGATGTAAGTATTTAATTAGAAACTAAATCCATTAAGTACCTATTCAGTTGTACATATTGGTCATTTATAATTTTGTTATTTAAATTTCTGTTATTATGGTTATCTTGCCTGGGTGACACATTTTAACTTTCTTGTACATAGAACTAAGGAGGAGCTTACAAACCTCAGCCTTAGCCTATCAGACTCAGAAGGAGCTTACGAACCTCATATTCTGATGTTGCCAAAGGAAGTTAAAGTATTATTTTTGGTTTTCTTAAATATGAAACTAAAGGGGAGCTTATAAACCACAAACTTGGAACTGTTTGACTTAGGGGGAGCTTACAAACCTCATACTCTGATGTTACTAAGAAAACTGAATTTCTTTTTCTTGAAAGTAATAATTTGTATGAAGTCTACACTTGAAAGTAATACTCTGAAGCTGAAGGTCTCAACATCAGAAGAAACAACATAATTGTCTCTACACTTAATGAATGCAAAATGGTTTCTAGAACCATTTAGAGTTGGTGATAAGGCTGAAGTTGTTTGTACTGCAGAAAGCAAGTTGTATTGTCAAATCAGTTTATCAGCTAGAGTCTATAGATTGCAAGGCTCAAGAAAGGATGAGATGCTTTATGGATATCTACTCTTAACGGCTCGAATAATACAAGATCTCTTGAAGACTCAAAGGTTAAAAATGTTACACATTGGATCATGATCTTCCGATGTATCTATCTTCAACATTTCTTGTACTATGGAGCAAAAGAAAAGACTTTTGATCAAGTTACCTCTTCAATGACTAGTTTCTGAAAGGGCTATAAACATGGCTGAAGGTTCAAACTGAATCTTTAACAAGGATCATCCAAAAGAAGGAGTAACAATATAAAAAATTATCAACACAATTGTATATGCAGATTTCTGTTAAATGTTGTAATTGTAAAAGCCTTAAGATTTCTTATACATTGAATATCTTAGAAATCTTAAGTGCTTTAGGTCTTTGTTATGGTGATTTACCGTACATCTGATACTTGTATCATGTACACCTTGTTCTCTATTCTACTGAATTTGTTTAGTAGTTTAGATGGAAGTCTCGAGCCAAGATGCTTGAGCCACGTAAGTCTCTTGCTATATGCTTGAGCTGTGAAAGTCTTAATCAAGTATATTGATTAAGTAGGTTGGCTCGGTACATGAAACTGGTGTAGTAAGTCTTTAATCTGAGGGGTTTAGGTAAGGAGGCTTGTTTCATGGCACCTAGAGCAGAAGTCTCAACCAGTGTAGCTTGAGCAGGTGAGCTCAGATCATGGAACTGAAGCAATAAGTCTTGAATCTGAGGGGTTCAAACAAGGATGCTCGTATCATGGGACTTGGAGCAGTAGGCTCATCCAGAGTGGCTTGGAGCAGAAGTCTTGGGCTGAGGGCCTAAGCAAGGACGTCTTGGGTTCGTGGAACCAAAGCAAGAAGTCTCGAGTGTAACTTGAGCAAAAAGTTTTGGACCTTGGGTCTGAGCAATTGTAAAACTCTTATGCAAAATGCATAAGCGATTGTAATCATGATTTGATTATAGTGAAAATCTCTTATGAAGAAAGGGGGTTGGACTACTCTCAATTTGGGAGGAACCAATATAAATCTTTGTGTCTTCTGCTATTATTTATTTGCTTCTGTTAATATTTCGCTACTAAGAATTAACCAGAAGCTGAACACCAGTTTAGATTTTGAACTCTGATCGGATGCAAACTAAAAAACGGAAAACACAATTCAGCCCCCCCTTCTTGTGTATTTTTCTCACCTTCAGAATAGGCAAATAGTAAATAAATATAAAATACTGCAACAACGCAACTATAATATTATACCTAAAATTATAAACAAAAAATATTAGTCGAGTAAATGAATCAATTAATTAATTATTTTTAAAATTAAAATGAGTCATATAAAAAAAGTTATAATTATTTGATAATTTTGGTATTTTCATTATCATTAGTAAAAATATTGAAAATCTGAAAAGTAAAAAATTGTGAGGTAAAGCTAAAGTATTTGTGAAGTGCTCGACTAGTTTGAAGTGGCTGGGTTTCCTTGAATCTGCCCATTTATATCAAGAGAGGTTGTTTCTAGCCATCCACTCACCTGCCAAAACAAAATTAATACTAGAGATGTAAATAGATGTTTATGGGGACAAATACTTTGATATTCGTATCCTCCACGTTGGATAAATATGATATTCATATTCGTCTCATATCCACGCTGATATCCGTTAAGCGGGTAATCCACGGATTTTGCGATATCCGCAGATATTTACAGATATTCATAGATAGTATTTTTTTTAAAATTTTAAAAAAAAATATATTTTTAACTTTTTTTTAAAGACAAAAAGTTATTATCACATAACGTCCATACAATTCGCTCTTAATTTAACAATAAATTTTATCACATTAATTTTCTTATTATTCACCAAAGCATAATTATATTCAAATATAATATACATACATTTCATTTTTAACCAAACCATTAAAAGATATTGTGAGTTATAATGGAAGAGTGGACGACAGAGGAGTAGGAAGGGGGATACTGGTTCGACAGAGGAATGACGACACTAGTTGGTTGGACTGTGAAATTGATGAAGTGAGGTATGAAGTATTGAAGAGTTTAAATATGAAATGGCTAATAGAATTTGAATGAAGTGTAAAATATTTTCTTCAAAGACAATTTCAAAAAAATGAAAGAAATATAAGAATTTTTTTTAGAAGATTAAAAAATAAAGTATAATAAATTAATGATTTTTATATTTATTAACGGATATGAATATCCGCGGATACAAATATCATTAAACCCGTATCTATATTCATTTACAAGCAAATATTTAAATATCTATTTATTTTATTCATGAATATCCATTAAACTACCCGCCTCATATCCGTGATAGATTTTATCCGGAAATATCCGCAGGTATGGATTTTTTTGCCAACCCTAATTAATACTTTATAACACGTAGCTAGAGTATACATGAGCCATACCAAGTAATTATTTTGCACCCATTTAATCCTAGCATATCCTGTTGAATCCAAAGACTGCTTCATTCATGTTTGATTACTTGAAGATGGAGTTTTGGAAGATCAAGATGAGCCTAAAGAAGTCCAAACACAAGCTTGGATGTTGAAGTTTCCATATGAAGCAGTGAATGGGGCTTGGGCCCAATCTGTTTTCACCAGGCCTCCCCTTGTGGCCCAATTATAAGCATCCCAAAGACTTGAATATATATACTCATTGTCTGACTTCTTGGAAAAGGAATACCTTTTGATTCCAAATTCTTGAATTCCCTTAGAGGAGTCACATCCATAGAAAATTTGAAATACATGATATTACACATAAAAAAAGATTAAAATATGTAGATAAGTAGTATATCATCTCATATATAACTTTATTATAGAATATAATATATACACGATGCTTTGAGGATTCCATGAATAAGTGTGAAAGTCTTTGGTGGGATCAAACCATGATAAAATTGTTGTTCTTTGTTTCCTTTCCCTTGTGTGTAAATGTTTGTATGAACAATATACGAATCATCACTTAAGTTATCAAGAAATTCAAAATCTATTTCATCATGAGAATTTCCAAGAGAAGATAGTTGCAATAAATAATTTGTTTCATTAATTTCTTGCTAAATATTTTATATAAATATTGAATAATAAAAACACTTACATAATATGTTGTTACTGTTCCAGCAGAATTACCAGACACAAGCTTTAGTTGCATGTCGATTTTTCCATAATAGTATTCATGTTTGGAACAAAATCCAGAGCCAGAGGCTTTGTCCAAAGACATTGTAAGAAGTTAGCCGTTGTTGAGGATTTTGCCACGACCACCACCCCATGTTATATCAAAGTATTGGTTAAAATTACTAGCAAAAGTTATCATGATTGGGACCGACACCAGCTATGATGAAAAATATTATACATGGTGGCTCAACTAAAATCATCAAGATAGTAAATAGAATTGAATAAATTTTCTAATTTTTGAATTTGTTACAAATTAACTATGATTTTAGTCACCAATTAGTTGAGAATTTTTATAGTTTTAAATATGGTGTTGACGTTAGCCATGTGGCATGCCACGTCAGCATCTTTGTTATCTTGGCACTGTCATATGTGCGTCCAGTCACTAAAAAACTTGCATGTGGCGTGCCACGTCAGCTTCTGTTAACGGACATTGTCAGGACTAGAGATCAAAAGTGTAGACAAAAAATATTATGAGAACCATTCTTTTAAAAAATTTCTTTGATGAACTATAAGTAAAAGTCGCAATATTTATGAGGATAAAAAACATATTTAATCCTATATTTTAATATACAACTTTATTTATAAAAATTTAAATTTATTCATAATTAAGTTGCATATAAATGTTCAAATTTGTTTTTAAGTTATCCAAGATACATTTTTAAACATTTGAAAACTTTGAAAAAGAAAATTTTATCTAGAATGAAGTAAAAAAAAAATTAAAAATTGAATTTTTCTAATATATTTTTAGAAGTGAAAATATAATTGTGGGATTATAAGGTAAATTATTCTTACATTTTCCTAAAAAAAAGAGTGTTATAAGTGGACTTTAAGTTTAGGTATTAAATTATAAAATAATTAAAACATAAATATATTTTTTTGAACATATCAAAAATAAGATTCAATTTTTTACTTCAAAATCTTAGATTTTGATCTACTAGTTTTAACGATGTACCTTTTTTTATTTTATAGGTGTTTAAAATTAAATCGGTTCAATTAAAAATCATAAATTAAATCAAATCAAATTGAAAATCACAAAAATCACATTTAATTTGGATGCGTTTGAGTTTATTTTTAACAAAATTGAGCGATTCTATTCAATTTGCAATTTGTATTTGCAAACCGAACTAAACTGAAATAAACTATAATATGTAAACATCACTTAACCGACATCTAACCCAAACTCAAATCTATTATACTTTAGCCTTCTAATTAGAAACAATTTTCTCTTTCTTATACTTAAAATTTCAATTTCAACATTCTCAAATATCTTCTAGCAATATCACACCTTCTTCTCCTGGTACATCTCGCATCTCCTTATCTAATCTATACTATCTTATATTTTTTCTCTTCAATTTTTTATGCTACATTTCTCTTTTCTAATTTCTCTAATGTCTCTTCTCTTTTCTTCTTTCTTTTTCATATTTACTAATATCTCATTCTCTTCTATTTTGTTGTTTTATTTTACTGTTTTTGATATTATTTTATGCTATTGTTTTATTTTTATTATTTTACTTTTGTCTAATTTGATTTTTATATGTTAAATGTCGTTGTCTAAATATGACCAACTTTGTTGTTATTTGATAATATATAAATTATTAAACATAAACATATGTTGTCCTTTATATGTGTATCTATGACTCAATAATTTTTTTTAATAAAAAACCGAATCAAATCAAATCCCATTAATTTGCTTTGATTTTATTTTTAAAAATCAATCAAACCAAACAAAAGCACGCGTTTTTTTTACGATTCAAATGTTTTTTAATTAGCGTTAAAACTACTCAAACCGAACTGTGAACTAGAGCTGGCAAAATGGGCTGGACCAACCGGGCCGGCCCGAAAGCCCGCCAAAAAATCCGGGCTTGAACAAAAAAAATAATGCCCATTTATTATCTGGGTTTTTAAGCCCGAACTGTTAAAAGCCTGACGTTTAACCGTTGTAACTCAAGTTTAAAATACCGTTGTAATTTGACGCTATAATAAAACTAGAGTATGGTGTGTACAATATACTAATAGTATTATATTATTTTTTAAATAAAACACTCACTTTTTAATTTTAAAAAAACAAAATTATAAATATAAATCGGGCCGACCCAAAAAACCGTAGCCCGTGAAGGATCGGGCTTGGTCAAGCAAATTGTGACTCGTTTATAATGCAGGCTTTTTAGCCCGACCCGAACAAAGCCCGAACCCGTCATGGGTCAGCCCGTCACGGATCGGGTAGCCTGTTTTGCCAGCTCTATTGTGAACACCCCTATTTATTTTGGTCTCAGACATACTTTCAACTCAAATAGAGACAATTTTGAAACGAATGGTCGGTTTGTTGTGTAATGATTTAAACATATTTTACTTATATTTGAAAACCGAGTTTTAAGAGAATTGTTTTAAAAATAATAGAAACTATTTTTAAACTTATTTTTAAGAAACTAAAAGAGTAAGTGTAATATCGAGTAGTTTAAATATTAATTATTAGAAATATTACCATTATTAAAAATTCATAATTTTGTATATATGGAAATTAATTTAAGAATAATCATTTAAAATAATTTCATTTTAGGTAATATTTTTTTAAAATTTAATATCCAAAAAAATTATAACAAAAAAATAAAATATTTAAAATATTTAAAATACTATAAGAATTATTTTTTTAAAAAGTGATGATTTTCAGTCCAAAAATAAAAATATTTGCAATTTTATCTTGTGTTTCAAATCTGTGGTCATAATAATTAACCAATTTAGGAGGCAAAGTTTGCCATTTTTAGAACTAAAAAACATAGTTGGGACTAAAATAGCAACAAAAAAAAAACTGAGCATACAAAATTTGAAAATTTTGAAATAGAAACACTAAAAATGTATTTAAACTAATATTTAAATATTCACAATTCAATTTAACTTTTAATACAAAGACTTAATTACCAAATTAAAAAACCTGAATAGTTTTTTTAAAATTCAGATGCTCGTTTTAAAATCTCCATAATTTTACCTTAAACTTTGTAAAAATATAACTTATAAGTTATACGACTAAATTTGTCAAAGTTAATTAACATCATTTTATATGAGTAATAAAAGGAACCCACCATGAAGAAGACACAATTGTACTCAAAATATCCCTGCAGTTCTGCCAATTACATGCCAAAAGCAGGTTGGTGGGGGCCCAAATCATTTGTTTCATCAAATTTATGATGGAGTTATATGACTTTCTGAAGATTCAAGTTTTTTTTTTTTTTTTTTTTTTTTTTTTTTTTTTACAATTTTACAATGCCATTGTTTAATATTTTATTAAAGATAATTAAAAAAAATGACTGAAAAATAACATATTTAGATTTTATATATAGATGATATACATTAATTATTTAATAAATGTAAAAAAATTATAAAAAAAAAAATAAAAAAAGAGTATTTTATAAAACATTTTATTGTCTTGAAAAGTATGATGTTGTTTATAAATTCATTAAGTTTAGTTTTTAAATAATGTGATTTTTTTGAGTGTTAGAGCATAATCTTTTAAAATAAAATAAGAGTTTTTTAAACTTGAGTTATAAGGGTATTAAAAAGTTAAAATAAAATTTAATTATTAAATATATAATATTTAAACATTTAAAAGGTTAAATGTATGGTCTTTAGAACGAATTTTTTATATTTACTTTATTAACCTTTAAAGCAAGATATGCCTTTTTCAATCTCACTCTTTAAAAAATGCAAAAGATATGAAACTAATGTTTGGCTATTTACACTCCTCCTTTTAGACATATATTAAAATTCGTACAAAAACAATAATATGAAATTATATTTATAAAACTAAATATTAGGAATTTATATTTTTTTTAATAAATTAATAATCTTCTGCGTACTACAACAAGAATAGTTCTTCGAGGTAGAGAGAATTATAATAGACAATAAATTTTTCCATAAAAAATTAACAATGTTGCATATTTAAAATCGAGTTCGAATTTAAGACCTCAAATTAAATTAGATAAGATTCTTATCATCTTATCTAAATGTTTTCAGTATATTAAGAGTATACATTTGATTTTATAATAAAGTTTATAGTTTTTTTTAGTTAAAAATTTGTTTAAATAATTTTTCATAAAATATTATTTCAAATATTTTATCATTTACTATAATTTTTTTTGTGAATATTGAAATTCTAAAAAATCATTTAAATTTGGAATTATTTTAATTAATGAAAAATTTATTTTTGAAATGTATCTTTTTAACATATATGTGATTTTAATCAGGTTTAAATTTTCAATAATATATATTTATGTTATTGAATCTCAAAATTAAAATTTTAATTTATAAAAATAAATAATTTTTTTCTATAAAAATCATTTTTAAAATTAAAAAAAAATCTATTTTTTTAAGTAAGAACTAACATGCCCAAAATATCATCTTAAAATATAATTTTCTAAGAGTTGCATTACATCCAACTCAAGTTCTATTAGTGTAAGTGTATTTGAATATAATGTTTCTCTCATTTACTAATTATTGAATGTATGATTCAACCAACTTCTGAACAAACTTTTCATATGCCAAAACTCATTGACTATAATGTAAACGCATAAGAAACAGATCTGTAAACTTCTGCACTATGCAGCAAAATAATAATATTCATACCTAATTTTCAGTACATATTTTTATGTGATATGTAGTACTATAGTATATTATAAGAAAAATATTTATTTCAAATACACTATTTTCTACTAAATGTTCAGATATCAAAGTCCCACACGTAATAAACCATACCCTTAACAACAAAACATCATTAAATGAAAACACTCAGTTATCTCTAGTCTCAATCTGTTTCCCTATTTTAACCATTTATGACTACACATACTTAAACTCACATGTCATTTAACCTCTTTAATGTCCACTGTATTTATTTGAATTTCCCGCTCCTTTCTTAATTTGAGGGTTAATTAACACTTTGAAGGTTGGATGTTTGTTTGGTGTTGTCTCTGTTGAAATATTTGGTATCGGAGAAATTTGGTAATTTTTAAGCCGGAAGAAATTGCGGGTTGAAAATGTTGGGATATTATTATTAGATCAAGTTGAAAATGATTTATAATCCTTTGTAGGTCTGTCCATGGTTTTGGTTGGGAAGATTGGATGGTCAATCCTTCTTTTTTTGTTTTGTTAATTTCTTTGGATGGTTGGAGTCTTTTGGTTGTTTTTTTGTTTTTGTTTTTGTTTTCTTCCTTTGTTTATTCATTGTGCTCTTCATAATACAATTATTTCTTATTAAAGAAAAGCAAGGGGATATCATGTTTTGCAATATTAATCGAAATATTGAGATGCACTATGTCTACGTATCATAATATGTTACATCCTTTTAAAATACAACATGATTTCTAGCTAACCATAATAAGAGATGACAACAGATAGAATAATACAATACTTGTCTCCATATATACAATTTTAAAGAAATCTCTGTATTTGAGGCTATATCCCACGGGATTTATTGTTTGTCCTCGTATCCTATACTTGTCTCCGTTACTCGAATTTTTAACAAATATAAATCGATTAGTGATAAAATGTCATATATTTTAAATTTTTAAAATTTTGTACTTATAGTGAGTATAATATTAGAGACTATGTCTACGATATACATAGTAAGATAGCTTAGTTGTTAGTAATATGAAGAAAAAGAATGATTTAACCTAGCCTTCGAGGTAGATATATACAACCCTATGTGACTTAGACAGACACGTAGAGTCTCAAGGCTATTAAATTGGCCTTGACTCACACAACCTTGCTCCATTAAGGAGTGTGATGAATGACTCATATCCAAAGATGTATAGTTAGGTGGCAAAATCGTCCTCGTAATTGACTCATTTTTTATGTTGTCTGACGTGCATATCACATGGTTATGGATGAATGGGTCATGACTGAATATAATATATAGGTTGGGCTAGAAATATCCATGATAACTCACAACCCCAAGCACAAGGCTAGTATGGGCGAAGTTGTAACAGCCCAAATTTCATTAAATAATTAATTGTAGTAATTAATTTATTTAGTGGGATTTTATTAATGTTGGAAATTAATTTTTATTAATTGGGATTAATAGAGAATTGAGAAGGAAATTGGAAGGAAGGAAAATGAAGGAAATATATATAAGAGAGAAAAGAAAAGAAAAGAAAGATAGAAAACATTTGGAAAGAAAGAGGAAAGAAGAAGAAAGGAGAGAAAGAGAAGAGAAGAAGAGGGAAAGTGGAAATCATCAAGAACCAACATCAAAACTCCGATTAATCGAGGTAAGGGTGAGAAATGTTTCTATTTGATCATTGTATGATGTTATGTATGTTGGGTTGGGGTCTTGGTAGAGTTTTCATCACTTTCCAATTAGGGCAAAAGTTGGAATAATCGGTGGATTGATGATTTAATCGGTTGAAACTGAGCAATAATGCCGTAGAATAGTTGGGTAACATGTGTTGATGCTGTTTGTACTGATTTTGTTGTGTGAGAAGTTGGATGATGGTGGATGGTGGAGGTGGAACAGAATAGGGTTCTGTTCTGCGCAGGTTCGCTGGCTCTCGCCAGGCGAGCGAAGGCGAAGCTTCGCCAGGCGAAGCCTAGCGAATGTTGGCGAATAATTATATTTAAGTCCCAGTAGACTTCGCTGGTGGGCTCGCCAGGCGAAGTGGGATGGCGAAGGTTCGCCCAGCGAAGGTGCTGACGAATGGTGGCGAATGAAGTCAGTAGCTACTGACTTGGGCTCGCTGGGAAGTCTCGCCAGGCGAAGCCTAGCGAGTGTTCGCTGAGAGAGTTCGCCAGGCGAAGGCCAGGCGAAGGTTCGCTGCGAGGGTTCGCCAGGCGAATGAAGGCGAATGTGGCAGTATATTTTCTTTGCTGTGTTATCCAAATGGTGATTGTTTGGTTGATTCGCATATGTTTATACTTCTATGTTATGAATGAGTATGTGAACTATTACGATAACATGTGCTGTGGGTAGCCTTCGGGCGTGAATCCTAGAGTTGTGGATGTTTGATTGTTGTGTACAATTATGTAATGAGTATGCATGAGAACATTTTGAATATGTGTGCATAACTTATAATTGTATGATTGGTATTGTAATGAGAATACCTTGATTGTTGTGATAATTAGAGACACATGGGAATACAATGAGAAATGTATGTGTATCGTCTAATGAATTGCGAGTGCATATATGTATGCGATTGTGGTGTGAATGCATGGGAACATATGTGATATGTGTGCATTGTTGTTGAATATGATGATGTGTGAAATGAATACATTGATAAATGTTTGATATATGTTGTATGTACAATCATTGTGTAATTCTTGAAGTGATGAATTATGTAAATGCATGAGATTAAGATGTCGGTCTTAAGTGCATTTGTTGTGGTTGATTGTACATGCATCATTTAGTCAAGAGGCAATGTCTGTTAGTTTCGTGGAAACTAGTGGCTTGTCCCAAACCTAGAAGTGTGGGTTTGAAGGCTTAGAGGACGGGCCTTTGTGGTTATCGGTCTAGAAGTGTGGACCCGGTTTAATGTAAAAACCGAAAAAAGATAACGGGTTATCGGTCTAGAAGTGTGGACCCGGTTTAATGTAAAAACCGAAAAAAGATAACGAGAGTCGGTACCGCATTGCATGAGTTGCATTGAGTTGTTGAGTCACATTGATATATGACACATGCATGAAGTGATGCTTATGTGTGGATGATGAGATTGTGGAAATTGTAGGGGTATACATAATGTGGGAATGCTTGTGGATATCCATGTTTGTATATATACATGTGTGGTAATATATATGACTAAGAGAATGAAGTGTGGTGAGAAATGTGAATATGTGTTATATGATTACCTATATATATATAATCTTATGCTTTGATTATTATGGTTATATTTCTCACCCTTCTGCTGTTTTATAATGCTCTATGAGGCATTGCAGATTAGGATGCTGGAGTCCTTTTGTGAAGAATAGTCTTCATTCTTTTGAGTCTACTGCTCTGATATGTAACACCGGGTAGTTAGACTAGTATAGTCATTCTTTTGTGATACATTGCGGTGTATCAGCTGATGTGGTTTTGTAATCTAACTGATATGATATATATTAAATTGGATAGCTTATGTGTACGTGAATTAATATTTGGAACTGATTAAATGATTTTATCTTCCGCTTAAATTGAAAATGTTACATATTTTATGGAGCAAATTGTGAAGGTGTTTTATTGGTGAAATTGTGGCATTCTTCTTTTATACCTGATTATAAAACCTTTTTACTCTGATAACTTGTATGTGCTTAATTTTTTTATATGCATTTATTTGGAGTATAGAAGGGGGTGTTACAATAGTGGTATCAGAGCAGGTCGGTCCGTCCGGCCAAGTTGTTAGAGTGTTTTTTTCCCTATGTGTTATTGATATGCGTGTGATGCATTATCAATATTGGTTGTTCTTACGTGGTTCTGTTGTTGGAATTAGTAAGATGGTTGCAGGGAGGAACGACGAAGCGATTGCGGAGGCATTGACGAGATTGGCGGGGGCAATTGGGCAGAATCCTCCGGCCAATGTGAATGAGAGGAATCATGCTGATGATGGATTCCGTGCTTTGGGGAAATTCCAAAAGAATAACCCTCCGGTCTTCAAGGGAACTCATGAACCGGACAAGGCACAAATTTGGTTGAAAGCTGTGGAAAAGATTTTTCGAGTTATGAATTGCTCGGATGCACAGAAGGTGCAGTTTGGGACTCATATGCTCGAAGAAGAAGCTGAAGATTGGTGGGGTAATACTCGCCAAAGATTTGAGGAAGATGATATTGTGATTACGTGGGATTTGTTTAGAGAAACTTTTCTGGAGAAGTATTTTCCAGAGGATGTGCGGGGGAAGAAAGAGATCGAATTTCTTGAGTTGAAGCAAGGTAATTCGACGGTTGCTGAGTATGCGGCGAAATTTGAGGAGTTGATCAAATTTTGTCCTCACTATAATACTGGTAATGCTGAGAGGTCTAAGTGCCTCAAGTTTGTGAACGGTTTGAGACCTGAGATTAGACAAGCTATTGGATACCAGGAAATCAGGCGGTTTTCTGAGTTGGTTAACAAGAGCAGAATTTATGACGAGGACAGTAGGGCTAGGTCCAGCCACTACAAGAGTCTAAGTGACAAGAAAGGAAAGGGACAATTCAGAGGAAAACCTTACGTAACTCCTGCTGATAAGGGGAAACAAAAGGTTGGTTTTGGCAAGAAGCCAAGTGGGGGAGTTTCTACCCCGGTTAGGTGTTACACTTGTGGTGAAGCGAGGCATCGTGCCCCGGAGTGCAAAAGTGTTGAACCGAGGTGTTTTAAATGTGGCAAGCCAGGCCACAAGGCGCTTGAGTGCAGAAGCGGTACGGGTGTTACTTGCTATAACTGTGGTGAGCAAGGACACATTAGTACGAAATGTGATAAGCCGAAGAAGAATCAAGGGAGCGGGAAAGTGTTCGCTCTTTCTGGATCTGAGACTGCTAGCGACGATCGATTGATCCGAGGTACGTGTTTTATTAATGGTATACCTTTGATCGCTATAATTGATACCGGAGCTACGCATTCTTTTATTTCTTTGGATTGTGTTAGAAGGTTGAATCTTGAGTTGTCTGTGATTGGTGGCGGTATGGTTATTGATACTCCTGCTATGGGTTCAGTAACTACACCGTATGTTTGCTTGAATTGCCCGTTGAGTATTTTCGGTAGAGATTTTGGGATTGATTTAGTGTGTCTTCATTTGGATCAACTTGATGTCATTCTTGGAATGAATTGGTTAAAATTCAATCGTGTGTATATTAACTGTTTTGACAAAACGGTTATTTTTCCCGATTCGGATGTTGAAAGAGATTTGTTTATGACGAAGAAACAAGTGAAAGAATCGGTGCAAGATGGGGCTAAGGTATTTATGCTTATGTCAACTTTGAGGACTAGTGAGAGTGAAGAGATTGAGGCTTTGCCCATTGTTAGAGATTTCCCGGAAGTATTCCCTGAAGAGATAAAGGATTTACCGCCGGAGCGAGAAGTGGAGTTTTCGGTAGATTTGATTCCTGGAACTAGTCCGATATCGATGGCTCCATATCGTATGTCGGCCTCGGAGTTAAAAGAGTTGAAGATTCAACTTGAGGATTTGCTTGAAAAGAGGTTTATTCGTCCGAGCGTGTCACCGTGGGGTGCACCGGTCTTGTTGGTTAAGAAGAAAGAGGGTTCTATGAGGCTCTGTGTGGATTACAGACAGTTGAACAAGGTGACTATTAAGAATAAGTATCCACTTCCAAGGATTGATGATCTGATGGATCAGTTGGTTGGTGCAAGCGTGTTCAGCAAAATTGATTTGAGATCTGGGTATCATCAGATCCGTGTGAAAGCTGAGGATATTCAGAAGACGGCCTTTCGGACGAGGTATGGACACTATGAGTATTCCGTGATGCCATTTGGTGTGACTAATGCACCAGGTGTATTTATGGAGTACATGAATAGGATTTTCCATCCTTATTTGGATAAGTTTGTGGTGGTGTTTATCGACGACATCTTGGTTTATTCGAAGAGCGAGGGGGAGCATGCCGAGCATCTGAGGATTGTGTTATCTGTGCTGAGAGAGAAGCAGTTGTTCGCGAAGCTTTCTAAGTGTGAATTTTGGTTGAAGGAAGTTAGTTTCCTTGGTCATGTGATCTCGAGTAATGGTGTTGCGGTTGATCCGTCGAAGGTTGAAGCGGTGTCGCAATGGGAGACTCCGAAGTCAGTTTTTGAGATCAGAAGTTTTCTTGGTTTAGCCGGTTATTATCGGAAGTTTATTGAAGGATTCGCTAAGTTATCGTTGCCGTTGACGCAGTTGACTAGGAAAGGTCAAGCCTTTGTTTGGGACGCCAAGTGTGAAGCAAGTTTTCAAGAACTTAAGCGAAGGTTGACGACAGCCCCTGTTTTGATTCTGCCAAATCCGGAAGAACCATTCGTTGTGTATTGTGATGCTTCTTTGATGGGTTTAGGAGGTGTGTTGATGCAGAATAACCAAGTTGTGGCTTATGCTTCGAGGCAACTCAAAGTGCATGAGAAGAATTATCCGACGCATGACTTAGAGTTGGCCGCCGTTGTGTTCGTGTTGAAGCTTTGGAGGCATTATTTGTTTGGTGCGAGGTTTGAAGTGTTTAGTGACCACAAGAGTTTGAGGTATCTTTTTGATCAAAAGGAATTGAATGCGAGACAAAGAAGATGGCTTGAACTTTTGAAGGATTATGATTTTGGCTTGAATTACCATCCGGGTAAAGCGAATGTTGTAGCGGATGCATTGAGTCGGAAATCATTGCATATGTCGGCGTTGATGGTGAAAGAGTTAGAATTGGTCGAGCAATTTCGGGATTTGAGTTTGGTATGTGAGAAGACTTCTTTTGGATTTAAGTTGGGTATGTTAAAGCTTACAAGTGGAATTTTGGACGAAATTCGAGAAGGACAAAAATCGGATTTGAGCTTAGTTGATCGGTTGACTTTAATCAACCAAGGCCAAGGTGGTGATTTTCGGATTGATGAGAATGGGATTATGAGATGTCGGGATCGAGTTTGTGTTCCAAATGTTGTTGAGCTGAAAAAGAGTATCCTTGAGGAAGGACATCGTAGCGGATTGAGTATTCATCCGGGTGCTACTAAGATGTATCAGGATTTGAGGAAAGTATTTTGGTGGCCTAGTATGAAGAAGGATATTGCGGAATTTGTGTATTCTTGTTTGACTTGCCAGAAGTCAAAGATTGAGCATCAGAAGCCATCGGGTTTGATGAAGCCGTTGTTTATTCCTGAGTGGAAATGGGATAGTATCTCCATGGATTTTGTATCGGGTTTGCCGAGGACGCCGAGTAATTTTGAGGCTATTTGGGTTATCGTGGACAGGTTGACTAAATCTGCTCACTTTATTCCTATGCGTATGGATTACCCTTTGGAGAAGTTGGCTAAGTTGTATATTGAGAGGATTGTGTGTCTGCATGGTATTCCGTTAAGTATTGTTTCGGATAGAGATCCGCGGTTTACTTCGAAATTTTGGGAGAGCCTGCAGAGTGCTTTGGGTACTAAGTTGCGTTTGAGTTCAGCGTATCATCCTCAGACTGATGGTCAGACGGAGAGGACGATTCAGTCGCTTGAAGATCTTTTGAGAGCTTGTGTATTGGAAAAAGGAGGAGCTTGGGATAGCTACTTGCCTTTGATTGAGTTTACCTACAACAACAGTTTCCATTCGAGTATTGGTATGGCACCATTTGAGGCGTTGTATGGTAGGCGGTGTAGGACACCATTATGTTGGTTCGAGTCCGGAGAGAGTTCTGTTGTTGGACCCGAGTTAGTTCAACAGACTACTGATAAGATCAAGATGATTCAAGAGAAGATGAGAGTTGCTCAGAGTCGTCAGAAGAGTTATTATGACAAGAGGAGGAAGGCACTTGAATTTCAAGAGGGAGATCATGTATTTCTTCGAGTCACTCCGATGACAGGTGTTGGTAGGGCACTGAAGTCGCGCAAGTTGTCGCCGCGTTTCATTGGTCCTTATCAGATTTTGCAAAGGATAGGAGAAGTCGCCTATCGTGTGGCTTTACCACCGTCGCTTGCTAATCTTCATGACGTATTCCATGTATCTCAGTTGAGGAAATACATTGCGGATCCGTCTCATGTAGTCCAAATAGATGATGTGCAGGTGAAAGATAACCTGACTGTTGAGGCATCACCTATGCGGATTGAGGATCGGAAATTGAAGCAGCTTCGAGGTAAAGAGATTGCTTTAGTAAAGGTCGCTTGGGGAGGACCGGCTGGTGGAAATGTTACTTGGGAGCTTGAGAGTCGGATGAAGGAGTCTTATCCAGAACTGTTTGAATCAGGTAACATTTTCGAGGACGAAAATTCCTAAAGTGGGGGAGAGTTGTAACAGCCCAAATTTCATTAAATAATTAATTGTAGTAATTAATTTATTTAGTGGGATTTTATTAATGTTGGAAATTAATTTTTATTAATTGGGATTAATAGAGAATTGAGAAGGAAATTGGAAGGAAGGAAAATGAAGGAAATATATATAAGAGAGAAAAGAAAAGAAAAGAAAGATAGAAAACATTTGGAAAGAAAGAGGAAAGAAGAAGAAAGGAGAGAAAGAGAAGAGAAGAAGAGGGAAAGTGGAAATCATCAAGAACCAACATCAAAACTCCGATTAATCGAGGTAAGGGTGAGAAATGTTTCTATTTGATCATTGTATGATGTTATGTATGTTGGGTTGGGGTCTTGGTAGAGTTTTCATCACTTTCCAATTAGGGCAAAAGTTGGAATAATCGGTGGATTGATGATTTAATCGGTTGAAACTGAGAAATAATGCCGTAGAATAGTTGGGTAACATGTGTTGATGCTGTTTGTACTGATTTTGTTGTGTGAGAAGTTGGATGATGGTGGATGGTGGAGGTGGAACAGAATAGGGTTCTGTTCTGCGCAGGTTCGCTGGCTCTCGCCAGGCGAGCGAAGGAGAAGCTTCGCCAGGCGAAGCCTAGCGAATGTTGGCGAATAATTATATTTAAGTCCCAGTAGACTTCGCTGGTGGGCTCGCCAGGCGAAGTGGGATGGCGAAGGTTCGCCCAGCGAAGGTGCTGGCGAATGGTGGCGAATGAAGTCAGTAGCTACTGACTTGGGCTCGCTGGGAAGTCTCGCCAGGCGAAGCCTAGCGAGTGTTCGCTGAGAGAGTTCGCCAGGCGAAGGCCAGGCGAAGGTTCGCTGCGAGGGTTCGCCAGGCGAATGAAGGCGAATGTGGCAGTATATTTTCTTTGCTGTGTTATCCAAATGGTGATTGTTTGGTTGATTCGCATATGTTTATACTTCTATGTTATGAATGAGTATGTGAACTATTACGATAACATGTGCTGTGGGTAGCCTTCGGGCGTGAATCCTAGAGTTGTGGATGTTTGATTGTTGTGTACAATTATGTAATGAGTATGCATGAGAACATTTTGAATATGTGTGCATAACTTATAATTGTATGATTGGTATTGTAATGAGAATACCTTGATTGTTGTGATAATTAGAGACACATGGGAATACAATGAGAAATGTATGTGTATCGTCTAATGAATTGCGAGTGCATATATGTATGCGATTGTGGTGTGAATGCATGGGAACATATGTGATATGTGTGCATTGTTGTTGAATATGATGATGTGTGAAATGAATACATTGATAAATGTTTGATATATGTTGTATGTACAATCATTGTGTAAT
This sequence comes from Lathyrus sativus, assembly GCA_963859935.3. Lineage (NCBI taxonomy): Eukaryota > Viridiplantae > Streptophyta > Magnoliopsida > Fabales > Fabaceae > Lathyrus > Lathyrus sativus. The sequence continues at coordinate 288,130,049 of OZ012735.1, forward strand.
TCTTGAAGTGATGAATTATGTAAATGCATGAGATTAAGATGTCGGTCTTAAGTGCATTTGTTGTGGTTGATTGTACATGCATCATTTAGTCAAGAGGCAATGTCTGTTAGTTTCGTGGAAACTAGTGGCTTGTCCCAAACCTAGAAGTGTGGGTTTGAAGGCTTAGAGGACGGGCCTTTGTGGTTATCGGTCTAGAAGTGTGGACCCGGTTTAATGTAAAAACCGAAAAAAGATAACGGGTTATCGGTCTAGAAGTGTGGACCCGGTTTAATGTAAAAACCGAAAAAAGATAACGAGAGTCGGTACCGCATTGCATGAGTTGCATTGAGTTGTTGAGTCACATTGATATATGACACATGCATGAAGTGATGCTTATGTGTGGATGATGAGATTGTGGAAATTGTAGGGGTATACATAATGTGGGAATGCTTGTGGATATCCATGTTTGTATATATACATGTGTGGTAATATATATGACTAAGAGAATGAAGTGTGGTGAGAAATGTGAATATGTGTTATATGATTACCTATATATATATAATCTTATGCTTTGATTATTATGGTTATATTTCTCACCCTTCTGCTGTTTTATAATGCTCTATGAGGCATTGCAGATTAGGATGCTGGAGTCCTTTTGTGAAGAATAGTCTTCATTCTTTTGAGTCTACTGCTCTGATATGTAACACCGGGTAGTTAGACTAGTATAGTCATTCTTTTGTGATACATTGCGGTGTATCAGCTGATGTGGTTTTGTAATCTAACTGATATGATATATATTAAATTGGATAGCTTATGTGTACGTGAATTAATATTTGGAACTGATTAAATGATTTTATCTTCCGCTTAAATTGAAAATGTTACATATTTTATGGAGCAAATTGTGAAGGTGTTTTATTGGTGAAATTGTGGCATTCTTCTTTTATACCTGATTATAAAACCTTTTTACTCTGATAACTTGTATGTGCTTAATTGTTTTATATGCATTTATTTGGGGTATAGAAGGGGGTGTTACAGAAGTGGTTGAGAAAATTCATAACTGTCCACAATCCCAACCACGAAGTCAGTAAGGGAGAGTTGGTTGAGAAAATACATAACGATCCACAACCTTCTAAACACAAGGCCTATAGAACTATGTGGTTAAGAAGAGACTTCACGATCCACAGCCACACAAGTACGAGACCTGTAAGGACGAAGTGGTTAAGACGATGTAGTAAAAAGGTGGTGATATCACGTGTGAGGTTGGGTTAATCATTGGTATGTGATTTGGTGGAGACATTTCAGTCCTCTAGACCTTTGTATTTCTCTTTAAAGTGGTCATGGTTAAATTTTCTTGGGGAAAATCATTCAATTTGGGTCTTCCATTTACTACATGTTTGAAAAAGACCCTTAAAATCTTGACATAGTAATGATGGATGCTTTGCTCGAGAGACCTCTAGTTTTTATAAATTCTAGGACAAACACATACCACTTTAATCGCTTCTTGTGCACACTTGCCTAACTCGCGAGTCCTTCTCATACAATGATGGCAGTCAATCGTTGCATGAAAATTGGAAAAGGATCAGAGAAAAAAGCAAAAGAGGAGACAAAAGGAAGAAGAAAGACCTAATAATGAGAAAAAATAGCTAAGTACGGAAGAATGAGACTTAGTGAAAATTTAGGGGATTTTTAGCATTTTGACAAGGGTTACGAAATTGGAGAGAAAAGCATGATTTGGAGAGCATAAAGAGTAATTTTTAGGGAATTTGAAGCGATTGAAGGTCATTACTTCAACGAAATTCATATGTTATTTTCATCTATCAATTGTGGTATTGTTTTCTGAATAATTAGCAGTTAAGCTCTTTTAGGTTAGGTTATGTTATGATGAATCTTATTCAATATTGTTGGATTATATGTTGATTTGACTTTGTATGAATCCTTTGAATTATATTTTTATTTAATTGATTATCATTCTTAATGCTTTTTTTAGATACTCTGTTAAATTGATATAGGACACATAGGGATTGCTGACCTTTAGCCTATGTGTTAGACCTCAGGCAATTGGTCTACTTACGCTGATTAAATAGGGATAGGAGACCCCGAGCAGTGGTATAGGCAATTAACATTCTGTACATTGCCTAATTCTGTTTACGCTGATGGATTATGAATAGGAAGCTCCGAGTAGTGATTAGTGAGTTATTTCGTGAGGGATCAATTATAATAGCTTTGTTAATTTTCCATGAGATTATAAAGATAATATCATTCATATAAGGCACCATACATAAAAAAGAGAGAATAAGGTGATTCGATACACAATCTGACCATCTTAGTATTTTTGTTTAAAACTCTTTTTTGGTTTTTCGTTCTACAACCTGAACCCCCTTTATTTACTGTTTTCATTTACGTTGCACAATTATTGTCTTGTTCGATCTTTTATTACTACGATACTATTGATACACTTGCCGAGAAGTCATCAAGTTTTTGACGCCGTTGCCGAGGACTGCTGATTACAACAGAGCAACGCTTGTACTACGTGTTAGTTTTAGTTTTTATTGTTTTTTTGTTTATTTTCTTGTTTATCATAGTGTTGTTGGGGTATTTTCTGTTTGTGTATGAACAATTCAGGATCGACATTACCACTACTTGATCCAGAGATAAAAAAAAGCGCACGTGCTCTCAGAAAAGCAGCTTGAAAAGAAATTCTGGTTGAAGGAGTCCAAACAGAAGATCCACCACTGCTTTCTTCAGACTCTAAAGAGGAGGGTAACATGACAACACTAGCACCCGAAACTATACGGGATTATTGTAAAAGGACCGACGGTGGACAAGTTTCTAGAGAGTTTGTACCGGTAGACCCTGCTAATATCATTTCATTATTTATTATTATTGTTGATATTACCTATTTACTTGCCATATTTATTTAAATGCATTTGTTTTGGGAATGTGATTAATACACCTGTGGTGAGAAAAAGTCCTAACTTGGACTTGAGAACATACTTTAAGATAGGAGGTGGTATAATCAAGAAGGTTTATAGGGTGTGAATCTCAAACAAGCTAACTTGAAAATCCGCCAGTTCAGTGGAGGTACCCTCTTGGAATTACTGATGTTGAGCGAGCAAGTCGTGAATACATTACTTTTTCCATTGGGAACCTAAGAATCTTATTACTTTAGTACCTTTTACCCATTTGGCCATTTTTAGGATGTAGTGTGGTGACTATCAGGAATAGTTGATACGTGATACTACACTCAAATGAGATTCATCTTGGGGATATTACAGCTCTCATGAGTCAATCGATTTGCTAGTAATATCCTAAAGAGGGGTTAATGATTTTGGGAACCTTGTTAGGACCCGTTCTACAAGTACAAAATGAACCCCTAGTACATACCTTTGGGATTGGTAGATCCATGGCTCCCTGCTCATGACAATGAACACTTAAACCCATGTTTGTAAATATTTGTGTTTATGCATACATGTGTTCATGCATTCATCAAATTTTTTCAAAGTTTTCAAAATAATTAAAAAATAAGTTGTTGCAAATATCAAAAGTTATGCTATGGATTTTGGTAGAAGAAAAAAATCAGAAGTACGCCTTCAGAGTCCAAAACTGGAAGACCTAAGAAAATTGGGCAGATTGATTACTAATCCTGAAGCTTTCAGAGCTAAGTATGGAGGGCTTTTGTCCCTTTTAAAAGTCAAAATGGTGGAAGGAATTCTATCCACATTGGTTCAGTTCTATGATCCGATGTACCATTGCTTCATGTTTCTAGATTATCTGCTCACACCAACATTGGAAGAATACTCACAGCTGATTGATTTACCCATTTCTGACAAGACCTATTCTCTGGCATGGAAGAGATTCCCAAAGATGAGACCATTGCAAGAGCCACCTCTCCGAAAGTGTCAGATATCAAAGTTTACATGACCACCAAGGGATGAATTCAAGGTCTACTAGCTATGTTTTTGATAGAAAGATCCCAATACTTTGCCAGTATGGGAAACATGGTTGCTTTCAAAGATATCTTTGTTCTACTCATCTATGGATTATTCCTCTTTCCCAAATTGACAATTTCATCGATGTCAATGCTATCAGGATATTCTTAATTGGGAATCTAGTCCCAACTTTTCTTGCAGATGCTTACCACTCAATACATCTAAGGAGTTTGTACAATGGAGGGATGATTACATGTTGTGTATCGTTACTCTACAAATGGTTTATTTCTCACTTGTCCAAATATGTTGCTTTCCGGGATCTCAAAAATGGTATGCAATGGCCACAAAATATTATTCTATCACTCACTCAGACATAGACTAGTACAACTGGGTCTATGACGGAACAAAGATTATTGACAGTTGTGGAAGTTTCCCCAATGTACCTCTCATTGGTACGAAAGGGGGGATCAACTACCACCCAGTTTTAGCTCGTCGTCAGATTGGTTTCCCTATGAAATACATACCATATAAAATTCATATGGAAGGTTTTTCTTCAAGGAAGGAGAAAATGACAAAGCACTTAAAGAGGAAATTGTGCATGCTTGACATCATATTCACATGAAAGGAAGAGAATCTCTAAGAAAACCAAACTGCATCTTGGCAGAGCCTTATCTCCAATGGGTACACACTAGAGCCATCAAGTTGAGGATGCCTTACCCTCATCAAGAAGTATTTCCCTTAAAGGAATCTATCCCCTACTTCATGAATGATGCAGAGAAACTTCAGGTTGCTTTTAACAAAACTCAGCATGAAAAGAACTCTTGGAGGAACAAATATCAAATTGTCAGCCTAGAGAACACAAAGATCCAAAAATTGATAAAAGAAAAAGATGCTATGATTGAGATACTTAAGCAGCATGTTGTGGAAAGACAAAAAGAATGAGAAATTTTACTCTCCCATTTGACTTGGCGCAAGATCGTCAACCCGCCAATAATTGAGGAAGCCCGACCCAAGAGGTAGAAGGAAAGTTAGCAACAAGGGTTTGGGGTCTCATCAAAGAAGGTTCCTTAATGGCTATAGGCTTAGCCTCCCTTTTCTGCATTATAAGTATTGTACTTTTGTAGTATCTTTAGTTTATCAAATAAAAGTGTTGATGTTTATGTTATCCACTGAATGATATTTGCAACATAATTGTTGAAAGTTCTTTTTAAAAGAAAAAAAAAACAAAAGAGCATTTGCATCCTTTGCATATCATACATCATTCCAGCATTTCACATCATTCATAAATAAAAAAAACTTACACATATTTGTCGCACTTTAGAGTCAAACTGTCTCATTCATAGAATACTCGGGCCAATCGTCAGAAGAAAATGGACGATCTTGAGGAAAAAAACAGAGAACTAATAGAGGAGGTTACTACTATAAAGAAAAGTATGGAAAGACTCAATGTCATGATAGAAACAATGGTAGTAGCCTAGGATTAACCTTCTCAAAGAACTGTGATCTCAAAAATTTTCTCCACACCAACCTCAGAAGTACCTGTCAGTCTTCCTCAGTACACCATGCCTAAAGGTTTTCCATGGGGCATGCCTCTCAATCTCGTGCCTAAAGGTTATATACCTCCAATCACTAAAGACCCAAGAGCTACAGCTGGAGTCTCTAAGCCTGAAGGTGCAAGAGCCATGGTAGAGATTCCTATACCTGAAGGTTACAAACTTCAGGTCACCAAAGCGCTAAGAGTCACAACAGTAATGATTGTACCACAACATGTGATACATATTGTCGCTACTGCAAAAAAGGCCGGCAGAAAAATAGAAGAGTTGCCACCGTTCGTTATTTATCCCAAAGAGAGGGAAAGGAAATGATCAGAGAAAACCTACGAAAAAGGGAAAAGACAAGGTCATCACAACCAAATCTTAGGTTCGGGAGTCGGTTATGCAAGGGGAAGGTATGAGTATCCCTCACGTCCGTTGTACTCAACGGGATCCATGCTTGTTGTCTAATCAAAGGGTGTGTTAATCTATCAAAGGCTGGCTCACAGGGACAAAAGAAAAGAAAAGAGACTCGATAGAGCATCGCCGCTCTATGCCTATGTATTCCCTCGTGCGATGGGAAAGTCAGAGTCAACGTAGTTTGGAAAACTACGGGTGAAGGTGGGGAAGGTTGCTCGCCAAGACATCTTCGTCTTGTGCCTATGTATCCTCGTCTGGTACGAGAAATCAGAGCAAACGTAGTTCGGGCTAACACGACCACAGATTGGTTAAGTGTTTTTTATGAATGTCGTTAAGTCTCCATTCAAGTAGTTAGGGTCGATGTCTGTTTGCGGTAGAATGGAAAAGTAGCGCACTCTTTTCTGAAAATGAGTTTGGAACAACGATCCCGAAGGATAAAAAATTTGAATTTTTTTCGTGAGTTTTATTGAAGTGAATTAGTTTGATTTGTGATTCACGTTGCACTAAAGACTATGACATAGGAACGAACGCGTCGCATATCGCCCCCAGACGGGACGTACACTAAACACTCTAGACAAGCGAGAGGAGACCCCCCACTCATCATTTCCCAAGTACTTAAGGCTCGTATCGTACAACATTCATCGTATTTATTATATGAGTTAGAATGTGTTTTGAGATGAGAAGAGAGACGCACGAAAGGTCTAAGGGAAACTCAGCCCTAACGTTGTCATGCAAAATGGACCTAAAGGTGGGATTGAAAGGGAAATCTACCATAATGTTAGCATGCTTGGATTGAACACCTAATGTCTTTCCTACTCCCCTCCTAAACGGAGGGACTAGGAATCCTAAGGGATCAGGCGAAAGACCAAGAAAACACAAGATAAATCAATCACAAAATGAAGGACAAGAAAGAATGCAAACATGAGGTACAAACACAAAAAGATGCAAGGAGGATGAAATGAAATGGGAGAAGCAAGCTCTTACAACCATTATCCTCAATCATTAAAGAAAAGTGGGAGGAAAAAATTGTGGGACAGCAGCCACCACAAGCACATCTCAACCAAGCAATTCTTGAAATGCAAGCAAAGGAAACATCTACTCATCATTTGAAAAACATCCACAAAGTATGGATTCAAATAGAAACCGAAGCACGCGTGTCGATTTATCAAAATTAAACGAACACGAACAGTGAAACATATACAAAACATATCACTCTAAATGCATCATATCGATCCATGAAGATTCCAAGTATGAAAACAACAAAGCATGCTTGAAAACAAGTAGAAATGGCATTCTGGTTCAATGTTAATCAATTAATACTATTGATTAACCGATTAACCATTAAAATTTTTCTGAAATTCGCACTGGTTAATCGATTAACCAGTTTGTACTACAACTGGTTAACCGATTAACACTGTACCAGAAGCAGAAAAACAACAACTCAAAAACACTTTCAGCAATTAATCACTTATGCAATAATCCAAATGATCATATAATCAATTATACACGAAATTAACACCAGAATTCAGTGATCCAACAACATGTAAACACATTCAAACATCAAGATCACAATTCACATAAATCAAAATCCATAAAATCAACCGAAAATGAAGATCAACATGATGATTATGTAAATAAGCTCAAAAATAGAATCAGATTTAGAATTTCCAACCTACAAAGTGGAGATTTGCTTAGGTAAATGTTGATTCAACTTCAATTGAGCAGATCCAAGAAAGAAACCCAGAGATTCTTCAAGATCCAAGTGTTTTCTTGTTGTAGAAGTGGATATCAAGCAAAATTAAGCAAAACCGATCCAAATAAGCTCTTCCAAATCAGCTTCCAAGTTCAGATCCACACTAGCACGAAAATTGAATGGAGGATTGGAGATAATGGAGATGGATGATGGCGGTTTAGCTCTAGAACTCAATGATTCCAATGAAGAATTAAAGAATTCAAGCAAAGAGAGCTTTAATGGAGTTTTGGAGTGAAAAGGTTGGGGGAAAATTGAGAGAATGAGAGTGAATTCTGCAAATGAAATGAGATTATGAGGATTCCCCTTTGAGGTTTGGAGCAAATTCACTTAAATATGCTCTAGGTTAGGAGTGGAATGTGGTTTGGAGTATGGTTATGAAAATGGAATGGGAATTTGAATTGATTTTGAAAATTAACCAAAATTCAAAGTGGTTCTAGATCCTTCTTCTGGTGTAAAATCAAATTCACAAGTGATTAAAATGGACCCCATATTGGCTGCCTTTGAAAATTCACGTGCAGAGGCAAAAGTTGCCTTGGTTAATAGGTTAACCATTTGGGTTAATCGATTAACACCCTTAAAAATTCAAATTTGACGTGATTTTGCCTTGGTTAACCGGTTAACCATATTGGTTAATCGGTTAACACCTTAAAATTTTAAATTTTGGCACCTTTTGGAGGGAAAAGTGCACATTTGTCCGTTTTCTTCCGTTCTGAGCTCTGTTAAGCCTTTGAAACTTTCTTTTGAATATCAAAACTGTGAGAATGCCTGAGATAACTTGAATGTTGCCTCCTGAGCTACAAATTATCCTGCAAAATAAAAATAAAATCGACCGCTCGATCGCCGGGTAAAATAAATGCCGGAACCTCTGATGTTCGTTGTTCAGTCTCTTGCACTAAAAAAGAAACCTGAGCCACAAAAATTCCTAGATCCCATGCCTCAAGAACAAATGTTATGATATGCAAAAATGCAAAATGGAGAGAAATAAAATCCAGTGAAGGTTAAAACAGAAAGGCAAATTTTGGGGTGCTACAGCTGCCCCTATTCAATTGACTTGGACCTGAAGGGGAAAAGCATCAACTTTCAAACATTCAAGGTAGAAGGTGATTGAATACTAAAAGAACCCAGAAATTTGCAACCTGCGAGGATGCAAAACAGCGAATACCAACAAAAAGTTGGAATGCAACACGCTGAGGATACAGTCCAATATGAAACATCAGATACCAACCAAAAGTTGGGATAACAACCACAGGATACCAACCAAAAGTTGGAATAACAAACACCGGATAGCAACCAAGAGTTGGGATAACAAACACCGGATACCAACCAAGAGTTGGGATAAAATGAGAATACCGACCAAAGGTAACCTCCTGGGAACAAAAATCAAGAACTTGCAGGATGTACAATCAACAGACTTACGACCTGAGGAAAAAGACAAAACCTGATGGGAAAATAAAAGAGAAGCTTATCCATGCAGCCTTGTGGGGACCAAGCGTCTACCAAATAACAATCAAATGAAACCATCCAAAAGATGGGATGACCAGCAAACGAGTACCAACCAAGAGTTGGGATAAAGGTCAAAGAGGACCCACCAAACTGTGCTTGAAGTAACTCACCAACTTTACAACCCGAAGAGGACTTCACTGGGGAAAGAGTAGACTAACCAGACAACTCTTCACAGGATAAACATCCACCAAAAGATGATAATCATAGCGTATCATCCAAAAGATGGGATAAGGGCTACTCTCCAGGGATAAAAACCAAACTACCAACCAAAAGTTGAAAATTACCAATAAAAATTGGAATCATCCACCCAAAACAAAGACTACCAACCAAAAGTTGGAATCGTCAACTGGGAAACGAAGATTACCAACTAAGAGTTAGAATAACGTCAACAAGACGACTAAACTGGATATTACCAACCAAAAGCTGGGATCAGACTCCACAGGAGAAACTAAAGACTCCCAACCAAAAGTTGGAATAAAACAAAGCTACCAACCAAAAGTTGGAATACCAATGCTACCAACCAAAAGTTGGAATAAAACAAAGCTACCAACCAAAAGTTGGAATACCAATATGCCGGAAACACAGTACCAAAGGATTACCAACCAAAAGTTGGGATAACTCCCATAAACTGAAGATTGCCAACCAAAAATTGGAATAAAATCAACAAAACCTCACCAACCAAAAGTTGGAACCAAGCAAAACTGTCAAGTCACAAATTACCAACCAAAAGTCGGGATACGACTCCGTCGGGGAATAGAGGAGGACTACTAACCAAAAGTTGGGATAAACATACCACCACCAAAGGATTACCAACCAAGAGTTGGAATAACAAATTCAGGAAAGGAAGACTACCAGCCAAAAGTTAGAATAACGTCAACAAAGCTTTGGACCCAGCTGGGAATTACCAACCAAAAGTTGGGATACAGTCCAACAAGCGACAGACTACCAACCAAAAGTTGGAATAACGTCAATAGGGGATAAAATCCAACCAAAAGTTGGGACACAAGGCTACTAACCAAAATTTAGGATCGCCTGAAAAGATTATCATCGACCAAAAGTTGGAACACAAGCTACTAACCAAAAGTTGGGATCGCTAGAAAAGATTATCATCGACCAAAAGTCGGAACACAAGCTACTAACCAAAAGTTAGGATCCTTGGGGATGATAAACGAAGCTGACTCCACCACAGAAGACTACCAACCAAAAGTTGGGATGATCGTCCAGGATTACCAACCAAAAGTTGGAATAAAAGGCTACTAACCAAAAGTTAGGATCGCCGAAAACGCTAAACGAGAGAGAATTGACCACAACAAAGGTTACCAACCAAAAGTTGGAATATCTAACTTTGCTAAAGGAAACGAGGATTACCAACCAAAAGTTGGAATAACATCCAAACGCCAATAGGTCACCAACCAAAAGTTGGAATGAAGCAAAGATTACCAACCAAAAGTTGGAATAAAGACTCTGCGAGGGGGAACCAGAGATTACCAACCACAAGTTGGGATAAACCACCCTAGAATTACCAACCAAAAGTTGGAATACCAAACACAATAATTCGGACTACGCTGGGGAGTACCAAACAAAAGTTGGGGTAACGCACCCAGAATAGGCAAGCAACAGAATCAACCGACTCACAACTTGCAAGGAAAGCTCCGATAGGAAAAGAGAGGTTCAAACACACGACTCTGTCAAGGAACATCATTTCACGAAACAACTCTGTCGGGGAAAAGAAATGTCTGAACAAAAGGCTCTACCAGGGGAGAAGGCGCTTACAAGCGACTCACCTGGGAAGAACGAAGACGTTTAACCAAACGACTCAGCTGATGAAAGAATACGTTTAACCAAACGACTAGCTAGGAAGAATCCGATAAAATGACCAACCCAAAGATCCACACCAATAGGGATAACACGAAAATATCCTGAATCAAACAGCCTCTGGCATCAAACCTGGCTTATGCTTCAGATGCATATGTTTGAAAATAGTGTAATGCTCCATACAAAATGGAAATGCTACGCATTTAGGAGGATGTTATGTAAAAATGAAAATGCAAAGGAACCACTCTAGAAAAATAAATGCTGGAGAGAAGCGACCAACACCGTTAGGGAAGAAATCAAATTCCGCTGAGGGAAACATCCCTGATGGCCTAACAAAATAAACTCTTCTGGGGAACAAAAGACTCGACTGGGGAAACGCCCTGGGTGGCCTTCCAGAAAAATCCATCCTGTTGGGGAAAACATCAAACACTCCACTTAGTGGGGAATAAAGAACAACGCTGAAAGCTCCAATCTGCTTGGAAAGGAATTCCACCCTGTTAGGGATGTACAAGTAACAACCTGCCCTACTGGGGAAAATCAGAGATTTTACTGAGGACCCCACTCTACTGAGGAATGGGCCATGCTTCTATTTGAACACTTGCCCTGTCGAGGGAATCAACACTATATTCCGCTCGAGGAAGAAAATCCTAAATACCGATATTATTGGAAAGACACCAGAACGTTGACTCCGTTAGGGAAAGGGCGTCAAAGACGTAGCCTCTGCTGGAGAATAATACTGGATTGCAATCTACCCTGTCGCCGAGGGAATATCCTTCCACCTTACTCTGCTGGGAACACGCTGAGAACAAATCCACCCTACTGGGGAGGGAAGAATAAAAGGCCACTTGGACATCAATCCGTAAATGGGCTTTAAAAAGATAGGTCAGATGAGGACTGACTACCAATCGAGAACCGGTTCCTAAAAATGGGTCAGGCGAGAACTGAATACTAGGCGAGAACTGGAGTTCTAAAAATAGGTCAGATGAGAACTGACTACCAGGCGAGAACTGGAGTCCTAAAAACCGGTCAGACGAGAACTGAGGTTCTAAAAAAACAGGTCAGACGAGAACTAACTACCAGGAGAGAACTGGAGTTCTAAAAACGGGTCAGACGAGAACTGACTAGCAGGCGAGAACTGGAGTTCTAAAAATGGGTCAGACGAGAACTGACTACCAGGCGAGAACTAGAGTTCTAAAAACGGGTCAGACGAGAACTAACTACCAGGAGAGAACTGGAGTTTAAACTGTAGGCTAAAGAAAAAGTGACCAGACGGGTACTGGTTTGAACAGCTGACATTTACCAGGCGAGAACTAGACTCAAATGACGTCTACTAGATGAGAACTGGTATTCCATGAAGGCTTATCATACGAGGACTGAGCTTCGAAAGAAGGATAGGCCAGACGAGAACTGTACTCTAAAACGGTTTTCTAGACGAGAACTAGACCTTGAAACGCTTTTCACAAGACAAGAACTGGTGTTAAAGATAGCCGACCACCAGACGAGGATTAGTTTGAAGGTTTGCTAGACGAGGACTGGGCTTTAGAAGATGATTTGGTTACTAGGTTCTGACAAGTAATAGGTTTCGGCTATGTGATGAGGTGATGGCACGATTCCCCGACACTCAAACTCTTGCCGACTAGAATGAACTCGCTTGAGTAACTACCCCAGTGTAGTTCAACTTGAAGGAAAGCTTACCATGAGATGACCTCGAGATGGCTTGCCCCAGAATTTATACCACGAAAGGGTTCGTCCCTTGTTGACCAACTCTGATAAACTCTGAAGATATGGAGAGGAACAATTCCATTGTTTCCAATTTTGCCCCAATCCTGTGGGATTTTTGTAAAACCTTCCTCGAAAGGAGATCTGAAATTTTTGTACCCTGCTGGTTTGACATGAACTACTTCAGCATTCTGGACTTTGAAGAAGCGCTTCAAGTTAATTGCCTTCTGGATAAGAATAGCTCTTGTGCTCTCGGGGTGCCTTGCCCCAGCCTTGCAATGACTTTGCCCCTGATTGGCTGATTTATGGAGCAATACCCCTGGCTGACTTTGAGAGATTTATCGAATCTCAACCTGATTGTCCTCTGATTAACTGACCTCTGAATGGCTGACTCCCATGATATGATCATTTGATATAGCTTGCCCCATTTCAACGGAGTATTCAGGAATTCTGCATCTTATCACAGTCTAACTTTCCACTATGGTAACTCTCCTGATGTTAAGTGCTTACTCACAAGTAAAACAAATAGTTCTGCATAAAAGATATATTAATGCAATGCATATGACATTTTTGAAATCCAAGTCTGTTCACTGGAAAACATTTGTGACATATAGCGAACGAATCACTTATTAGAATTTCAACCTTAATACCAACATGGTAAGAGGTATCCTTTTAGGAGTCAGTTTCGACGCGATCTTTACCGAAGTATGCTTTCAAAACAAACCTGCTTCAATTAGGTCTTTTGAAGGTTGTAACTTGGTCAGGTTCACAGTTTGAAAGAAAGGATATAAGGCTCAAAGTTTATTTTAACCCACCCATTCTCCTTGATGTTCTCCAATCCTACGTTCAGCTAATTCAACACAAGCGCTCACCTTTCAAAGGTTGAATGACAGGAGTGATGGTTCAGGAAACCACAAGTTTTTTTTGGAGTGACAATCACTCGCTTTTCGTCTTTGGTGCCTGAAGTCACACGACTTTGTTCTTGTTTGAGGATTTTCCTTTTGAGATCCATTTTTTTTATACTTGTGCTCCCTAATTTTTGCCTGAACTGATTCTTTTGAATTTCGAATTTGAAGTCCAGCGGGATGCCCTAACTTTTGCCTAAGGCACGACCTTTACAGGTGTGATTGATCCTCGAACGGGAACACTCCTTTTGCGATTTGGACGCCTGGTCAAATTAACCGACACCTACCCTACCCCAGGTTAAGATTGAGGGTTTTTCGTTTTTTCAGAAAGAAACTAGGCTCGAATGGGGTTGACAAGCGATTATCATCCTTATATCTCCGGTGTTTAGGGATTTGAAACAATGCATGTACATCATCAGTAGGTTTTATTCAAAAGCATACAATCGGAAGCTTGTGCGTCTTTCAACTTCGTCATCCTCCCTCAGATTCCGCTTAAACAAGCGTTTGATATCAATAAAAAGCAATTAGTGAACACAAATGGATTTAATCAAAACCTGCATATTCATTTCATTATCATTATCAATTGAAAACAACAAGTTTTACAAATGAAATTTTCACTTTAACAGAAAAGAAACTACAAATGCAAAGAAATGACATGATAAAGGAAAGATTGCCAGCCTCGGAGGATGTCTTCCTATTTGAACCACTGGCTAGAGGAGGTGACCCTTGAAGTCTTCAAACTCAAACAGATGAGAGGTTGACGTGCGTATTCCCTCGTGCAATGGGAAAGTCAGAGTCAACGTAGTTCGGAAAACTACGGGTGAAGGCGGGGGAGGTTGCTCGCGAAGACATCTCCGTCTTGTGCCTACGTATCCTCATATAGTATGAGAAATCAGAGCAAACGTAGTTCAGGCTGACACGACCACAAATTGGTTAAGTGTTTTTTATGAATGACGTTAAGTCTCCATTCCAGCAGTTAGGGTCGACGCCTGTTTGCAGTAGAACGGAAAAGTAGTGCACTCTTTTCTGAAAATAAGTTCGGGACAACGATCCCGAAGGACAAAAAAGTTTGAGTTTTGTTTGTGAGTTTTAGTGAAGTGAATTAGTTTGATTTGTGATTCACGTTGCACTAAAGACTATGACATAGGAACGAACGCGTCACATATTGCCCCCAGACGAGACGTATACTAAACACTCTAGACAAGCGAGAGGATTCCCCTCACTCATCATTTCCCATGTACTTAAGGCTTGTATCATACAACATTCATCGTATTTATTAGATGAGTTAAAATTCGTTTTGAGATGAGAAGAGAGACACACAAAAGGTCTAAGGGAAACTCGGCCCTAACGTTGTCATGCAAAATGGACCTAAAGTTGGGATTGAAAGGGAAACTTACCCTAATGTTAGCATGCTTGGATTTAACACCTAATGTCTATCCTACTCCCATCCTAAACGGAGGGACTAGGAATCCTAAGGGATCATGGCAAAAGACCAAGAAAACACAAGATAAATCAATCACAAAATGAAGGACAAGAAGGAATGCAAACATGAAGTGCAAACACAAAAAGATGCAAGGAGGATGAGATGAAATGGGAGAATCAAGCTCCTACAACTATTACCCTCAATCATCAAAGAAAAGTGGGAGGAAAAAAGTGTGGGACAACAGCCACCACAACCACATCTCAATCAAGCAATGCAAGCAAAGGAAACATGCACTCATCATTTGAACAACATCCACAAAGTATGCATTCAAATGGAAACCGAAGCACGTGTGTCGAATAATCAAAATTAAACGAACACAAACAGTGAAACATATCCAAAACATCTCACTCTAAATGCATCATATCGATCCATGGAAATTCCAAGTGAGAGAACAACAAAGCATGCTTGAAAACAAGCAAAATGGCATTCTGGTTCAGTGTTAATCGGTTAACCGATTAACCACTTAAAAAAAATTTGAAAATTCGCACTGGTTAATTGATTAACCAGTTTGTACTGCAACTGGTTAACTGATTAACACTGTACCAGAAGCAAAAAAATAGCAACTCAAAAGACTTTCAGCAATTAATCACTTATGCAATAATCCAAATGATCATATAATCAATTATACACGAAATTAACACCAGAATTCAGTGATCCAACAACATGTAAACACATTCAAACATCAAGATCACAATTCACATAAATCAAAATCCATAAAATCAACAGAAAATGAAGATCAACATGATGATTATGCAAATAAGCTCAAAAACAAAATCTGATCTAGAATTTCCAACCTACAAAGCGGTGATTTGCTTTGGTAAATGTTGATTCAACTTCAATTGAGCAGATCCAAGAAAGAAACCCAGAGATTCTTCAAGATCCAAGTGTTTTCTTGTTGTAGAAGTGGATATCAAGCAAAATTAAGCAAAACCGATCCAAATAAGCTCTTCCAAATAAGCTTCCAAGTTCAGATCCACACTAGCACGAAAACTGAATGGAGGATTGGAGATAATGGAGATGGATGATGGAGGTTTAGCTCTAGAACTCAATGATTCCAATGAAGAATCAAGGAATTCAAGCAAAGGGAGCTTTAATGGAGTTTTGGAGTGAAAAATTTGGGAGAAAATTGAGAGAATGAGAGTGAATTCTGAAAAATGAAATGGAATTATAAGGATTAATTGTGTGAGGTTTGGAGCAAATCACTTAAATATGCTCTAGGTTAGGAGTAGAGTGGTGGTTTGGAGTGTGGTTATGAAAATTGGAATGGGATTAGGAATGGGAATTTGGCGGGAATTTGAATTGATTTTGAAAATTAACCAAAATTCAAAGTAGTTCTATATCCTTCTTCTGGTGTAACATCAAATTCACAAGTGATCAAAATGGACCCCAAGGTGGCTGCCTTTGAAAATTCACGTGCAGAGGAAAAATTTTCCTTGGTTAACCGGTTAACCATTTGGGTTAATCGATTAACACCTTTAAAAATTCAAATTTGACCTGATTTTGCCTTGTTTAACCGGTTAACCATATTGGTTAATCGGTTAACACCTTAAAAATTTGAATTTTGGCGCCTTTTGGAGTGAAAAGTGCACATTTGTCCGTTTTCTTCCGTTCTGAGCTCTGTTAAGCCTTTGAAACTTGCTTTTGAATATCAAAACTGTGAGAATGCCTGAGATAGCTTGAATGTTGCCTCCTGAGCTACAAATTATCCTGCAAAATAAAAATAAAATCGGCCGCTCGACCGCCGGGAAAAATAAATGCCAGAGCCTCTGATGCTCGCTGTTTAGTGTCTTGCACTAAAAGAGAAACTTGAGCCACAGAAATGCCAAAATCCCATGCCTCAAGAACAAATGCTATGATATGCAAAAATGCAGAGAAACAAAATCCAGTTAAGGTTAAAATAGAAAGGAAAATTTTGGGGTACTACATGTTGCGGTAAGAATCGTGATACCAAGCTATTGAATTAACTTGAATCTTAATTCTTAAATTCACAACCGGACTTTAATTTATCCAAAGGAAAGGTCTAAAGAAAGAAAGAACATTTTTCGCGATGTAACAACAACGCTAAGAGATTCGGTGATCGGGGGTTGGTTATGCATAGGGTAGGTATTTCACATCCTAAACATCTGTAGTACTCTATAGGAACGTTTTGTTTAATTGCATGCTAAGTTTGGTAAATGTTTGCTAAGGTTTGGGATTGGGTAAAGGGTGAAGGTTAAAACCTAAAGATAGTTTCTAAGCTTGCTCGCAAAGATGTCGCGTCCTCTGCCTACGTATCCTAACTGGGATAGAATCAGAGCAATCATAGTTCACCACAAAAGGGATGAAGAACACTTGATTATGATCAAAGTTCAAAGAGGAACAAACATTACAATGCTTGTGTAGAGTTTAACAAAAAATCTCTAGATCTATGTTATAACACTCAAGAGGGGAGTAAGTAATCATTACTATGATTCTTACATAGAGTTTACAAACTCTACCCTATGGTCCTAGTTGAAGAAACACTCCTAGTGAAGGTGGGTCTTTTAGACTTAAAGAAAAGTCTAAGGCTTATACTAAGGTCCAAGATGACTTCACAAAGTCAAGGGAGCGGGTAATGAGCTATCCAATGACACAAGGGTCAATGGAGAGACTTTTCCTTTGGAAGGAGAGAGAGAGGCAACTTGGATGAGAACTAAAAAGTTCCATCATTTGGGGAAGAAATACTTAACAAAGAAATAAGCAATTAAGCAGGGGAATAAGACATATGGTTACAACCAAGTAAGCATGCATATCACAATAGGAAAGGATCAAATAATACAAATGGTTACAACCAGGAATCAAATATCTTAACAAAGATAGAAACAAATAATCATGCAAGTAAGCCACAACTTTAAGATGATCATGTTATAAATTCAAAGTGTATCAAATGTAACGACATTTAGGCATTGATGGCAATCAAATACGCAAGGAAGGTTCACAGCGGTTAATTTCAAGACTTTAGGAAGAGAACAATAATTCATGGTAACAACCAACCAGAAATGAAATCTCAACATGTTAACAAACATAAAGAAATCCAATATCAATAAATCTCACAAGATTAAATAAGCATAGTATGAAAGAAATGCGATCAAGATGTGAGGTAACGACCTAAGAACGAACCAACTAACAAGTAGGCAAAAAGCAATGTAAAAACAAGTAAGTTGAAATTTCAATTCATTAAATGAAACTAGACATCACCATGAGCAAGTTGCAAAAGGAACGGGTTAAAAATGATAAACAATGAATAAGTTATGAATTATTGAAGTTCAATGATTTTATGAAAATAAAATGAACAAATGAAACAAGCACATAAAAATAAAAGGGGCATGTGTAGGGATTGAACCCACGCCCTTGTGTTTACAAACACAACAAATAGCCACTAAAGCCCAATGCGCGCGCTGGCAAGGAAATGGAAGAGAAGAAGAAAATCATTAAACATGACAAATGAAAATAAAATGCCAAAAAGGGTTGATCACCAAGGATTGAACCCAGGACTGGCAAGTGAAAGGTATAAGGCGCGCAAGTTGATTACCACTGGGGTGGCTATACATCCAAGTATAAAGCCACCCCCATAAATACAAGAGGCTACAAATGGTGGATATTCTGGGCGAAACACAAACCAATCAAACCAAAAACGTGAAGCAATCAAACTTGATCAAATCAGGTCCAATTTTAACAAAATTTAAGCCTAAACTGATTGTTTTTTAACAAGGATCATGATTGTATCCACAAAATTTTGAAATAATGCTTCTAACAAGAAACACGATTGAATATGCATATTGATCAAATGAGTTGCAATTTGAAAAACCACATCAGCTATGAGTTCAAATACATCAAATGGGCATTGCACACAAGTCATATATGTCATGACAGAGGTATTAGACACTTAGGGCTCAAGCATAAATCAGTGGAATAGGAATTGGTTCATGAATTGCAAATGTGGTGTGAGAATGAGGAAAACTGTCAAGACAACACATTGGCACTTTGAGATGCAACTTGATGCAATTAGGAGTAATGGCAGATGTGAACAAGATGCAATCATGATTATGAATGAGTTTAAGCAATGATACCAATCAAAATAGTGTTGAATCAAAGAAGGGCACATCAAATTGCAATGATAGGCATGATATTGCTGCTGTCCAGAATTTAACACCAGGGCAAGACATGGATGAAACTTTCATTTGAATTAAAACAGAACAAGAAAACTTAAGGCACCTCAACCAAAACATTTAGAATGCAATGAGAAACAAAATAGCAACAAATAATATGCTAAAATCAAACACAACACCCAACTGTCATGCTATGCCAAGAGAAGTTTGAAAAAAATGCAAGTTTGGAAGCCAAGTCAAGAAACAGGCATAATTATATTGAACAAACCTTGCATACATCCCCAAAACATCATATAAAGTGTGTCTACACTTCAAAATTAAACACAAATAACATAGAAATGAAAATCACAAGCCAACTGCTCACTTAAGCATAAAAATACATAATTGGAGACATATCATGATTGGAAAAGATTAAGACAAAAAAATCATCACACACAAGTCTTAAATACCTCAATGAAAAATTCTATCTATGCTCATGGAATAATCTCAAAGCTACATAAACAGAAAGAGTGAAGTGTGTGCATCTGTTGTGTTTTTCAAAACAGTTTGACAACAAAATGAGGTACAAGCTGGTCTGGCTAAAAGGAAGTAATCTCATGTCAAGTAATAACATACACACATCATAAATATGAGGGAAAATGAGTTCAAACTCAGAAATCAAGTATTGTGTATTTGGAACCAAATCTGGTATGGTCATGGTATGTTTGGCTTAAAAAGTGCATTTTGCAAGTGAAATGAAGAATCAAGTAAGAACAGATCAAACACACAATATACACACATCAAAATTATGAAAATGGATGAGTTCATGCTCATAGTTTAGGCATATGACAGTTGGAGCAAAATTTGGCATGTTGTGGCATATTAAAAAGCTGTCTTGAAACAGAATTTGGTACAGCAGGCCATTTTCAAGGCAATGAGATTTATGATGAGACCAATGTCATACACATACCATAAATATGCTAATAGATGAGATTATGCTCAAGAAATGGATCAAATCATCACCAAACAGAATATGGCATTGTGAAACTCATGAAATGCAAAAGATCAACTCATTTAGGCAACAAACAAATTCATGGCAGTTGGGATGATTTGGCACCACATACAAGTTTCAAACATGTAGAACATTTATTCTATACACATAGGTAACGCAAAAATCAGTTGGAACAGAAAATGACATGTGATTGGTATTATAGAGTTTTGAAAATGCAAGATGAGAATGACAAACAGTTTTTGAGAAAGCAAGGCAGTTTGGACATACACATACCACATACAACCTCAAAACAAGTTAGATGATGTTTTCACAACTTAAAAACCACACAGGCTGCACCAAATGAAAACTGGTTTACTAGTTCAAATATTTTTGACAGCAAAACACATGAAATCTCATAACAAGCCTTAATGAACAAATCTCAAGTTTCTCATTACTTTAACAATTTCCAAATGATTATAAGCATAAACAAAACATAACAAGTCAACATTTTAAACACTTGAGACACAATATGGCAAGCATAAACAGTTCAACACAAAACTCATGAAAAATGATAAAGTGAATGACCAAAATATCACAAGTGTGAAAACAAGAGCCAAACTAGATTCAAACATGATCTAGGGCAGTGGGATCTCATGAGACAACTTACAAGTTATCTAAATATCATCAATACACTAAGATTGACAAATCTAGGGCAAGCATACCAACATTTCAATGTTTGGATCCTTAAAACTACCATATAGACAAAACCTTCAAAAATAAGTTATACACAATAACAAAGCTCAATATTGGTAACACATCATCAACATATCATTCATGAATGAAATATCTTAACAAAAGCAAGTATCATGACCACAAAACATAAGTTCTTGATAAAGAACCAAAATGGGACAACAATGGCTATATTTCACAACAAGCATCTCAAAATGGTAAAACATGACAATGAATGAATAATAAAGAGGTTGAGCATCACATACCTCTTCTAGACAAGTCTTGAGCAAGCTAAAAAGCTAAAAAAACCCAGAGATCTTCTTCTTTGGCAAAGATTTGGAGCTTTCTTCCTCTTGAAGCAACAAGCTATCTTTCAAGACAGTTTGAGTTGTGAACCTCCCAGCTGGTTTTTGAGAGTTTGGACAGTTGAGGTATGATATATATGAAGTGTTGGGAGTGTTGGAATGGTAGGAAATGTCTCAAGTAAAGATTTGGCTTCCAAAGTGCATGAAAGTCAACATATCAAGGTATGAAGTTTGACTTTTAGGAAAATGATGTTTTTGGGTGGTTTGAGTGTATGGAAACCTTCTACATAATGTTTATGGATTGTGTAAATGGTTTTGGGTGGCTTGGAAGTGGTGGAACTGAGTTTGAGCAGAGTTTTGCTCAAGATAGTTTTTTAGTGAAACTTGAAGTTTTTGAAAAATGAGATTCTTGAGGAAATGGTGGAGAGTTGAGAGCTGTTGTTTCTCTTGGTTTCTAAGAGTGCTCTGGTGTGTCTAACATCATAGAGAGTGCCTCTATTTATAGTGAAAACAAGGGTGAGGGCAGATTTGGATTTTCCACATTTGGAGGGAGATTATGAAGTTCTGAAGTGAATCTTGCCAATATCTTTGTGGCAGCTCTTCATATCATCTCCATGGACAAATGCTGAGCCAAAATAAATTGACGTGGGAAGGATGGGATGGCTAGGAAGGTAGGGGACTGTAGCTGCCCAATTTGCTTGAAAAGTTTCTCTTTCATGGCTTTTAAATGAATATTATAATGTCCACTTGCTCCAAGTTGAACAAACTCTCCAATTCTTTATTTTTTATGGTGTTTGCACCATCCAAGCCTCATAATATCAGAAAGGAACAAGATCCAATGGCTGAGGGTAGCCCAAGTTGATGAATTCTGAATTTTGAAAAGTGTTGGTTTGGTAATCTCAAGTGTGGCAACCCTAACTTTCATGATCCATAACTTTCTGCTCACACATGCTATTGAGGAGTTCTACAACAATTTAGAAAGCCCTCAAGTAGCTCTATAACTTTAATGTTTTTGAGATTTCCAAATTCTAGATGGAACTAGGTTGAAAAACCCTTCTAATTTGCTGAAAAAATCACTTAAAAAGCCAAATAACTTAGAATTTTTCTAAGTTATTTCCCTTCTTGAAATGAATCTTGTCATAACTCCAAATCTATGCATTTTTTGAACATGGATCACTTTGAGGATTTTGTAGGACTTGTCAAGAGCTGTCCAATGAGCTTTGAACCACTTCAATTGGATGTGTGGTTGAGGAGTTATGGTCTTGCTCCTTTTGAAACCCTAATTCCCGATTTTTGCAATTACTTCTTAACCCTTGATCCAATGGTCATGAAATTTTATGGGAAGGTGTAATATGACATAAGGAACATTTTTGATTCACATCTTGAAGTCAAATTCCTTGTTGTTGAAGAGTTGATTTTTCGGTCAACCGTTCGATCAATCGGTGACTACCGAGTCGACTGTCGATGATCCGGATATTCTGAGGACTTGAAACTATTTGGATAGACTTTACTAAGCCATAGGAGCTTAATGGACCATGATCCCACCATTGAAACACTTTTTAAATCAAAAGTCAAACTACAGTTGACTTTTCCTGATCGAAAACCCTAATCGGGTGTCTTGAACTGCACTGTTTTCAATTCCAGGGTGACCACCTCAAATTGAATTCATACTTAACCCAATGTAGTATCCTTGATCTTGTTTATAGGTGAATCAATCCAAAAAATTGATTGATCAAACCATCGAAGCCTTGATTTTGACGGTACTGAACCCTGATTCATCTGCATCTTGACAAAGATAAACTGGAAATGGGTTAAGGTTAGTTAATCAAATGAATATGATCCTAGAATGATGATGAGGATCTAAGGGGTCAAAATTTGGGGTGCAACACTACACATACTACTCTAGAAGAATAGATCTTTCACGCCACTCCAAGCAAGGATATAGGAGTATATGAAAGGATGAATGAATTCCAAGAACAGTTCTTGGAAATGCAGAAAGAACTTCAGGCTATTCGAGGACAAGACTTTTTTGGGAAAGATGTTGCCGACCTCTTCTTAGTCTCAAATGTTAAAATACCACACAAATTCAAGGTTCCTGACTTTGAAAAGTACAAGGGTAACTCCTGCCCTCAAAGTCACTTGGTGATGTACGCTTGAAAGATGTCTACCAAAACCGAAAATCAACAATTACTGATCCACTACATTCAAGACAGTTTAACTAGTGTCGCACTCAAATGGTACATAGGGTTAAACCATACAAAGATCAGTACCTTCAGAGATCTTAGAGTAGCTTTTGTTCAGCAATGCAAGTATAATTTGGATATGGCGTCTGATAGGGATCAACTCAGGGCTATGTCTCAAAGGGATAAGGAAAGCTTCAAAGAATACGCTCAGAGATGGCGTGTAATTGCACCCCAGGTTTGTCCTCCTCTCAAGGAGAAAGAAATGAAAAAAATATTCTTGAAAAATTTGAGCTCATTCTATTATGACTGAATGGTTGCAAGTGCACCTAGTGTCTTCACCGAGATGGTGAACATGGGAGCATGACCTGAAGGAAGCAATCTGAGAAGGGCGATTGGTTAAAGATACAGAACCACCCAATAGTAGCAAGAGGTATGAAAGCACTTTCCGAAATAGGAAAGAGAAAGATATCCGCACTATCTCACAGGGTAAACAAAGACGAAAATACCTACCTCGGCAGATAGCAACGATATCTCTTGTTATCAACTCAGCACCATCTTCGACATATCAAAATCACCAAATTCAACATCCACGGTATCAACAAAGGCAGCAACAGCCTCTTCAGCAGACTCGTCTGCAATACAACAATAATTGTATTTTAAGGTCACAAGGTTCTGATCCTATACCAATGCCATATTGTAGCGGTAAAATTGTGAGTGTAAGTTATTGATTAACTTAACTAAAAAAATGCAAGAGTCGCCACCGAACTTTTATTTTATCCAAAAAAGGAAAGGAAAGAGCGAACAAAACAAAAGAGTTCTAAAACAAGAACAAAAACAGAGATCTGGGTAAGGGGGTTGGTTACGCAATGAGAAGGTGTTAGTACCAAAAACGTCTATAGTACTCTATAGGCCCTTTGAAATATTTATGCTTTTTGGTTTGAAAAAAGGTTTGTTTGAAAATAGATTGGGGAGATGAGAAGATAATTATTTTAAAGATTTTTTTGTTTGGAGAGACTTATCACTTCATGCCTACGTACCCACAAAGTGCAATATAAGATCAAAACCTCGTAGTTCGTGGTAAAAATAACAAAGATTGGTTGGTTTTGATTGATTTTTAAATATAAAGACAAGTTGTCATTTTAAGGACAAAACTACGACTAGTCACCCACAAGTATAAGACAACATTTGCATCACCTAAAGATATAGGCTTTTGCTTGGATTATCAACAAGTTTATCACTCAACATCTAAGTGGAAAATGTCAACATCTTAATACTATAGAGAATAGGAGAACTATATCTCAACTATAGAAACGACTCATGTCTAAACTTTATGAAAAGTCTTAAAATGAAAAGTGCACAAAGGCACAAAAAGTTTAAATGAGGTAAAGTGTTTTTTTTTTATATCTTTTTGAAATTGTTCAAAATATGATTGACATTTATTAAGAAAAACAAAGTTTAAAAATCACTTGGCAAAAATCAAGGTTTTATTGTGAAAACTATTTTGAAGTTTGAAAACAAGAAGGTTTTAAAAGAGGGAGAAGATTTTGAAAATTTAAGAAGGGGAGAAGATGGAGTGACTACCCTAGAAAGCAAAATAAAAGCTAGAGATAAGAAGGATCTACCCAACTTGTAGCACACTCCATAACAAGGCAAATAAGAACTCCATCCATCTTGAGCATAAGCAAATGAACAAGCCAAATAAAGACAAAGATCCATAATACTCCAAGTATAAGGAAAGAGACCTAATTCTAAGTCCAAGGGTCCAAGAATAGTCCAAAAGGTCCAAGGTCTAAGCATTGTCCAAGAGCATAGCCATAAAGTTAAGAGCACCAAGTTTTTTAGAGGTTTAATCCTTTATTAGTGTTTTGAACAAGATATGGTCCAAGTGGACAAAAGAAAAGAGTAGAAATATAAACAATAATATGATGTGAGATGATAAAAATGAAGCATAAAGATAAAAGAGAGATAGAGAGCAAGAAGGAAACATAAACTAAATTAGTACAATGATATTGTTAATGAGTTAGTAATTAGTCGTTAGAGCAAATGATCAACGATGGTTAACTCATGCACTTCAGCCAAAGTTGATGAAAACTTATTAGAGGATTGATAAAATCAAAGCCTTTTAACAACAAGTTTCATCAGTGATGGGCCTAAGACAAATAATCAACCATACTTGGACTTTCTAACATAGGTTTGAGGCACAAATGATCAATTTTTGATTACGGGACAATTTAACATTACGTTAAGCAATCATAATCGGGTTCATGTAGAAAGCACGACTATTTGAGTCCGGTCAATAACAATGTTAGTGCTACTGCATTCTAGAGAAGTGATATGTAGATCACTCTCCGAAGGTAATGCCGCACGAAAATAAAATAGGCAATGATCTCATCTTCATCAAGAACTTGCGATAAGTTCAAATGATATCGAAGATTTTCATCGATCAAAAGAAAAAGAGAACAGGAGAGGGAATGCCAAATTGAATTAAAAGTTCAAGATCATTCCATCTTTAAGTTCATCTATTCATCTTGGTGGATTAAAGCACTAAACATATCATTAACTCAAAGCACCTAAAATGAATTGAACAATTCACTTTAAAGATAGATTTAAATTAGTGAATGTTTATCCAACTTCATATACACCCGAAGTCCAATGAATTTAAAGAGGAAAAAGACTTTTAAAAGTTTATTTCAAGGAAAAAATCAAAAGGAAATGGGAGAAGAAGAAGAAAGAACCAAAACAATCCCAAAACAAAGCCAAAAAGGAAAAATAGACACTGGGTAACCGATTACCCAAAGCTGGTAATCAGTTACGACTGCCAAAATAATAGCAAAACAGAGCCAAAAGGGAAAAAAATACTGGGTAACCGGTTACCCAAAGCTGGTAATCAGTTACCACTGCCAAAACACAAGCAAAATGGTGTGAAAATATGCAGAAACTTGATCAATCATTTCTTCAAATACCTCATGGTCAAGGATGAAATTGAGCACGAAAATTCAATTAAAATAACAACAAACAACACCAATAGAGAACAATTTTCAAGATCCAAAGATCAAGCAACAAGAATCAACAATAGATCATATTGTGGAGGATGTATAAAAAACAACAATGATAGATCCAGGAATTACACTCCGAATCTGGAAACTCTTCAAATCAACTCCACAAACCATACTTCAAAGCCTTGATCTACTAGAATTGATGATGAAAAAGTGAATGGATGCAGGTTTAGCTCAAAGATTATTAAGTTCTAATGATGAACTTACTAACTTTCAAATGAAGAAAGAGCTTTGATGAATTTGGTGACTGAAGAAAATTGAGAGTCAAGAAGGAATTTGACAAGGTGATTTAGGCTATCAAAAGCTTATCAAATGAGAGAAATAAAGTCTCTATTTACAGGATTTAGGCTTGGAAAATTTGGTGGATTGGAATTTGGTTTGGAATAAAAATTAGGCTTGGAATTTGAGTTTGGAGGGAAATTAATGATCAAGTGGTGATTAGTGAAGATGTATGGTGGAAATTAATTATAATGAGGTAGGGGATTTAAAATCAAGTGATCTAGAATATTCTCATGTTGCAATATTTGAATTCGGTGCCAAAAATGCTGCAGAATTTGAATTTGCCCAATTTTCACAAAATTCGCACAGGGTAATCGATTACCAAATATTGGTAACCGATTACCACAGACAAAAGTTATGAAAAATGGCCTTTATGGTGTGCTGTCTTGGCTCTGGCTCGATTCTTTTACTTCTCAAAAAAGGCATGGAAATAAACATATGAACCTTGGAGTCTCTTGAATAAAAGTCATTAAAATCTTGGGAGACTCTTGATCAAATGATTTGAATTGTTTGCGGATCAACTTCGACTTTTTACAGGTGAAATTCACTGGAGCTAAGGGACTGAAATTTGATATCTTTGATCCAAATTCTTCCTAAAAAATGTAGTAAAGAAAAAAAACCATTTTTTTGGATTTTAATCAATGGTTAGTAAACATAAACATAAACTTATATCAAACAAACAAGAAACAAGGGTGCCCGGTGATCGCTCAAGAATAAACCTACAAAGGAAGGCAAAAGAGAACTAAAGCTTGCGATCTTGTTTGTGGGATGAGATGCAAATGATATGTGGGATCTTAGGGTTAAAAATTAGGATATTACAGCTGCCCCTATTTAAGTTTCTTCTATCTGGAGATATGAAGATTGACATCTTTGTCTCGGTCAGATAGAAAAGACTTAAATATAACAAATAAACCCAATTTTTGGCCCTAAGAGGCCATAAAATGACATGATTGGGCAACGATATGCAGACACAAGACCTCTGTGGGGAGAAAATGCCATGGGAGACAAACAAACGCTGGGGAGCAAAAGAAGAAAAGAGACTCCGCAGGGGAAAACAAAAGAGCAAGATCCTATTCCGATAAAGGAAAGGAAACGACTCAACGGGGGAAGGGATACCAATTGTCGGTTATTGGGAAAAGATACTCAAACCAAAGAGAAGAGGGGAAATACTTTCTACCAGTTACTGAGTAGAAAATAAGTATAATAAACCAAAGGAAAGATTACCGACTACCTTTCACTGGGTAGGAAATAAAGATAACCAACCCAAAAATGGGGGAGACAAATCTACCTACTACGTGTCACTGGGTAGAAAATAAAGGCAACAAGCTCGGGAGTAAGGATTTCCTTTTACCAGTCACTGGGTAAAAACAAAGGATAGCCAACCAAAAGGGGTGAGAAATATTATCTGTTACCTGTCACTGGGCAAAGCAAAGGAAATATACTCAAAAGGTGAAAAAACATTACCGGCTACCCGTCACTAGGTAGAAAATAAAGGCAATGAACTCACAAGGAAAAATTACCGGCTACCTGTCACTAGGTAGAAAATATGACGGTAACTGACCAAAAAAGAGGAGGAATATAACCTACTACCTGTCACTGGGTAGAAAATAAAGGCAATATACTCAAAAGGTGAAGAAACATTACCGGCTACCCGTCACTAGGTAGAAAATAAAGGTAATGAACTCACAACAAAAGATTATCGACTACTTGTCACTGGGTAGAAAATATGAAGGTAAGTAACCAGAAAGGGTAAGGGATATTATCTACTACCTGTCACTGGGTAGAAAATAAAGATAATATACTCAAAAGATGAAAAAACGTTACCGACTACCCGTCACTAGGTAGAAAGTAAAGGTAATGAACTCACAAGAAACACCTGCTACCAGTCACTGGGTAGGGTATTTCAAATGTCCACTACCTGTCACCGGGTAGGACAAACTCGACTACCTACCACTAGGTAGGAGAAGGAAATAAAGGTCAACTACCTATCCCTAGGTAGGACAAACATACTCGACTACCTGTCACTGGGTGGAACAAACATACTCGACTACCTGTCACTAGGTAGGAGAGAGAAATATATCATCAGCTACCTCGCACTGGGAAACTCAAATCACACAACAAACTTCTCGAATAAAGAGACAACCATTTGTTGAGGATGAAATATCAATAACTTTGTCGGGAATCTTCAAAAGAGATACGGGCAGGTTAAATCATACAACAGACTTCTCAAATAAAGAGACAACCATTTGTTAAGAATTTCACAACAAACTTCTCACTGGGACTTCTTCCACAAAGATTCCATTTGATGGAAAAGCTGGTCGGATAAGGATCCATCATAAACTTCTCTGTTGAGGATGAACTAGAGAATTGCCATTTATTGCGAAGATACAGATAAATTTTTGGACATTACACAAGCTGCTCAAATAAAGAGGCTTCCATTTTTTACCAGGTAAGGTTTACCTTGCTGGGGACATACAAGTCGCTCAAATAAAGAGGCTTCCACATGAAGTCATACAAGAAATTACCAAGAGAGTGTTATCAAAACACCGTTGGGGAAATTCAAATCTTTATCTTCTGATGGAGATTAATAAACAGATTCATGCAGAGGAAAGTAAATCCTCAAAAGGGAGAAATAAATACCTTTTCATCATCCAGGTTTCACAGCCCAGGGAAATCCAAAATAACTGTTGCAAGAGACCAAAGTTTAATCCAGGAACAAACTGAAGAGAAACGGTCAAAGAAGACTCGACCCCATGAGGAAATAACTCAACTGGGGAATAATTCCATCCAAATAAAAGCTGGGGAGGAAAGCTAAAAACAAACATCTTCCACAAGGCATAAACTCAGTGAGGAATTAGAAAGGATGGGAATTTTCTGCTTAGGGGTCAAAACTCTAATGGAGAAAGGACACACGCACTCCGTGGGGGTAACAACACCAAAGAGAAAAGAAACACCAACACAAATGAAAGATGCACAATGCAACAAAAACATGCTACGCTCAACAAAAATTAATGTGCATGCAATTCTTATGAGTACAAATATGATGACAAAATAGACAAAAAGGATAAACAGAGGGTGAACAAAACATCACAACACCACATGAAATACTTGGCTAATCTCTACAAGCTGGAGACATCACTGGAGATCGTGCTAGGGATTAGCAACAAAAATCCTGCAAGGAATAAGAAAAAGCCATCAAAGGGAAATAAATCCTACTACAAGACTTAAATACCACTGTGAAGAGAAAGATACTGCTTGGGGAAAATCCAAAGATCAATCTTCAATAATCAGTAATCTGAAAATGGGATAAAAACATTAACTCTGCTTTAAGGACAAAAGATAAATTTTTGGGGAAACATCAACCCAAATCTTACTTATTCATCCTGGGGATAAGAATAATCCATTCGAACCCGGCTTCAAAAGGATGAAGAGATCTGCTGAGGAAAATAATGGATCCCCTGGAGGATTGTAATCATGTAAACATCTATACAAACTCCATTGGCAAATAACAAAGCTCTTCTGGGGATATAATAAAGAATTCTGAGAAACATCCAATTCTGAAGGAGATATCCTGTGTAACACCCCAAATTCTTAGAATATTTATTTAATTTATTTAAATATGAATATTCACATTTTTGGTGATTTTCGGTGGTTCGTGTGAATATTGGGAATTATGGATTTTGAGTTATTTATATAAATAATAGTATATAATATGAATATATTGGTATTATTATTAATTTAAATTAATATAAGTGAATTAAGGGCAAAGTGAACATTTGAGGAGGAGTTAGTGAGGGTGAAGTTGGAAAGCCCAATTTTAAGGCCCAAAGTTAGGTTTTACAAAAAGGAGTTTTGAGGGAATTAGGATTCATTCTTGTTAGACCATGAAAAGGGAAGAAATAAAGGCCAGAGCTATGAGGAAGAGGATTAAGGCAAAAGCTTCACGAGGTCTCCAAGAATCAAGGAGAAAGGTTTAGAGTCGGCAATTAAGGTTCAATGTGTTTAAAGCTGATTTAAGGGTTTATAGATTTTTGATTGAATTGTTCTTGCCTTTCTGATGGTGAGTTCAATGAGTTTAAGAGATTTGAACTAATGGTCTGATAGGTTTGAGGCTGATTTGAGATAAGGGAAATTAGGCCTCCGTGGCAAAAAAAATTTGTTGAGGTTTTAAACGTATAAGGCAATTGATTGTGAGAACTTTAATGATTTTGGGGTATTTTTAAGAAATTATGGGAATTGGAGGCGTAAATATGATATGGGATTGGTCTAATAAGTCGTAGATTTTGTGCCTTTATCGTCGTAATACCTTAGGAATGATTTAGGGATGTTTTTAGGGCATTGGGGAAGGAAATCGTAGAAGTTTTTGGGATAGTTTTGGTGCTGGTGTGTAACAGTGATTTGCTGTAATCGTGAGTTCGCACGATGAACATTTGCCTTAGACTCGCACTGCGAACTTACTAGCAAATGTAGCAGAGTTTCGCGAATTCTGATCTTGTGCAGTGATGTCTTGATGTTTTGATATTGTGATTTCCTTGATGAATTACCATGAGACTGTATCAACAAACTCCATTGGGGAACTATATCAACAAGAACAAACTCCATTGAGGAAAACCCTAAGTTTTGCGCTTTGAGATCTTACCATTCTTGGGATAACTATTGACATTCCTTTTTATATTCATAAATCAAAGAAAAATGTTTTTAAAATTTTCAAAATTTAAATCAATTATTCACATTTGTTTCCAAAATCATCATAAAAAATAAAATGAAATTCTATAAACAAAAACAAAATAAGTATTGCAAACAAAGGGACAAAGGCCCAAATTTTATTGATAGAATGGTAGTCCGCAAAAAGGCGTAACTCCACGGATCATTACAAAATTTGAAAAATGGAAAGTACAACGAAAAGGGCTACATTGAAATACAATGGCCACTATTCTCCCAAACAACATTGAATTCAAATTGTGCTTGAGACTTCAGCTGAGGATAATTGAAGTAAAGTCCTCGATAGGAAATGTTGCTTCAAGCGATCAAGACCAGCCAAATGCAGTTACTTGCCATAATCCCTTACTTTTACCTAGATTGCCCCTTCGGGTTTTCAATCTACCGAGACGATTATTTTCTGTTTTTGTCTCTAATTGTTTCCTGGACCGCCTTTTCGGGTTTTCAATCCACCGAGACACTCATTTTTTCCTAAGTCGCCTTTTCGGGTTTTCAACTTAGCGAGTTGTTCTTTTATCTTTTTAGGTGAAGTATTTATTGACTGCATCGACATTCACAGGACGAGTGAACTCTTCACCATCCATAGTTGTAAGAATTAATGCACCGCCAGAGAGGGCTCTCTTAGCAACATATGGGCCTTCATAATTTGGAGTCCACTAGCCCCTAGAATCATTGGTAAATGTCGAGTTATTTTTGAGCAAGAGGTTGCCTTCTCTAAACACACAGGTCAAACCTTCTTATCAAATGCTTTCTTCATTCTCTGTTGATACAATTGTCAATGACACAAGGCCTTCATCCTTTTCTCTTCAATCAGATTCAACTGGTCGTATCTAGTCTGACACCATTCAGCCTTAGACAATTCATCTTTCATTAAAACTCTCATAGAAGGGATTTCAACCTCTATGGGGAGCACTGCTTCCATGCTATAAATAAGAGAGAAAGGGGTTGCCCCTGTTGAGGTGGGGATGGATGTACGATACCCATGTAGAGCAAAAGGGAGCATATCATGCCAATCCTTGTATGTAACAACCATCTTCTGAATGATCTTCTTAATGTTCTTATTAGGAGCTTTAACAACCCCATTCATCTTAGGTATGTAAGGAGAAGAATTATGATGCTCAATCTTAAACTCATCGCATAATTCCTTCATCATCTTGTTATTTATATTCGACCCATTATCAGTGATAATTTTGCTCGGAATACCATACCGATAGATGATTTGGTTCTTGATAAACCAGACCACTACCTGCTTGGTCACATTGGCATATCATACCGCTTCAACCCACTTGGTAAAATAGTCAATAGCCACCAATATGAAACGGTGTCCATTCGACACTTTAGGCTCAAACATATCAATACTCCACATGGAGAAAGGCCATGGAGAAGAGATAACATTGAGAGGAATTTGAGGCACATGAATTTTGTTAGCATAAATCGGGCATTTATGACACTTCTTCACATACTTACAATAGTCAGATTCCATCGTCAACCAATAGTAACCTGCCCTTAACATCTTCTTAGCCATTGTATGTCCATTGGCATGGGTACCAAATGATCCCTCATGAATTTCTTTCATCAACATGTCTACTTCGTGTCTATCCACACATCTGAGGAAGATCATGTCATAATTTCTCTTATACATCACATCATCATTCACGAAGAAACTACCAGCCAATCTTCTCAAAGTTTTCTTATCCTTCTCGGATACCCCAAGTGGGTACTCTTGATTCTGAAGAAAGCATTTAATATCATAATACCAAGGTTTATCGTCAACAACCTCTTCAACTGCAAACACATGAGCTGGTCTATCAAGGCGCATAACATCAATTTTTGGCACATCATTCCACCGTTTTACCATAATCATGGAGGATAAAGTCGCTAAAGCATCTTCCATTCGACTCTCTGCTCTTGGTATATGGTGAAACTCGACCTTATTTAAGAAAGTTGAAAACCTTCTTGCGTAATCACAATAAGGAATCAAATCAGGTTGACGTGTCTCCCACTCCCCTTTAATCTGATTAATCACCTGAGATGAATCTCCATATACATCAAGGATCTTAATTTTAAGATCAATAGCTTCTTCCAAGCCCATAATATATTCTTCCTACTCAGCCGCATTATTTGTGCAAGTGAAAACCAACCTTGCAGTGAAAGGAATATGAGAAACTTTCTGAGAAATCAAACCCCATCGGGATCCAGGCTCAGGTCCTTTTTTAGGTAATGGTTCCTCATAATCTTTAACCTTTAGATACATCACATACGCATCAGGAAAATCAAATCGGATAGGTTAATAATTATCAATTGGCTGGTGTGCCAAATGATCATCCAAAACACTTCCTTTTATCGCTTTTTGAGTTTGATACTCGATATCATATTCTGACAACAACATTTGCCAACGAGCAATCCTCCCAGTTAAAGCAGGCTTTTCAAATATATACTTGATTGGATCCATTTTAGATATCAATCAAGTTGTACAATTTAACATATACTAGCGGAGGCGCTTGGCAGCCCAAGCTAAAACACAACATGTCTTTTCAAGCATTGAGTACCGAGACTCACAATCAGTGAACTTCTTGATCAAATAACAAATGGCAAATTCTTTTCTTCCAGATTCATCTTGTTGACCCATAACACAGCCCATAGACTCTTCTAGCACGGTTAGATACATGGTCAAAGGTCTTCCTTCCATGGGAGGAGACAAAACAGGAGGTTCAAATAGATACTCTTTAATTCTTTCAAAAGATTTCTTACAATCTTCTATCCATACACAACCCTGATCCTTACGGAGTAGCTTGAAGATCGGCGCACATGTGGTAGTCATATTGGATATAAATCGGGAGATATATTTTAAACGTCCCAAGAATCCTCTTACTTGTTTTTCTGTTTTGGGTGCAGACATTTCTCGAATAGCTTTAACTTTACCAGGATCAACTTCAATGCGTTTCTGATTGACAATAAAGCCCCACAACTTTCCAGAACGGACACCAAAAGTGCATTTATTAGGATTAAGATAGAGCTTAAACTTTCTCAAATGTTGAAACAACTTCAATAAGTATTCAATATCATCTTCTTCATTCTTCGACTTACAAATCATATCATTCAAAGATACCTCAATTTTTTTATGCATCATATCATGGAACAGAGTGGTCATAGCTTTCTGGTACGTTGCACCAGCATTTTTCAAACCGAAGGGCATCACTCTATAATAGAATGTTCCCCAAGGTGTATTAAATGTTGTTTTCTCCATATCCTTAGGTTCCATCTTTATTTGATTATAACCAGAGAATCCATCCATAAAGGAAAAGATATTAAATTTAGCAGTATTATCTACCAATAGATCAATGTGTGGCAGTGGAAAATCATCTTTCAGACTTGCTTTATTCAAATCTCTATAGTCAACGCACATTCAGACTTTTTCGTCTTTCTTTGGAACAAACACAATATTGGCTACCCATTAAGGATACTCAGCAGTCACAAGAAAACCAACATCAATTTTCTTCTGAACCTCCTCATTAATCTTCACACCCATGTCAGGATAAGTTCTTCTCAATTTTTGCTTCACAGGTGAACATTCAGGCTTCAACAGCAAACGGTGCTCCACAATATCAGTATTAAGACCAGACATGTCTTGATAGGACCAAGAAAACACATCAACATATTCTCTAAGAAGTTCTACCATCCTCTTCTTAACACCTGACTGAAGCAGTGCCCCAATCTTGACTTCTTTCTTATCATCTTCAGAACCCAAATTAACCAATTCCACCGGCTCTTCATGAGGTTGAATGGTTTTTTCCTCGTGCTCAAGCAATCAAGAAATTTCATCAGGAATTTCTTCAACATCCTCCTCTTCCACTTCAAACACAGGGAACTAAAAGTTGGGAGAGGGCATAGGGTCATTATTTTCAATGGGTTTAACAATCAATCTGCATAATGATTTATGTTTAATTTTAGAATGTGAACAAGAAGTGCAAGTATTATGCAGATAAAAGTGATCATAACATTATTATTATTTTGGTTTTTTATGTTACCATTTTCAAAAATAAATCAAAAGAGGGAAAACAAAATATGGATAAACAAAATAACATTTTATTGATGATGAGAAAAGTTGAAACAAAACCCTTACAAATTCACTTTCACCTTGGGCAGAGTGAAAGGATTTTTGAAAGAAACCAAAAACAAATTACTTTGAAACATGAACAACAATAGGAATGTCAACATCGATCCAATTCTGGCATATCAGCCCATGCGTCACAAAGTTGGGTGTTTCTTCCTCTTGATTATCCTCAATGATAGTACTGACTTCATACTCAGGTCTCTTAAGTCTTGGTCGAGGAGAGTAGAAGGGTACATATGCATCTTCTGTCTCAGAATCATATCTCGGATCTCCCAAATAAGGCTCCTAGTCTTCAGCAGGAATGGAATCATTTTCAGAACCATATGAGATGTAACCTTCAGAGTCATCTTTAATAGTTGCAGCTGTAGAATGATCTTTGGTATGTATGAGCCCAACACTTCAGAAAACATCATGAATTCTCTTAAGCTCTTTGCGGGTTGAACCAGATGTAAAACCTAAACTAGCTCTATCTCTTTTCTCAGAAACTTCAACAACTCGGCCCCATGTATCAGCTAGCCACTCTCCAACACATGTTGTGCATCTTTTAGAGAAGGCATGGACACCCTGTTCTTCTTAACAACATTATCAACCACATAAAGATCCTGGAACAGAGTTCCAATAACTTCGCCATCATCAATATAAGAAAAAGACGACAAACTGCTTGCCAACATAACATGTTCTCCACCAACAACAAGTTTTCCATTCTGGACAAATTTCAACTTTTGGTGGAGTGTCGAAGTGATAGCTCCGGCTTCATGAATCCACGGGCGTCCTAGAAGACAACTGTGAGCAGGATGAATATCCATGACTTGAAAAGTAATCTGGAATAAACACGAACCTATCTTGATAGGGAGATCAACCTCTCCCATCATAGTTTTCCTTGAGCCATCAAAGGCTTTCATAATGACCCCACCGAATCTCATAGGAGTACCTTGATAAGACAATCTGGACAAAGTAGATTTTGGCATCACATTCAATGATGACCCAATGTCAACAAACACATTGGATATAGTGTTCTCCTGACAATTCATGGAAATATCGAAAGCCAAATTATGATTTCTTCCATGCTCGGTCAACTCTTCATCACAAAAACTTAAATTATTACATGCAGTGATATTGGCAACTATGTTGTCAAACAGGTTAACAGTCACATCATGATCTACATAAGCTTGTTCTAATATTTTCTGCAATGATTCACGATGAGCCTCAGAGCTCATTAACAGAGATAAAACAAGTATTTTTGATGGTGTATGCAACAGTTGATCTAACATATTATATTCAATTTTCTTGATCAATTTCAATAACTCATTATTATGTGATTTTTAGTTCACGTCATTGATTGATCAGATTCAACAGAAGTCTTCAACTGAGTTTACTTACCCATAACATCTTCACTCGTCTTCGAATGTACATTAGAAAATACCCTACCACTTCTGGTTACGCGTCCTACATCTACAATAGTCACAATTGAGGGAAGAGAAGGAATGAGAACCTCTTTTCCATCCTCTAATATAGTAGCATTATATTTGTAGGGAATAGCTTTATCTGATTCATACGGTACTGGGCCAAGCAAATGGATGACCAAAGGTGTCACAGTAGATTTCTGACTATCGTAAAAAATTACAACTCGTTCTGGGATGTTGAAATGTGGAACTATGACATTCACCTCATTCTCAACTTCATTTCTGTTTGTAGTAACCTAAATCAAGTTCTGATCAATCATCTTTTATAAGTCCCTCTTTATAATCACACACCCATATGGGTTTACCAAACAAATACAAAAATCGACATAATCATGTTTAATATCATGGAATTCACTCAAAGTAGCATGCATTTCCACAAGCGACCTCCGAATCCAACGAATATAAAAAATGTGGTATGTACCAGGACACCCATATACATATTGACAGTCGCATTACCATGATTAGGCAACAAATTTGATTCCACATTTGGATTGGTATCTTCAAAAGACAGAATACCACTTTTTACGAGCTTTGCAACTTCATATTTCAGAGGATAGCAATTTTCAATCTCATGCCCAGGGACACCCTGATGAAATGCACAATTGGCATCTGGCTTATACCACCATGGGATATCAGTAGGAGCATCTGGCAGATCATAAGTCTGAACCAAATTCTTCTTTATCAAAGCCGGAAATAATTCAGTATACGACATTGGAATGGGATAAAATTGCACTTTCCTATGCACATGACCTTGCTGAGTTGTTTTCTGTTGGAAACGTGGTTGATAACTCGAAGTAGCTTTAGAAGCAAGAGCGACATTCATGAATGGCATAACAAACACTATATGTTGGTGATGATGACTACCATTTTTTTCACAACCTGTATCTTTTAGACCCCTCTTGAGAGATGGCATTAGTTTCTCCATATTTTTTCTTAGAAAAACCAGTGCCAAACTTCTTCATATTTCCATAACTACCTTCTTTATTCTGGCATCCCTCACAGACATCTTCCTCTAATCTCATTCCCATATTAACAATTTTTGTGTAATCACTAGGAGCACTTGCAACCATCCTTTCATAGTAAAACGAACCCAAAGTCTTCAGAAAGATCTTGGTCATCTCTTTCTCTTCAAGCGGAGGGCTTATCTGAGCTGCAATCTCGCGCCATCTTTGCGCGTACTCTTTAAAAGTTTCTTTCTTTTTATGAGACATCACACAGAGTTAATCACGGTCCGGTGCCATATCTAGATTGTATTTATACTGACAGACAAAAGCTTCACCGAGATTATTGAATGTTTTGATCTGGGAACTATCAAGTCCCATATACCACTTCAGTGCAGCATCGGTAAGACCATCTTGAAAACAATGAATCAACAACTGATGGTTGTCAGTATGGGTAGACATCTTTCTTGCATACATGACCAAATGGCTTTATGGACAAGTATTCCTTTTGTATTTCTCAAAATCCGAAACCTTGAACTTGGTAGGAATATTCACATTTGGAACAAGATAAAGCTCATGAACATTCTTTCCAAATAACTCTTTTCCCCTTAAAGCCCTGATTTTTTTCTGCATCTCATCAAACTGATCTTTAAAATCATCCATATGATTAGTAACATCCAAACTCTTGTTGGGAGCAGTGTGGAAATATTGCTCTTCAGCATAAGGGGTAGTGTGAACCACAGGTGGCGGTACAGGTACAATAGTAGGAACAATCGAAATCTCAGCATTAGGAACAACATTAACAACTGGAAGTGGTATAGTTATAACAACAAGAATTCTTGGACCTTCAGAAGCAGGAGGTTGATATCCCTCTGGCACATAATTGAAAGGCATGCCCCAAAGGAAACCAGTAGGCATCCGATTTTGAGAAGCATTATCGGGGCCACAAAAATGGGCGTTGATCCGATCTTAGAAATCACAGTTCTTTGCACAGGAGAAGGAGAAGGTGGTGGTGGCATTTTCTGAGCAGCCACCAGAGCTTCCATTGAAGTAGTGAGTCTTTCCATACTATCCTTCAGAGTTGATACCTCTACAAGGAGCTCGCAGTTCTCTTGTTGCAACTGATCCATCTTTTTCTTGAGATTAGCTCGAGTTTTATAATGATGTGACAGCTTGACTGAACGAAGGCCAAAAGGAAACAAATAAGACACCTGGAAAAGGAAAAAACACAATGCACAGAGATGCAAATGCAAAATGAAAATGTTTCAATCAGTTTTCAAGGATCTTAAAGATACAAAGCAATTATAGACAACATAAAGAAATAACACCTTTTGAAATTCTAATAAACTTCTCATTTCATTGAATATTAGAAAGAGTTACACTTGGAAGTACAAGTTACATAATATCAAAATTCAATAAGAAAAAGCTAGGTCCTAAGGAGCATCTGATGACGATCCGAGCTGATACTTCCTTCGGAGTCTCTTAATCTCTCTCTCATAGTTGTCCTTCATGGAAGTCTTCTCTAACACGAGCTGATCCACAATACCCTTCCAAGCACTGGAAGTAAGAGGATGTGATGATGAAGTAGTAGAGGAAAATAAATCCTCTGCATGTCTCTTCACAGCGTATCGTTCAAGCAACTCAATCAAGTCATCTTTCTCCTTCATCTTCTTTTGCAACCTCGTCTTCTCCTTGTCAGAAGCTTGAAACTTACTTTCCCATATCTCTTTCTCTTGCCTAATCTTGGCCAAAGCATCTTGAAGAGTCTTCACATCATCAGAAGAAACAGGGAGTGGCATAGAGACTATTGTAGTCATGGGTTTCTCAAAAGGATAAGGCATTTTGAGCTTCGTAGCTCTCTTTTTCACCTAAAGTGTATAAGGTTCCAAGGCAATGCAAACCTGTCTTCCAAGCTCTCCTCTACCCAACCTATGAATCTTAGTCCAATCATGAGCCATTCTTTTCCTCAAACCAAGAAAGTCATTCCCTCCTTGAAAAAATAAACCCTCTAATAGAATATTTTTAGGCTTATCTTTCAATGTGTAACCAAGCTGACGACGAGCTACACTCGGGTTGTAGTTAATTCCACCTTATGTTCCAAGAAGAGGAACATTGGAGAACTCCCCACAACTATCAATAATCTGGACATTTTCACAAATAGAAGATGACCAAGTAATATCAACGTGAGTGAGGAACATGATCCTCTGAAACCACCTTAAATAATTCTTGTTCTCCCTAAAAACAGATGACTATGGCAAATGCAAGATAAACCAATTGTACAGTAGAGGTGTACAACAAACGGTGGTATTATTCCCCTTAGAAGTATTACTATGGATGGAGAAATATGTGTCACCAAGGAAAGTCGGAATAGGGTTCCCAATAAAGAAAATCCTAATAGCGTTAACATCCACAAAGTTGTCATCGTTAGGGAATAAGACTAGTCCGTAGATAAGCAAAGCAAATATAGCCTCAAACGCTAATGTGCGACCAGCGTTAGCAAATAAAGTGGCTTTCCCAATCAAGAACTTAGAAGTAAAACCCTTGATCCCTCCCATGAACATCAGATTAGCATCAATATCAGATTTCGTCAAATGGGTAGTTGCAGCAATATCTTGAGGCTTAAGAACTTCCTCCAAACCAGTATAAGGAACCTTATCAGAAACTAGTATACCCAACAAATAAGCATACTCCTCCAAGATTGGCATGAGCGGATAATCGGGAAAAGTAAAGCATCGGTAGACAGGATCATAAAATTGTACAAGGGTGTTCAAAATATCGTCTTAAATGTTGGTAGTAAGAATAAACAGAAGCCTCCCATAACGAATCTGAATCCTGAACGATCAACTACCAAGGACACTACCTTTCTCAAATCTGTAAGATCGAGAGTTCAAAAACCGTACTTTTGAGTGTTTCTCCTTCCAATATCCATAATTACAATATTTGTGATGTTTGCAAAGGAAAATCTCTGAGATCCTTAAAACCTGACTGAAACAAAATGCCCGGGAATGTATGAGTGTAAGATGCAACACCCACAAACAAAACACACAAAGCACACAGGTTCAAAGGTTCGGCACGAGCATGGAGCCAAAGGTAAGAACCAACCCACAATGGTGTGTACTAAGGTTATATCATCACCTGTCGAACAAGGTTCTAAAAAAGTTCCTAGAGTCATAATTCCATCTTTTGGATATTATCGGCTTAAACGACTACTCGTCGGCCAACAATATTCTCAAGAGAAACTCGTTTGAGTGTGGTATCATGTAACAACTAATTCAAGTCTACACCTAAATAGCCACCGCACCACGTCCTAGTAAGGACAAGATGGATTAAACGGTTCTAAGGTCCTCAACTTCTCAGGCTCCTAGGTCAGAACAAGTAATACCAATTACGACTACTCGTAAGACATAAGTAATTCCAAAGGGGCCTCCACTGAGCGGGGGATCTCAAGTCAGCTTAGTAAGGACTACTCCACGTAAGCCAACAATACTATACCACCCTCCTATTGTAAGTGCACTCAATTCCGAGTATAGGACTTATCTCACCACATAGATCTCTAGGAACCAAAATAGAACAAGCAATAACAAACAAGTCAAACAAAAAGCGATAAATAAATCAAAGTAGGCGAAACCCACTAGGAAGAAGATATTTCCCCAGCAGAGTCGCCACTTTTCTGTAGCAGTAAAATTGTGAGTGTAAGCTATTGATTAACTTAAATATAAAAAATGCAAGAGTCATCACCGCACTTTTATTTTATCCAAAAAAGGAAAGGAAAAAGAGCGAACAAAACCAAAGAGTTCTAAAACAAGAACAAGAACAGAGATCTGGGTAAGGGGGTTGGTTACGCAATGGGAAGGTGTTAACACCCAAAACGTCTATAGTACTCTATAGGAGCCCTTTGAAATATTTACGCTTTTTGGTTTGAATACAAGTTTGTTTGAAAAGAGGTTGGGGATATGAGAAGAGAATTATTTTTAAGATTTTTGTGTTTGGAGAGACTTATCGCCTCATGCCTACGTACCCACAAAGTGCAATATAGGATTAAAACCTCGTAGTTCATGGTACAAATATCAAATATTGGTTGGTTTTGATTGATTTTTAAATGTAAAGACAAGTTGTCATTTTAAGGAGAAAACTACGACTAGTCACCCACAAGTATAAGACAACATTTGCATCACCTAAAGATGGAGGATTTTGCTTGGATTATCAACAAGTCTATCACTCAACATCTAAGTGGAAAATGTTAACATCTTAATACTATGGAGAATAGGAGAATTATATCTCAACTATGGAAATGACT
Source organism: Lathyrus sativus (assembly GCA_963859935.3). Classification (NCBI taxonomy): domain Eukaryota; kingdom Viridiplantae; phylum Streptophyta; class Magnoliopsida; order Fabales; family Fabaceae; genus Lathyrus; species Lathyrus sativus. The sequence goes on from OZ012735.1 coordinate 288,172,270, forward strand.
CATGTCTAAACTTTATAAAAAGTTTTAAAATGAAAAGTGCACAAAGGCACAAAAAGTTTGAATGAGGTAAAGTGTTTTTTTATATCTTTTTGAAATTGGTAAAAATATGATTAACATTATTGACATTTATTAAGAAAACTAAAGTTTAAAAATCACTTGACAAAAGTCAAGGTTTTATTGTGAAGTAAAAGAGGGAGAAGATTTTGAAAATTTAAGAAGGGGAGAAGATGGAGTGACTACCTTAGAAAGTAAAATAAAAGCTAGAGATAAGAAGGATCTAACCAACTTGTAGCACACTCCATAGCAAGCCAAATAAGAATTTCATCCATCTTGAGCATAAGCAAATGAACAAGTCAAATAAAAGCAAAGATCCATAATACTCCAAGCATATGGAAAAATAACTAATTCTAAGTCCAAGGATCCAAGAATAGTCTAAGAGGTCCAAGGTCTAAGAATAGTCCAAGAGCATAGCCACAAAGTTAAGAGCACCAATTTTTAAGAGGTTTAATCCTTTATTAGTGTTTTGAATAAGATATGGTTCAAGTGGACAAAAGAAAAGAGTAGAAACATAAATAATAATATGATGTGAGATGATACAAATGAAGCATAAAGATAAAAGAGAGAAATGGAGCAAGAAGGAAACATAAACAAAATTAGTACGATGATATCGTTAGTGATTGGTCGTTAGATAAAATGATCAACGATGGTTAACTCATGCACTTAAGCTAAAGTTGCTGAAAACTTATTAGAGGATTGATAAAATCCAAGTCTCCTAATAATAAGTTTCATCGGCGATAGACCTAAGACAAATAATCAACCATACATGGACTTTCAAACATAGGTTTGAGCCACGAATGATCACTTTCCGATTACGGGATAATTTAGCGCTATGTTAAGCAATCGTAATCGGGTTTACATAGAAACCACAACTATCTGAGGCAGATCAATAACAATGTTATTGCTAATGCATGCTAGAGAAGTGATATGTAGATCACTCTTCGAAAGCAATGTCGCACGAAAAGAAAATAGGTAACGATCTCATCTTCATCAAAAACTTGAAATATGTTCAAACGATATCAAAGATTTTCATCGAGCAAAAGAAAAATAGAAGAGAAGAGGGAATGCCAAATTGAATTACCAAATTAAGATCATTCCATCTTTAAGTTCCTCCACTCATCTTGGTGGATTAAAGCATTAAATATATCATTAACTCAAAGCACCTAAAATGAATTGAATAATTCACTTTAAAGATAGATTTGAATTAGTGAGTGTTTATCCAACTTCATCTACACCCTAAGTCCAATAAATTTAAAGAGGAAAAAACCTTTAAAAGTGTACTTGAGAGCAAAAATCAAAAGGAAATGGGAGAAGAAGAAGAAAGAATCAAAACAGTCCCAAAACAAAGCCAAAAAGGAAAAATAGACACTGGATAACCGATTACCCAAAGCTGATAATCGGTTACCACTACCAAAACAACAGCAAAACAGACCCAAAAAGGCAAAAAACACTGGGTAACCGGTTACCCAAAGCTGGTAATCAGTTGCCACTGCCAAACCAATAGCAAAACAGTCTGAAAATGTGCAGAAACTTGACCAATCATTTCTTCAAACACCTCATGATCAATGATGCAATTGAGCATGAAAATTCAAGTAAAATAACAATAAACAACATCAATAGAACATAATTTGCAAGATCCAAAGATCATGCAACAAGAATCAACAATAGATCACATTGTGAAAGATGTATAAAAAATAACAACGGCGGATCAAGAAATTACCACTCCAAATCTGGAAATTCTTCAAATCAACTCCACAAACTACACTTCAAAGACTTGATATTGATGATGAAAAAGTAAATGGATGAAGGTTTAGCTCAAAGATTAATAAGTTCTAATGATGAACTTACTAACTTTCAAAGGAAGAAAGAGCTTTGGTGAGATTGGTAATTGGAAAAAATTGAGAGTCAAGAAGGAATTTGACAAGGTGATTTTGGCTATCAAAAGCTTATCAAATGAGAGAAATGAGGCATCTATTTATAGGATTTAGTCTTGGAAAATTTGGTGGATTGGAATTTAGTTTGGAATCAAAATTAGGCTTGAAATTTGAATTTAGAGGAAACTTAATGATCAAGTGGTGATTAGTGAAAGTGTATGGTGGGAATTAATTATAATGAGGTAGGGGATTTAAAATGAAGTGATCTAAAATATTCTCATGTTACAATATTTGAATTTGGTGCCAAAAATGCTGCAGAATTTGAATTTGCCAAATTTTTACAAAATTCACGTAGGGTAATCGGTTACCCGGTATTGGTAACCGATTACCACAAACAAAAATGGTGAAAAATGGCCATTATGATGTGCTGTCTTGGCTCTGGCTCGATCTTTTGCTTGTCAAAGATGGCATGGAAATAAACACATGAACCTTGGAGTCTATTTAATAAAAGTTAATCAAATCTTGAGAGACTCTTGATCAGATGATTTAAATTGTTTGCGGATCAACTTCGAATTTTTTCAGGTGAAATTCACTCGAGCTAAGGGACTGATATTTGATATCTTTGATCCAAATTCTTCCTTAAAAAGTTAGTAAAGGAAAAAAACATTGTTTTGGATTTTAATCAATGGTTAGTAATCATAAACATAAACAAATATCAAACAAACAAGAAACAAGGGTGCCCAGTGATCGCTCAAGAATAAACCTACAAAGGAAGGCAAAAGAGAACTAAAGCTTGCGATCTTGTTTATGGGATGAGATGAAAAGGATATGTGAGATCTTAGGGTTAATAATTAGGGTATTACAGCTGCCCCTATTGAAGTTTCTTCTATCTGGAGATATGAAGATTGACGTCTTTGTCTCGGCCAAATAGAAGAGACTTAAATATAACAATTAAACCCAATTTTTGGCCCTAAAAGGCCACAAAATGACATGATTATGCTAATGATATGCATACACAAGACCTCTATGGGGAGAAAATGGCATAGGAGGTAAAAACAAACGCTGGGGAGAAAAAGAAGAAAAGAGACTCCGCAGGGGAAAACAAAAGAGCAAGATCCTATTCCGATAAAGGAAAGGAAACAAATCAAAAGGGGAAGGGATACCTATAGCCGGTTACTGGAAACCGAAGAAAAGAGGGGAAAATACTTTCTACTGGTTACTGAGTAGAAAATAAGTGCAATAAGCCAAAGGAAAGATTACCGACCACCTGTCACTGGGTAGAAAATAACGATAATCAACCCAAAAATGGGGGAGACAAATGTTACCTACTACCTGTCACTGGGTAGAAAATAAAGGCAACAAGCTCGGGAGGAAGGATTGCCCTTTACCGGTCACTAGGTAAAAACAAAGGATAGCTAACCAAAAGGGGTGAGAAATATTACCTACTACCTGTCACTGGGCAAAGCAAAGGCAATGTACTCAAAAAGTAAAGAAACATTACCGGCTACCCGTCACTAGGTAGAAAATAAAGGAAATGAACTCACAAGGAAAGATTACCGACTACCTGCCACTGGGTAGAAAATATGACGGTAACTGACCAAAAAAGAGGAGGAATATTACCTACTACCTATCACTGGGTAGAAAATAAAGGCAATATACTCAAAAGGTGAAGAAGCATTACCGACTACCTATCACTAGGTAGAAAATAAAGGTAATGAACTCACAAGAAAAGATTGTTGACTACCTGTCACTAGGTAGAAAATATGACGGTAACTGACCAGAAAGGATGAGGGATATTACCTACTACCTGTCACTGGGTAGAAAATAAAGGCAATATACTCAAAAGGTGAAGAAACATTACCGGCTACCCGTCACTAGGTAGAAAATAAAGGTAATGAACTCACAAGGAATACCTGCTACCAGTCACTGGGTAGGGTATAACAAATGTCGACTACCTGTCACCGAGTAGGATAAACTCGATTACTTGCCACTGGGTAGAAGGAATTAAAGGTCAACTACCTGTCACTGGGTAGGACAAACATACTCGACTACCTTTCAATTGGTAGGACAAACATACTCGACTACCTGTCACTAGGTAGGAAAAAGAAATATATCATCAACTACCTGTCACTGGGCAGCTTAAATCACACAACAAACTTCTCAAATAAAGAGATAGCCATTTGTTGGGGATGAAATATCAATAACTCTGTCGGGAATTTTCAAAAGAGATACAGGCAGGTTAAATCATACAACAAACTTCTCAATTAAAAAAACAACCATTTGTTGAGAGTTTCACAACAAACTTCTCACTGGGGCTTCTTCCACAGAGATGCCTTTTGATGGAAAAGCTTGTCGGATAAGGAACCATTATAAACTTCTCTGTTGAGGATGAACTAGAGAATTTCCATTTATTACGAAGATACGAATAAATTTTTGGAGATTACACAAGTTGCTCAAATAAAGAGGCTTTGATTTGTTACCAGGCGAGGTTTACCTTGATGGGGACATACAAGTCGCTCAAATAAAGAGGCTGCCACATGAAGTCACACAAGCAATTACCAAGAGAGTGTTATCAAAACACTGTTGGGGAAATTCAAATCTTCATCTTCGGATGGGGATTAATAAACAGATTCCTGCCGAGGAAAATAAATCCTCAAAAAGGAGAAATAAATACCTTTTCATCATCCAGGTTTCACAACCCAGGGAAATCCAAAATAACTGTTGCAAGAGACCAAAGTTCAATCCAGGAACAAAATGGAGAGAAATGGTCAAACAAGACTTGAACCATGAGGAAATAACTCAACTGGGGTATAATTCCATCCAGATAAAAGCTGGGGAGGAAAGCTAAAACAAACATATTCCACGAGGCATAAACTTAGTGGGGAATTAGAAAGGATGGACATTTTCTGCTTAGGGGTCAACTTTCTAATGGAGAGAGGACACACACAATCCACGAGGGTAATAACACCGAAGAATAAAGAAACACCAAAAGAATGCAGGATGAACAATACAACAAAAACATGCTATGCTCAACAAAAATGAATGTGCATGCAATGCATATGGGTACAAATATGCTGACAAAACTGACAAAAAGGATAAACAAAGGGTGAACAAAACATCACAACGACACTTGAAATACTCAGCTAATCTCTACGAGCTAGAGAGATCACTGGAGATCATGCTAGGGATTAGCAACAGAAATCCTGCAAGAAATAAGAAAAAGCCATCAAAGGAAAATAAATCCTACTATAAGGCTCAAATACCGCTATGAAGAGAAAGACACTGCTTGGGGAAAATCCAAAGATAAATCTTCAATAATTAGTAATCCGAAAATGGGATAACAATATCAACTATGCTTTAAGGATAGAAGATAAATTTCTATGGGAACATCAACCTAAATATTCTTGATTCATTCTGGGGATAAGAATAATCCATTTGAACCCGACTTCAAAAGGATGAAGAGATCTGCTGAGGAAAATAATGGATCCGCTGGAGGATTGTAATCATGTAAACATCTACACAAACTCCATTGGTGAATAACAAAACTCTTCTGGGGATACAATAAAGAACTCCGAGAAACATCCGATTCTGAAGGAGATATCCTGGACCTGTCGGGGAAATTAAGAATTTAACCATAGAAAAAAGTCAAGATGTGGGGCATTTTAAATCAATACTCAACACAAGGTGAAAGAAAACCCGACAGGTGACTGCTATATCAAGACTTCTTAGAAGAAAGCAACATTGTTCTCTACTTGGGGAATAATCTAAAGTAAATATGCATAACCTCTATTGGGAATCAACAAAGACAAATCTCTGTATGTGCATTAATATCAAGGAGAGGTTGTCCTCAAAACTTCTCAGTTATCTGGTCATAACCTGGCTGGATGAAAGAAATATACCCAGCTAGAGAAAAATTAGAATCAAGACTTAGCGGGGTAAACCGAACAACACTCGTCTGGTTACCCAAATGAACAAAACTATGCTAAGGGAATATCAGCAAACTCTATTGGAGAAACCTCAACTTAACTCTATTGGGGAGCTGTCAATAAATTCTACCAGAGGAGCAAGAAAATACCCTGATGACGAAAACATCAACAAACTCTACTTGGGAGCTGTATCAACAAGAACAAACTCCGCTGAGGAAAACACTAAGTTTTTCACTTCGAGGTCTTACCATTCTTGGGATAACTATTGACATTCCTTTTTATATTCATAAATCAAAGAAATTTTTTTTTTATAATTTTCAAAGTTTAAATCAATTATTCACATTTGTTTCAAAAATGATCATAAAAAATAAAATGAAATTCTATAAACAGAAACAAAATAAGAATTGCAAACAAAGGGACAAAGACCCAAATTTTATTGATAAAATGGTAGTCCATAAAAAGGCATAACTCCACAAATCATTACAAAATTTCAAAAATGGTAAGTACAATGAAAAAGGCTACATTGAAATACAATGACCACTATTCTCCCTAACAACTTTGAATTCCAATTGTGCTTGAGACATCAGCTGAGGATAATTGAAGTAAAGTCTTCGGTAGGAAATGTTGCTTCAAGCGATCAAGACCGACCAGATGCACTTACTTTCCATAATCCCTAACTTTTACCTAGATTGTCCCTTCGGGTTTCCAATCTACCGGGATGATTATTTTCTATTTTTGTCTTTAATTTTAGTCTGGACCGCCCTTTTGGGTTTTCAATCCACCGAGACGCTCTTTTTTTCCTAGACCCTCAAATCAGTTTTTACTTTGTATTCTCTTCGAATATTATCAGTAGCTAAATCCCCCAATGCTAGGGGGTGTCCCTAATTTGAATATGTAATGACTCTGATATTAGCATTGCAATAAAAATTCCTTTGCTTTTCATAACTAATTTGATCTCTAGTTATTTTTAATGCTTGCCCTGTCGGACATACAGGGCTTGATTTTCAATTAACGATTAGGCTGGACCGTCGTTGTTAATGCTTTTGTTTGGATCATTCTATAGTAGATATCACCTAGGACTAGGGATACCCTATAGAAACTGAAATATTCTAGATAATTTATTGCTTAATTTCATTTGTAATTCTCTATGGACATAGGAATTAGGGTGGATGATTAAAGGTTTTCTCACTAAGGACTTAAGAGTAAACATTCCAAAGAATTGGTAATTAGTTAGTTACAATAAGTTGTTGCAGTATTAATTCAGAGTTGTTACTGAGTCGGATCACACATTTCCCCTAACATGTTACTCATATTTCTTGAAACCACTTAGTCAATTTCCCTCTTTTATTTGCAATTATTTTTATAATTAAACAAAACAATTTCAAAATCCCAAGTACTTTTTTTCAACTGAATTATTATAGAGATTGTATTTCCTACGAAGTCCTCAAGATCGATATTTGGGGAAATTCCCTCATATTACTACATTGTCAAAATAGTACACTTGCTATTTTTCCGATCATGTTTTTGGCGCCGTTGTTGGGGACTGCCAAAATATAAGTTTAATTTTTAATTCAATTGAAATTTTGTTGCTCTATAATTAAAATTTTATTTTTCATTTTTTTTGTTTTATATATTATTTTTTTCTGCTACTACTAATCTGCGTCTAACATTTTTATGAGAGGAGAATTCTCAGCTAATTTTTCTTTTGACGCAGAAATCGAAAGAACTCTACATGTAAGACGTAGACAAGCAAGACTGGCAGATTCAGAAGCAGAACCTTCTCGTCAGCACTTGAAGAAGAAAAAGTCTTTGTTCATTCAGAGCATTCCGAATTAGGTTCAGACTCAGATAAAAACATTGTGACTATGGTTGGAGTTCCACCAGCAGAGAGATTACTTAGTGATTACGGTGAAGCTAATGCACCGGCTGGTAGTTTAACAATTGTAAAGCAACCCATGAATATGGCAAATTTCTAGTTGCATCCGAGCACTATCACCCAACTTGAGAGGAAACCTTTCACCGGAAAGGTTAATGAAGATGCCAATAAACATCTGCAAAGATATCTAACTATATGCATTACTCTCAAGATTACTGGGAACACTGATGAAGTAAAGAAATTAAGAATGTTTCTGTTCACTCTCTCGGAAGATAATGAAGAGTGGTTTTACTCGTTACCCGCCGGAAGTATTTCCGCGTGGGAAAATATGGAGAAGGCCTTTCTTATTGAGTAGTTTCCCGCCTCTATGTATATTTGTAAAAGATATGATATCATGAATTTTAAACAGAAGGAGGGAGAATCAGTGGGCGATGCATATAAAAGGTTCAAATGTTTATTGGTTGCATGTCCTACTCATAACATGGATCAAACTAAACAAATGCAGATGTTTGTGAATGGTCTCAAGCTGAAGACTAAGCAACTAATTGATACGGCAGCCAGTGGCTCATCAAACTTTATAACAGCCACTGACATTAAGAAGATCATTGAAGCCATTGCTACAAATGAGCATTTGTGAAAATTGAAGATCAAATAGAAACTGAAGTAGAAAGAAGGCTTAAAGCAATGAATGTAAGTACTCAAATTGTTGCTCAAGTTCAACCTGTACAAGCTGGGAGATTTGTAGTGGACCCCATTTTAATGCACATCACGTTGTGACTGCCAAACAAATTGAAGAGATAAAGTTTTTGGAGCAGAATAATCCCTATTCTCAGACTTATAATCCAGGGTGGAAGAATCATCCTAACTTCTCCTAGAAAGATCATAATCAATCTCAATATCAACATTAGAAATAGGCTCCTTAGAAAGCAGAATGGGAGATAGCTATTGAAAAGATGGTAGCTCACAATATTCAATTCTGAGAAGAGACATGAAATAATCAAAGGAACACCACAACTTCTATAACAAATCTCGAGGTTCAGCTGGGACAAATAATGTAACAACTCTCCATGCAAACTCAAGGAACTCTCCTGAGCACGACAATACTGAATCCAAAAAATCATGAGATGCTATCACAACAAGAAGTCAGAGAGTCGTGGAAGAAGAGGAAGAAAAAGAAACGAATGATTATCAGTTTATAGAGGTTGAGCTTGAAGTGAGAGAAAATAAGAAAGAACTGGAAAGAGCCTTACCACCTGTGAAGTCAACTGAAGAGAAAAAGAAAGAGGAGGTTAAACCAAAAATCAAGCTATGTTACTCTTAGAGAGTTACAAAGAAGGGTCAGAAGGAGAAAGACTTTGAAAAATTCAGCACGATGTTCAAAAAGTTAGAAATCAATATACCGTTCTTTGAAGCACTCGAGCAAATGCCTTTGTAAAAGAAATTAATGAAAGAGGTAATGGGAAAAAAGAGACCAATGGGTGAGAAGCAGAAAATTTCAACTGAGAAGTGTAGTGAAATATCACAAGGAAGGAGAATCCCTATCAAGCCGAAAGACCCTGGACCTGTAGCAATCCCTAGTAATATAAAAGATATAACTTTCAAGAAGGTTTTTATCGATTCAGGTGCTAGTGTGAGTCTCATGCCTTTATCTATTTTCCTAAAGCTGGGTAATGGAAAAATGAGCAATTTGGGAACAAACTTGAAGTTTGTCGACCACACGACTAAGAGGTCATATGGGCTAGCAGATGATGTACTTGTGACGATTGATGACTTTACCTTCCCAGTTGATTTTGAGATTATGGATATCCCAGAATATGAAGAGACTCCCATCATACTTGGCCGACCATTCTTGCTTACTAGTCCGTGCAATGTTGATATTGAAATAGGTACTCTAACCTTGAAATCTTTTGATGAAGAAATAACTTTAATAGTGTTGGACATCAGGAAGCGAGGTAAAGAGGAAGATATTTAACCTTCAGTTGGAATGATCAAGAAAGTGGAAAAAGGAAAAAAGTTCAAAACCATGTCCTAAAAAAGTCTCTGGTGTAATCTATCAGGTTGCAAAATCTTTGTCGTCTAGGGCACTTAGCAAGACTTCAAACTTCATTCGAGGAGTCAAGATGAGAAAAAGGAAGAACATTGATATTGGATGTGATTTGATACACAAAGTTGCTCTTATCTTTGAACCTGGTCGGTCCTTTGTTATTGAAAGGTTAAGCAACAAAGTGTGGAAGCTGAAATACCCCCTATAATAATGGGGAGTGAGTCGTCGAGCCATGCAACGTTAAACGAAATGCTGCGTGGGAGGCGACCCACATTTTTAATGATTGAGCATTTTCTTTTTGTTGTTATTTTGTTTCGTTTGCAGGTAATAAACGAGACCTTACAAGTGCAAACTAGTATGTAGAAAATGGGTGTTGCATTACTCTCCGACTCCTCTGTAAGGATCTCTGTAAGTTACGTCTCTTCCTCTCTTGTTCTAAAATATTGAGGCCAATGTTTAGTTCAAGTTTGGGGGAGGATTTACTGTTTTGAGTTTTCGTTTTAAGTACTTTTTAATTGTGTTTGTGTGCTTTTGTTTAAAAATCGCTTTGAACACTCACCAAATGAGGACCTTAAAAATTTTTCTTCTGAATACTGTGGTGTGTGAAGTAGTCAGGAAAGTATATAGAGTTTAAGGGAAAAGGAGTTATAACTAGGGAATTTGGGAATGTTTGGAAATTGAGGTATAACCTAAACACCCTAGATTCTCCGGAGTAAGGTAACGAGTCCAACTTGTAGATTTGTGCCATAGTACTTGGATTTGAGAAGTATTGCACGATTAGTTCATAATGATAGTCCGACATGATTAAAGAGAATTACATGTATAAAGTTGATTGAGAGAATGACTTATGGCACAAAAAAAAGTGATGAATAATGACGGTGAAGACAACTGATTCTTCTAAGTTGGGTAACCCTCACCCGGTTACTTAGCCTAACGGCGGTTAAATCTCTATAGTCGTCCCAAAGTGGACTAATAAACGCCAATGCGCAAAAAAAAAGGAATAAAGGTGCCTCGAAAAATTCTCGATCAAATTTTATAGATGTGAGAGAAATCAATCAAAAGTGCCTTAATCTGATTATCCGAATGAAAGGGGAAGAAAATCGAAGAAAAGACTTAAGCTCAAAGCATAGTTGTTTAACACCTTCGCTGACGGACGATTACCAAGAGAACTAGTTTTAACTGATCGGAACAAAGGCTCAAGTATGAGTATTGACACACCTTACCTTCACAAGTCGTTTATTTGGTGTGTATCGTTTGATCTGAAAAATCTTAATGCAATCTTGTTGCTTGAGGTCAAGCAAAGGTTTAAGTTTGAGGGAGTTTGATCAATGGTTTTTATACGTTATTTTACCATTAGTTTTAGTTAATCGTCTTATATTTTTATTTGCATTTTATTTCCTTTTATTGCATTTTATGCATTAGTTTGGTGTTTCCATTGTTTTTAGGTTCAGTTAAGCAATCAAGAAGAACCAGAGAAAAAAGCAGGAAAAACAGCAGGAATTCGAAAGAGTTTTTGGAAGGGAAATAGTGGCCTGACATGGCCACCCATGTCACTTGATACGGCCCGTGTCAGGAGGATATCAAGAGAAAGAAAGTTGAGTAGTAGACAGTGGGCTGACACGGGTGCCCGTGTCACCTGACACGGCCCGTGTCAACAAGTCTGAGGCATGACTAATTTGAATCAAAGAGCCAATACAGCTGCCCGTGTCACCTGACACGGCCCGTGTTGGCTTGGTCGTGTCAGCTTCCAATTTTCTTCATTTTGTGACCTTTGTGATTCCTAAGGGTATTTTGGGTATTTTCTTATTGCTGAGACGTATTTTGAGAAGGAAAAAGGGACTTTTTGGCCAGGAGAAGAATTACACGATCAAGATTGGAGAGATCAAGGTGATTGGGGAATTGAAGGTTTTCATGAGTGAAATCAATTGAAGATCAAAGAATCCTATTATCTTGTAATGTCTAGTTTTTACTTTGTATTCTCTTCGAATATTATTAGTAGCTAAATTCCATGGTGAGAATTGGATATCAAGCTATTGATTAACTTGAATCGTAAATCATTATTCACCACCGGTATTTAATTTATCTAAGGGAAGGGAAAAAGAGTGAATAATCCAAAATATGCAATGAAATGCAAAGCAAAAGAGAATCTAAGGTTCGAGGGTTGATTATACTAAGGGAAGGTGCTAGCATCCTAAGTATCTGTAGTACTCTACAGGAACCTCTTGTTTTATTCGTGTTATTATTGTTTTCTAAGGGTGAACCTAGGGGTTTATTTCCAAGTATGCTCGCCAAGAAGTCGCATCTTGTGCCTATGTATCCTGACGGGAGTGGAACCAGAGCATTCATAGTTCCCCTCAATAAAGGGTGAGGAGCTCTTGACTATGGTCAAGGTTCCAAGGGGGAGAGGTAAGTGTCTATGGAAGAATACCTACATAGAGTTAAGAAACTCTAAACCTAAGGTTAGGTTGAAAGGGAGGCAAGTGTTTTTTATTAGAATTTCTGAAACAGATTAAAAATATGATTAAAGTATTTTTGTATTTTTGAGAAAAGAAACAGATTTTAGTTTTAAGAAAAGAAATACTCGATAAAAGATTGAGGTTTGAATTTGCGTGATGGAGATTTCCAAAGCAAACGACTTATGATAGAAGTAACCACTTGCGTTGTGTCGCAACTGTGAAAAACAACCGGCAGAAAACAGAAGAGTCGCAACCTTTCGTTATTTATCCCAAAGAGAGGGAAAGGAAACAATCGGAAAAACCTAACGAAAAAAGGGAAAGACAAGGTCATAGCAACCATGTTTGGATTCGGGAGTCGGTTACGCAAGGGGAAGGTATTAGCACCCCTCACGTTCGTCGTACTCGACGGGATCCACGCAGTGTTGTCTATTTAAAAGGGTGATCAATCTATCTACGCTAAAGGTCAAGGGACAAAAGAAAAATAAAAGAGAAGTGACTCGGCAGAGCATCGCCGCTCTGTGCCTACGTGCTCCCTCATGCAATAGGAAAGTCAAAGTCAACGTAGTTAGGCTAACTACGGGTGAATGGGGAAAGGTTGCTCGCCAAGACATCGCGCCTTTTGCCTACATACTTTCATCTGGTATGAAAGATCAGAGCAAACTTAGTTCAGGCTAAAAAGAACACCGGTTTGGTTCAAAAGTTTTTTAGGCCTGAGTAGTGTCAACAATCAGTTCTAGCAGTTGGTGTATGCAGCTCGAGCATGGGAGACTTAGGCGTTACCGTTTGCGATAGAACTGAGACTTAACAACACTCTTTTTTGAAAAGATTTTCTTGGATTAAGGACCCCAAAGGCTGAAAAAGGTTTGAAGTGTTTTTGTGTTTTTTAGAGAAGAAGTGTTTTGAATTTGAGTGTTTATAATGCATGTTGTACTAAAGTCTAAAACCTAGGATCGAATGCGTCGCATATCGCCCTAAGGGCGTATAGTAAACACTCTAGGAAATTGAGAGGTAGCCCCTCAATCACCATTTCCCAAGTATAACGTTCATGGCACAATATACATTATCTTTATTAAGTGTGCTAAGATTGTGTGAAGATGAAAAGAGAAGAAAGGACCACTAATGGGAGACTAATCAATCCTAAAAGTTATCATGTAAAGTGGACTTAAAGTTTGGATTCAAAAGGGAACTACACAATTTTATCATGCATGGTTAGGAACCTAATGTCTATCATAACCTCAAGAGGTTAGAGAACTTATAGGGAGCATGGCAAAGAAAAGCCAAAGAAGCAAAAGAAGAAGAAAGAACATGCAAATGAAAATGCAAACATAAGATGCACAAGGAGAATGAAAGTGGGAGGAAAAAAGTGTGGGCAGTAGCCTCCACAAGCTCATCTCAACCAAGCATGCACATGTGAAATGAAACAAAGGAGAAAGGAGAAGTAGAAATGTACAAGAGGCAACCACACAAGAGAGTGCAAACAAATCACATGTGGAAACCTTAGATAGAAGCAACAAAGGAAACACACAAATGAACAAGCAATGAACATAATTTTGACCTAAAAATGAGCATACAACAAGATAAACATGTCTATTATATGAAACAATAAGAGTTGAGAGCTTAATGGATCCACAAAGGTCATTTCCAACTCAAACTAGGTCATACACTTGTATGAACCTCCCTTGGAGGTAACTTGACTTGCAAGTTACCTCAAAATTAGGAAAATGGTTCAAAAATGATCAAATAAAATACAAGAGGTACCTGAATATGTTGAAAAATAGAGGCCAAAAGATCACAATCAAAATCAATTCACAACACCACCAAAGAAATTGATTCACAAGGATGTGTGAACCCCAAAATTTGCCTAACCTTTTTTGTACTTAGCTTGTGTTTCATTGCATTCATTCTAGCATTATCATCTGCATTGCATTGACATGTGTGCAGGAGATCAAGAGGTATGACTACCAACCAAGGGCTACACAAGGCTATGAAGCTATCTAAGAGGCGCATTCAAGTATTCAAGGGTTGATATCCTCATTAGAGAAGTCAAAGATCCTCAGAGAAAGGGTTGGATATAAGAGTGTATGCCTCCTAACTTGAAGGTTGTGAGAATTCATCAGATGATTCTTAATCAATGGAGTTGGACTTGAGACCTTGAGAGAGCTCATGAGAAGTACTGAAAGTCATTTTGAAGCCTAGACAGGTCATTATGCAAAGGATATGAGGCTACCACCAAGATTGGTGCAATTAGGGTTTCATCTGGTCAACCCTAGATCAACAGATGATTTGAAGAAGGTTGAGACCTAATTTCAAAGCCATGTGATCATGGATTGATGTATTAAGATGCTCAAGGGATGATTCCAAGGTCAACTCATCATGAATCAAGAGTGTGAGGAGTTCCTAAGCTAGGGTTGCCATGCTTGACAGTGTAAAATCCCCTGGTTTAGTGCCTAACTTCAAGACCACATAACTCAAGATGTGATTTTCATCTCACCTTGACCCCAACATGATTGTTGTAGAGCATTATCATAACTTTAATTTGATTATTAGAAGTCCTTGATAGGGTTTATAGAACTCAAGTTATGAGTCAGACAAGTTACAGGACATCAGATGAATGTTAATTTGAAGCTTGAAAGTCAACCAACTTGCATGACATTTTTGACCTAGAAAGATGAATCTCATGAACTTTTGGCAAACATGAATGTTGTTCCTTATCTTATTAGCTTTCTAAAAAGTACTAGAAATCCATTATTGGATTTGTAGAACTCAAGATATGAGCTTTGCAAGACAAGGGTATTTTGGGAATTTGGGATTATAGGCCATTTTTGGTTATGGGTCAATTTCACCAACTTAGACACCTCAAATGGACTTTTGTTCAACTTGAAAGTTGTTCAAAATGGTGTTATTTGTCCAACCATGACCCAAGGATTCATTGATATGGATTAAATTGAGAAGTGAATGAAGAAATTTTCATGGAGGAATAATTAAAAGGCATAAAAAGAGAAAATTCTAAAATAATTCTTTTTGATGCAAAACATTACAAGTTTGTGCAATTTTTGAAGGTAAAAGACATTTGGAGTGGATTGGCATTTGTAGAATTCCAAGTTGAAGTTGGTTTCATGGCATAATTCAAATTTTCTTAGGAATGAAGTAACATCACCAATATACACCATAAGATTGAATTGAGGATTCAATCTGGTCCCTTCATGTTCATAAGGTGTTATGCAAGCAATTTGAACCAAAGTGGAAGCTTCTACAAGCCTGAAACCATGACTGTCATGGAAAAAAAGTGGAAAAAATCAGAAAACTGAATTGGATGAATTGGGCCCTGAGTGGGCCAGATAATGATCCAAAACTTCTCTATATAAGTTTCTGAACGAGTTCATAGCATGGTTGGTGATTGGAAGAGCTTGAACCAGGTATGAAGCACTTGAAAAAGTTATTTACAAAGTGAAAATCGAATTTCACCATTGAAGGGATTTCTGGAGAAATTGAGAGTTGAGAAAGCTTCTACCATCATCAAGGATCGATTCTGCATGATTTTGGATAAAGATTGGAGGCTATAGCATCTTCTGTTGAAGCTCAAACCAGGTTTTCCTCTTTTCATAATTATACTCTGTGGAGAATGAATTAGTGTAAATGTTGCATGCGGTTAGGTAGAATTTAAACCATAGACGAATTTAGGTTTGGTTTGGAAGCCATTGGTGAAGTTTCTTGATCATGGATGAAATCTTTAAGGATTCGGTTTAGGCTATATCTTGATGGATATCACGTTTTAGTTGTGGATTCTTGACCAGTGATGAGTGTAGAAGAGATCTGTATACTTTATGTAGAGTTTGGTGATGATTTGCCAAAGTGCGTATTTTCTGTTCATGTGCGTATCTGGTTATTCCTTGAGAGAATGAAAAAAAGAAATAGATCACGATGATCCTTGTGAGGAGACGAGTTGATCTGGATAATTTGGTGAGATTTGGTGTCATCTGATGATTTGGCCGCCGTGAACTTGCCGGAGAAGACGACCGGAGTCTTCTCCGGCCGCCCTGAGTTTCCCCCTTTAATGTTCAGTTCAAAATGAAGAAGATGATGTGTACACCATTAGATCATATTGACTCCATTGACTAGGTATGTGAATCCAAGGCTCGTGGTTTCATCTCAGACTTTTGACTTGTTGACTGGTGATGTGGCACCATACTGATTGTCAGATTTGCATACTTCCTGAAGGAATGGCCAGGATTACGGACTATGGTGATCCATAGTCAAACCAGCCACACGCAAGCGTTAATGAAACGCTGCGTTTCATTTAGTAGTCTCTGAGCACGCGTAGCACGCTCTCCTCACTTAGATGCGTGGACTGGTCTGATGATCCAAGGGCCACGTTATTTTCTGTTTTTTTGAATTTGTTTAATTGGTTTTCTTATTTCTTTTAATTCCATTTATCATTTTTAATTCATTAAAAATAGAAATAATTGTCATAAAATTATGGAAAAAATCATGACTGATCTTTGGCTTGTCCCTGTTTTTGTATGCAATTTGTTTGAGTTTTTGATAAAATTCCCATTTATTGCAGTCTCTTAGATGTGAATTTAGTGCTGATTTTTGTGCTATCTCTTAGATGTGAATTTAGTGTTGATTTTTTGCAGGTGTTATCTAGATACCTTGATAGGTTTGTGTGATTTTTCTTGTATTTTTTTAGAAGCTTTTTAGTGTAGTTTTGAGATAGATCTTTAGGATCATTCCATAGGTTTAGGACCTTTAGATTTAGGTTTTGATCCTGGTTTTTGTACCATAGATTCTTAACACATTTAGGATCATCTAGGATTTTTCTTAGGGTTTTTAGAATTGATCTTCTATTATTCCCCCATTTTACAAGTTGATGGTGTTTTAGGTGATCCTAGTTTAGCACACTTCATAGATTAGTCTTTAAAGGGACCTTTAACTAATTCTAAGCTTCAAATTCCTTCTTGATAGAGTAGAACTTAGGTGGATACCTCTTTAGAACATTGATTAGGCCTTGATATAGCTTTTGAATCCACCTTAGTTTAAGTGATCCTTAGAATATAATCATTGAGGTTCCTTAGAAGTTCAATTAGGTGGGTGATCCTTCCTATAAGTTTAGCTTCCCTCAAAATCTTCCTTGCCTAACTAGGATCCTCCTGGTGAGCATGATTCCTCGGAGGAATTCCATGCATTTTCACAAAGGAGTTGAATCTATGCAAGTTTACTAAGGTAATGGAGTTGGTTGAGTGCCTGTGGTAAGTTCCTGTGTGTAACAGCACAATTTTTCCATAATTGATTAATTGTACTAATTAATTGGTTTATGTGATTTATCTGATTTAAATGGACTATTGGATTTATTAAATTCATATGTGTTAATGGATTTAACTGATTTATCCTATTTGGAAGAATAACGTGGATTTAATAGATATTATCTATGTTAATGATAAGATGAGATATTTTGGTGAGAAAAGGAATGGATAGATATTTTGAGAGAAGAATTATGGTGGAAAGAAAATAGAAGGATATAAAAGGAAAATGGAGAGAAAAGAAAAGAGATAGAAAGAAAAGAAGGAAAAGGAGAGAAAGAAAATAAGGAAAAGGAGAGAATTATGGTTGTTGTTGTATGTTTGTACCAGAGTTTGGAAGCCTCGATTGTTTAGTTGAGATTTGAGATGGTTCATGATCTTAAGAGTTTAAGGTATTTGTTTGATTTTAAAAAGTTGAATATGATGTAGAGGAAATAACTGGGACTTCTGGAAGAGTATGGCTTTGGGTTGAATAACCATTTGAGTGAGACAACATGGTAGCTAAGGTATCGACTTGGGAAGTTTTGTGTATACCAATAATGATGGTAAGGAAGTTAAAACTGATTAAGAAAATTCGGGATATGAGTTTGATCTGTGAAGAGCTTATGGGATTGAGCTTTGTATGTTGAGACTGACTATTGGAATTTTCGATGAGATCCGAGGAGGTCGGAATCCTAATTTGAGTTAAGAGATTAATAGAGTTTAATGGATTAAAGTCGAAGAGCTGAGAATGGTACTATGAGATGTCATGATGGAGTTGTATTTCAGATAGCATGAGTTGGATAAGAGTACTTTGAAAGGAGGACATTGAGATAGATTGAGTATCCATCCAGGTGCTATGAAGATGTGACCGGATTTGAGGAAATTGTTTTGGTGGCCATAGATGGAGGGAGAAGTGGTTGAGATTGTATATGCTGATCAGACTTGTTGAAAGTCGAAGTGTGAACATCAGAGACTGTTGGGCCTGATGCAACCGTTGTTTATTTTGAATGGAATGAGATAGTATTCCCATGGATTTTGTGTCGGGTTTTCTGAAGAAGTTGAAGGAATATTATTCAATTTGGATGGTTAAGAATGGATTAACAAGAGTAACTCGTTACTTACCAGTAAAGATGAATCATTCTGTTAGATGGGAACCTGAGTTTTCCATTGAGATTTTAGAAAGGTTCGTAGACGCCTTGGGTGTCATGTTAAAGTTGGACTCTGTCTAGCATCCGTGGACGGATGGCCGGACAAAGAGAACTATCCAGTATGTAGAAGATTTGTTGAGAACTTGTGTGTTGGATCAGGGGATAGTTAATCGTTGCTGATTGAGTTACCTACGATAATCGCTATCATTCTATTATCGGAATGACATCGTATCAGACTTTGTATGGTAGGAGGTGTAGGATTCCTTTGTGTTTATGTGTGTCTGGTGAGAGTGTTGTACTCGGACCTGAGATTGTGTAAGAGACGATTGGAAAGATCAAGAGGAATCCAAGAAAGGACGTGTTTTGAGAGTTACGATAGTAACTGGTGTTGGTCAAGCTTGAGGTCTCAGAAACACCCACTGTGTTTTACTGATCTGTATCAGAGTGGCGCAGCGGAAGCGTGGGGAAAATAGCATGTTGGACTATTTTACCGCTGTCACTTGTGGGAATTGCATGATGTGTTCATGTGTCTAAGTTAAGGAAGTGCATTCATTCAGATGGAGTGGTGTACGAGTGAGAGAGGATTTGATTATTTAGACATTGCTAGTTCAGGTTGATGAACGAGAAGCAACTTCGAAGTAAAGGGATTCCTTTAGTGGAAGTAGTTTGGGGTTTGGGATGCGAGGATCGTATCCAGAGTTGTTCGAATCAAGTAACATTTTCGAGGACGAAAATTCGTAAAGTGGGGGAGAGTTGTAACAGCCCAATTTTTCCATAATTGATTAATTGTACTAATTAATTGGTTTATGTGATTTATCTGATTTAAATGGATTATTGGATTTATTAAATTCATATGTGTTAATGGATTTAACTGATTTATCCTATTTGGAAGAATAATGTGGATTTAATAGATATTCTCTATGTTAATGATAAGATGAGATATTTTGGTGAGAAAAGGAATGGATAGATATTTTGAGAGAAGAATTATGGTGGAAAGAAAATAGAAGGATATAAAAGGAAAATAGAGAGAAAAGAAAAGAGATAGAAAGAAAAGAAGGAAAAGGAGAGAAAGAAAGAGGAAGAGGAGAAAAGAGGAAGAAGAAGGGAAAAACTTGGAGATCACCAAGAACGACTCCTAGCTTCCGATTAATCAAGGTAAGGGTGAGAAACATTATTATTTGATCAATGTGTGTAGTTATGATGATTGGGTTGGGTTGTTGGGGTTTTTTCACCATTTTTCATGTTAGGGCAAAAAATTGGATTTAATCGGTAGAAATCAAGTTTAATCGGTTAAAAACTGAAATAAATGATGTAGAATAGTCAAGGGATGTTAGACTAAGGTTAATGGAATTGGTTTGGTGAAAGTTGGATGGATTGGTGAGTTTTGAATTTGATAACAGTAAGTGGAAAATTCAGTTCGCAGACATTCGCTAGCGTGTTCACTGAGCGAGCTGGTAGCGAACGTTCGCTAAGCGAGCTAGTAGCAAGCCAGTAGCGAACGGTACCAGACTTGGGCAGAATGCATTTTGTGGTGTTCGCTGGTAGCGAAGGGGGTAGCGAAGGTTCTCTAGGCCTTCGCTGAGCGAGCGAGGTAGCGAATGAAGTCAGTAGCTTCTGTTTGCCTTCACGAGCTTGTTCGCAAGGCGAACAAGTAGCGAATACTCGCTAGGGACTCGCTGAGCGAGTGAGGTAGCGAGCATGACAGATTGTAATTTTCTTGGAGTTTCCATCCGAGGTTGGTTTTCCGATTCTAGTATGATTAACCCTTCACCTTAAGACATAGATTATGCTGTGATATATATATGTTGTGGGTAGCCGTATGGCGTGAATCCTAGATTGTTGAATTAAATTAAATTGTGGTCTTTTGACAAATGTAATACATTGTTTAAGTTGATTAAAAATGTATGAAGAGTGCATGAGAACATATTGTGAATATGTGTGCATTGCTTGTGTTTATGTGTTAAGAGTGCATGAGAACATATTGTGAATATGTGTGCATTGCTTGATAAATATGATGATTTAAAGTATGAATACTTGAATGATGTGAATATGTTGTGTGTGCAATCATGTTATAATTCTTGAAGAGAGGAATTATTTGAATGCATGAGATTAAGATGTCGGTCTTATGTGCATTTTGTTGTTGATTGCATATGCATCATTTAGTCAAGAGGCAATGCTTGCTAGTTTCGTGGAGACTAGTGACTTGTCCCAAGCCTAGAAGAGTGGGTTTGAAAGCTTAGAGGACGGGCTTTTGGTGGTTATCGGTCTAGAAGAGTGGACCCAGTTTAATGTAAACCGAAAAAAGATAACAAGTGTTGGTACCACATGGCATGAGTTTGCATTAAGTTGTATTGAGTCACATAGCATGAATGTCATTGTTATATGAAATATGCTTGTGTGTGGAAATTGTGGATTATGGATGTGTGCATGATGAAACATGTTTTATGATTGTCCATATTTGTTTGTGTATAATATGCTTTATGGAGTATATGATGGGTTATGATGAAGTATAGTGAGAATTGTGAAAATATGCGTATGTGTATGATGTGTGTAAATGAGAATTGTGAATACATGATTATTGTATGGAAGTATGCTTACAAGCATGAATTGATGAATTGAGGTTTATAAATGTGTAATGGTGAGTGTGTAACTATGAGTTGGTGAATAATCCTAATTGTGTATGGATATGGGGATTGGTGAGAATTGATGAGTTTATATGAGTCTTATGGTATATGTGATTGTTGTATGAAAGTGTGCATATGTGTGTGAGTTGTTAGGATTGAGAATTATGGATGTGTGTATAATGAAAAATTCTTGAGTGAATTATCCATATTTGTTTATACACATGTTGTGATGTATATGATGATTATAATGAATTGTGGTGAGAAAATGTGGAATATATTTATTATGTAATTGTGCATTTATATATGATTATACGCATTGTCATTATGATAATATTTCTCACCCTTTTGCTGGAATGATGTCCTACATGACATCGTGCAGGTATCAAGGAGTAGTACTGCTTGTAGTTGCGAGGTTGCTTTTGGCGTAGTTGTTTAGTAATTGATTATGTTGGGTCGATTCATGCTCTGGTCATGTAACACTGGGATCGCTTGGTTTATATTATAGTGATATACTATGTTTTCATATTATTGAAATATTATGATGTTGGCCTTAGTGCCCAAACGATGTTGGTTTATGTGATGAACACGGATGTTTTCGTTAGGGGTATTATGTTATAAAATGAATCCGCTGCTACATGCAAAGTGAAATTTTGTAAAGCATGATTTTATATTGAAATGATAATGAGCATGACAGGTGATTTTGATGTTTTAGAATTTATGTGTGACACCCTTTTGTAAATGCATGACAATTTACTTTGATTATTCATATGTTTTCTGTGGGGTTTAGGAGGGTGTTACATTAGTGGTATCAGAGCAGGTCGGTCCGTCCGGCCAAGTTGTCTAATGTTGGTTGTTTCCTTTGTAGGCGACATGTGTGTGGAAGCACTGTCGATACATGTTTGTTGTCTAACCTTTGTCTGCAGAATCGGGAATGATTCAAGTGGGGAAGAGGGTTGTGCATCTCTAGGATGCTACAAGTGTGGAGTTGTATCTCAGAGTCTGGTTGAACGCTATTATAGTTTGGTAAAGATGGTTTATACCCCATCATGATTTTCGGCTGTCTATTGACAAATTGAGGAACTGATCGCCCTTAATCTCTTGTTGATAGTGGTTGGGATTGTGTTGGATGGGATAGACGTGTCTTGCAAGCTTGGAAGGCGGGAGCAGCGAATTGTTTAGAATTAAGCCAAGTGCTGAAGAATTGTTTTGATGAGTCGGCGCAGGACAGTGTTGAGATGCTTAATTTTGATGGGAATTTGAGTGTTAATGAAAGTGGGAAGTTGGCAGTTTGCCGATTAATTGTGGTTGTCTGGAAGTTATCCTGACAAGATAGTGATGTATAGCCAGGACGTGAAGTGGAGTTGTGATTGACTTAGTTACGGGAACTAGTCCGATATTGAGAGCTCCATATCATATGTCTGTTTGGATAAGTCAAGGAATTAAATTGATCGAGTAGTTTTGAGACTTGTGTCTGGAATGTGTGCTACAACAACAGATTGTGAGATCGAGTATATAAAGGGTAGATAGTGACTTCTGGTGATCACTAAAGAAAGTAAGAGGTGGAATACAATATTGGTATAATTAGACCTTTAAACAATTTGAGAGTTGAAGATGCGTTGAATGGCCTTCTAAGTGTGAAACGTTGTTTTTGTATTGTTGACGTAACGGGAGAACCGTAATTCGGAATGATGCAAGATTAGAAGCATTGGGAGTTATTACAATGCTCTAGGAGATGGTGAAGTAATGACATGGAATTAAGTTATTTATTGATGGAATATGTTTGGATGTTGCAGTAAGTGCGAACAGCGAGGTTCGTGTTTCCGCCAGAACTCACAGATCGAGTGTTCGTTTGGCTTGGGATTTTCCATACTCAATTGAGTAAGTCAATGGTGTGTAACCGATGATATTTGGGTTTACTCGAAGAGTATAGAGGATCATGTTGAGCATCGGGGACTTGAGTTATCAGTGTTTGAGAAGAAGTAGTGATATGCTACTGTGAAGAAAGTTCCGAGAGTTTTTGGGAGAGCTGTCAATAGCTTGTGTGTTGGTTTCACCGAATCCGATAGAACTAATTGTTGTGTTTTGTGATTCTTTATTGAGATGATTGGGAGATATGTTAAGAACAACATCAGCGAGTTTTGGTTATGCTTTAAGGCAACTTAAAGTACATAAGGGAATTATCTGACAAGTGATTTAGAGTTGGTTGTTGTTGTGTGTTTGTACCAGAGTTTGGAAGCCTCGATTGTTTAGTTGAGATTTGAGATGGTTCATGATCTTAAGAGTTTAAGGTATTTGTTTGATTTTAAAAAGTTGAATATGATGTAGAGGAATTAACTGGGACTTCTGGAAGAGTATGGCTTTGGGTTGAATTACCATTTGAGTGAGACAACGTGATAGCTAAGGTATCGACTTGGGAAGTTTTGTGTATACCAATAATGATGGTAAGGAAGTTAAAACTGATTAAGCAAATTCGGGATATGAGTTTGATCTGTGAAGAGACTTCTTATGGGATTGAGCTTTGTATGTTGAGACTGACTATTGGTATTTTCGATGAGATCCGAGGAGGTCGGAATCCTAATTTGAGTTAAGAGATTAATAGAGTTTAATGGATTAAAGTCGAAGAGCTGAGAATGGTACTATGGGATGTCATGATGGAGTTGTATTCCAGATAGCATGAGTTGGATAAGAGTACTTTGAAAGGAGGACATTGAGATAGATTGAGTATCCATCCAGGTGCTATGAAGATGTGACCGGATTTGAGGAAATTGTTTTGGTGACCATAGATGGAGGGAGAAGTGGTTAAGATTGTATATGCTGATCAGACTTGTTGAAAGTCGAAGTGTGAACATCAGAGACTGTTGGGCCTGATGCAACCATTGTTTATTTTGAATGGAATGAGATAGTATTCCCATGGATTTTGTGTCAGGTTTTCTGAAGAAGTTGAAGGAATATTATTCGATTTGGATGGTTAAGAATGGATTAGCAAGAGTAACTCGTTACTTACCAGTAAAGATGAATCATTCCGTTAGATGGGAAGCTGAGTTTTCCATTGAGATTTTGGAAAGGTTCGTAGATGCCTTGGGTATCATGTTGAAGTTACACACTATCTAGCATCCGTGGACGGATGGGCAGACAAAGAAAACTATCCAGTATGTAGAAGATTTGTTGAGAACTTGTGTGTTGGATCAAGATGGATCAGGGGATAGTTAATCGTTGCTGATTGAGTTACCTACAATAATCGCTATCATTCTATTATCGGAATGACATCGTATCAGGCTTTGTATGGTAGGAGGTGTAGGATTCCTTTGTGTTTATGTGTGTCTGGTGAGAGTGTTGTACTCGGACCTGAGATTGTGTAAGAGACGATTGGAAAGATCCAGAGGAATCCAAGAAAGGACGTGTTAGTAACTGGTGTTGGTCAAGCTTGAGGTCTCGGAAACACCCACTGTGTTTTACTGATCTGTATCAAAGTGGCGCAGCGGAAGCGTGGGGAAAATAGCGTGTTGGACTATTTTACCGCTGTCACTTGTGGGAATTGGATGATGTGTTCATGTGTCTAAGTTAAGGAAGTGCATTCATTCAGATGGAGTGGTGTACGAGTGAGAGAGGATTTGATTATTGAGACATTTCTAGTTCAGGTTGATGAACGAGAAGCAACTTTGAAGTAAAGGGATTCCTTTAGTGGAAGTAGTTTGGGGTTCGGGATGCGAGGGCCGTATCCAGAGTTGTTCGAATCAAGTAACATTTTCGAGGACGAAAATTCCTAAAGTGGGGGAGAGTTGTAACAGCCCAATTTTTCCATAATTGATTAATTGTACTAATTAATTTGTTTATGTGATTTATCTGATTTAAATGGATTATTGGATTTATTAAATTCATATGTGTTAATGGATTTAACTGATTTATCCTATTTGGAAGAATAATGTGGATTTAATAGATATTCTCTATGTTAATGATAAGATGAGATATTTTGGTGAGAAAAGGAATGGATAGATATTTTGAGAGAAGAATTATGGTGGAAAGAAAATAGAAGGATATAAAAGGAAAATAGAGAGAAAAGAAAAGAGATAGAAGGAAAAGAAGGAAAAGGAGAGAAAGAAAGAGGAAGAGGAGAAAAGAGGAAGAAGAAGGGAAAAGCTTGGAGATCACCAAGAAGAACTCCTAGCTTCCGATTAATTAAGGTAAGGGTGAGAAACATTATTATTTGATCAATGTGTGTAGTTATGTATGATTGGGTTGGTTTGTTGGGGTTTTTCCACCATTTTTCATGTTAGGGCAAAAAATTGGATTTAATTGGTAGAAATCAAGTTTAATCGGTTAAAAACTGAAATAAATGATGTAGAATAGTCAAGGTATGTTAGACTAAGGTTAGTGGAATTGATTTGGTGAAAGTTGGATGGATTGGTGAGTTTTGGATTTGATAACAGTAAGTGGAAAATTCAGTTCGCAGACATTCGCTAGCGTGTTCGCTGAGCGAGCTGGTAGCGAACGTTCGCTAAGCGAGCTAGTAGCAAGCCAGTAGCGAACGGTCCCAGACTTGGGCAGAATGCATTTTGTGATGTTCGCTGATAGCGAAGGGGGTAGCGACGGTTCGCTAGGCCTTCGCTGAGCGAGCGAGGTAGCGAACGAAGTCAGTAGCTTCTGTTTGCCTTCGCGAGCTTGTTCGCTAGGCGAACAAGTAGCGAATACTCGCTAGGGACTCACTGAGCGAGCGAGGTAGCGAGCATGACAGATTGTGATTTTCTTGGAGTTTCAATCCGAGGTTGGTTTTCCGATTCTAGTATGATTAACCCTTCACCTTAAGACATAGATTATGCTGTGATATATATATGTTGTGGGTAGCCGTATGGCGTGAATCCTAGATTGTTGAATTAAATTGAATTGTGGTCTTTTGACAAATGTAATACATTGTTTAAGTTGATTAAAAATGTATGAAGAGTGCATGAGAACATATTGTGAATATGTGTGCATTGCTTGTGTTTATGTGTTAAGAGTGCATGAGAACATATTGTGAATATGTGTGCATTGCTTGATAAATATGATGATTTAAAGTATGAATACTTGAATGATGTGAATATGTTGTGTGTGCAATCATGTTATAATTTTTGAAGAGAGGAATTATTTGAATGCATGAGATTAAGATGTCGGTCTTAAGTGCATTTTGTTGTTGATTGCATATGCATCATTTAGTCAAGAGGCAATGCTTGATAGTTTCGTGGAGACTAGTGACTTGTCCCAAGCCTAGAAGAGTGGGTTTGAAGGCTTAGAGGACGGGCTTTTGGTGGTTATCGGTCTAGAAGAGTGGACCCGGTTTAATGTAAACCGAAAAAAGATAACAAGTGTTGGTACCACATGGCATGAGTTTGCATTAAGTTGTATTGAGTCACATAGCATAAATGTCATTGTTATATGAAATATGCTTGTGTGTGGAAATTGTGGATTATGGATGTGTGCATGATGAAACATGTTTTATGATTGTCCATATTTGTTTGTGTATATATATGCCTTATGGAGTATATGATGGGTTATGATGAAGTATAGTGAGAATTGTAAAAATATGTGTATGTGTATGATGTGTGTAAATGAGAATTGTGAATACATGATTATTGTATGGAAGTATGCTTACAAGCATGAATTAATGAATTGAGGTTTATAAATGTGTAATGGTGAGTGTGTAACTGTGAGTTGGTGAATAATCCTAATTGTCTATGGATATGGGAATTGGTGGGAATTGATGAGTTTATATGAGTCTTATGGTATATGTGATTGTTGTATGAAAGTGTGCATATGTGTGTGAGTTGTTAGGATTGAGAATTATGGATGTGTGTATAATGAAAAATGCTTGAGTGAATTATCCATATTTGTTTATACACATGTTGTGATGTATATGATGATTATAATGAATTCTGGTGAGAAAATGTAGAATATATGTATTATGTAATTGTCCATTTATATATGATTATATGCATTGTCATTATGATAATATTTCTCACCCTTCTGCTGGAATGATGTCCTACATGACATCGTGCAGGTATCAAGGAGTATTACTGCTTGTAGTTGCGAGGTTGCTTTTGGCGTAGTTGTTTAGTAATTGATTATGTTGGGTCGAGTCATGCTCTGGTCATGAAACACTGGGATCGCTTGGTTTATATTATAGTGATATACTGTGTTTTCATATTATTGAGATATTATGATGTTGGCCTTAGTGCCCAAACGATGTTGGTTTATGTGATGAACACGGATGTTTCCGTTAGGGGTATTATGTTATAAAATGAATCTGCTGCTACATGCAAAGTGAAATTTTGTAAAGCATGATTTTACATTGAAATGTTAATGAGCATGACAGGTGATTTTGATGTTTTGGAATTTATGTGTGACACCCTTTTGTAAATGCATGATAATTTACTCTGATTATTCATATGTTTTCCGTGGGATTTAGGAGGGTGTTACACTGTGGACCTTACCCTGCTTCCCATCTTCATTCTCCTAATCTTCCCTTATCCAATCATACTAGGAACCTTCTTGGGGTAGCATAGTCCCTCCTGTGGGGGAAGTTTGCACATCTCCTGAAGGAGTCAAACCTCTAAAATTTTCCAAATCCATTGAGTTGGTTGAGTGCCTGTGGTAAGTTCCTGTGGACCTTACCCTTGCTTCCCAACATTCAATTCATTTATTTAGGATAGATGCCTTGTTTGATTACCTGTGGAATGAATTCCTTATTTGTCATAATTCCTTTTCTTCATTCATGATTGAGTGGTGTGTTGCATTAGGGTAGCTCATGTTTAGGATAGTCTAAGCGTAGGTGCATGACTGCATTAAGAGGTTGAGTGGGTCTCCCTCTGCTTGCTTGCATTAAGGGTTGAGGTGATCCTTCCCTTGCTTGTGTGTTGTTTTTCTTTTTTATCTGATGTGTTTGCATTGAAAGGTTGAGGTGACCCTCCTTTTGCTTGTCTGTTTTGTGTGTTCTCTTTGCTTGATTGCTTAGAGGTTGAGTGAGTCTCCCTCTGCTTGTATTGCTGCATTGCATTTGCATCTTTAGTGTTTGCTTGTATGTTTATCTGTTTTAATGATTCCAGCAGTTGTGTCTGTTTCCCTTTGACATGATCCCTTAGGACTCTCACTTCCTTTGATAAGGAAGTGATGATAGACTTTTAGGTTGAAACCTTTGCATGATAACGTCTAGGAGTTCCATGTTTCAAACTCAACCATAGGATGAATCCATGGCATGACAACATTAGGGCTTGATAGTCTCCCCTGTAGAGTTCGTTCTCTTTTCATCTCCAAAACAACAGTAAAAAATGTAATAAAGGCAAGTTGGTACAGTGTGTTACGAGCCTTAAGCCATTTGGGAAATGATAATTGAGCGGTTTCCTCTCAATCATCTAGAGTGTTTAGTATATGTCCTTTGGACGATATGCGACACATTCGCTCCTAAGTCATAGTCTCTAGTGTTGTACGAACTACAAATGTCCATAAAAAACACTTCTTCCGTAAAAGACAGAAAACAAATACCAAACCTCTTTTTTGCCCCGTGGGCTCTTAATCAGGAAAACTTTTTCAGAAAAAGAGTGTCGTTAACTCTTAGTTCTACTACAAACGGTAACGCACAAGTCTCCGACGAGCGAGCTGCATACACCAAACTGGTGGAACTGTTTGTTAACCATACTCGGAAAAACAGATGAATCTAAACCCGTGTTCCGTAGTAACCCGAACTACGTTCGCTCTGATTTCTCTGATGAGAATACGTAGGCATAAGATGCGATATCTTGGCGAGCAACCTTCCCCCTTTACCCGTAGTTAGCCGAACTACGTTGACTCTGATTTCTCGTTCTCTGACGAGAATACGTAGGCACGAAGCGCGATGCTTTGCCGAGTCATTTTTCTTTTCTTTTCAGACCATCCTTGATAGATAGATAGTAAACCAACCCGTCAGATAAACACAACAAGCATGGATCCCGTTGAGTACAACGGATGTGAGGGGTGCTAATACCTTCCCCTTGCGTAACCGACTCCCGAACCCAGACATGGTTGCGATGACCTTGTCTTATACCTTTTCGTCAGGTTTTTCCGATCGTTTCCTTTCCCCTTCTGTGGGATAAATAACAAAAGGTGGCGACTTTTCTGTTTTGTCGGCACCTTATTTTCGTAGTAGCGACAACTGGCGACTCTGCTGGGGATCTAACGTCCCCTATGCGAGTCAACCCTAGCGCTTGTGTGTTTATCTGTTGGGTTTGCATTTATTTACCGCGCTTTACTTTCCTGCATTTTACTTTCAGTATAATATTATTGTTGTTGTGCTGTTGCGGGAGGGGTGCTCTGATAAGTGATAAGCCGGACCCAGGCTTGAGTATATACATAGCACTAGAAGCAGATTAGTGGTGAACCTGTATGTTAGGCATGCACTAGTTCCCACGAAATCTGCGCTCAGACGAGATTCTTTGAGATGATTTCCATTTCCAGCCCAGTGGGCCGTTGAAACGATTTCAGATCTAAGGATTGTCGACTCTGGGGACCGATCATTTGTGATTCAGCTAAGTGAGGCCTCTTCAGAAGAGGATGATGCCAAACCAGAAATGGTGAACGTATCATCATTTCCTGAAAGTCTTTGACGCTGATGAATGCATAGGATGTCGTACCTTTATCAGTGGATAGGTCCATACCTGTGAGTGGGGGCTGGGTTATGCAGGAAAACTTTGACCTTCAGACAACCTGGTTTTCTCTACGGATTGAATCAGTACTATTGGTATCAGTAGGCCCTTATTATCAAAGTTGTGTTATATTCTCGCCGAAGCAGAATTATGACTTGCCACTTCACAGCACAACACTCTTGATCTCCTGCTGCATCTTGCATTTGCATTTACATTTTCATTTGCATTACATTTAACACGTATATATGTTGCAGGTGTGCGTTCCTTCTCGATTCTAGCAATCTTGTTCCCTTTTTGTCCGACATGGAACCCAACTTGAGAAGAACTTTGACTTACAAGTTTCCTACACCAGATATTACCATGTTGCAGAGTTTGATTTCTTTGGCTGGTAAGGAAGTGATGAAGGATTTCAGGGGAACCTATGGGAAGCTGCTAAGTGTTGTGTGCAAGCCATCTTTGTATGAATTGAATGGACTTTAGACTCTGCTTTAGTTTTATGATCCTCAGTTGCGTTGCTTCATGTTTCCGAGTTATGTGATGGCCCCTACATTGGAAGAGTTTTCTGTCATATTGGAAGTACCCATTCTTGCTCAGGTACCCTTTTATCCTACTGACAAGGAGCCAGATCTGGCTAGTATTGCTACAGCTTTGCATATGGAGGTTTCTGAGTTGAAAGGAAGAACAACCAGGAGAAACAGAGCTTATGGATTCCCATTACCTTTTCTGGCTGATAAAGCCCGACTCTTCGCCAAGAAGGAATGTTGGGTGGTATTCAAAGCTATTTTGGCATTATGCATATATGGTATCATGTTATTCCCCAATATCCCAGACTTTGTGGATGTGGACGCTCTTCATATTTTCGTTTCAAGGAATCCCATCCCTACCTTGCTCGGGGACGTGTATCATTCGGTGCACTATAAGAACGAGAATAGAAGAGGCAAGAGTGTGTCCTACTATGCTTCACTATTTTATAGATAGTTTGTCACTCATTTGCCTAAGGCTGACTCTTTCTTAGAGACTGCAGAGACGAAGGAGTGATCTGAGCGCCTGATGAGTTTGTCTGCCGAAGACATTGATTGGTTTGACAGAGATCGCCTGGGGATTGAAATCATTTACAGCTGTGGGAACTTTCCTAACGTCCCTCTGGTTGGTAGGAAAAGCTGCATCAATTACAATCCGTCTATCGCTATCAGACAGTTTGGGTATGCCTTGAGGGGCCCTCCTAAGAATGAGGAGGTACAGGAATCTCTGTACCTCACTGGCACATTGGAAGGGGATGATTTGGCCAGATTTGAACACGCCTGGAACAACGTGCACCAAAAAGGGAAGACCTCATTGGGGAAGAGCAATAGTCAGGCTTATGCTCCTTATGTGACCTGGATTCATAGCAGGGCAGAAAAGGTGATGATGCCCTTTCCTCTCGTCAAGCAGGATTGCCATTCAGAGCCTACTATGATTGAAATTCAGAAGTATAATCAGCTTCAAGCTAAGAATGAAGAGCTGATGAAAGCCAACGAAGAACTGGAAAAAGAAATCGCTCAACTCCGAAGCGAGAAGAACAAAGTCGTATACACCTGCAAGAAGCAGACAAAATTGATAAACCACTTGGGCGCCAATTTGACCAAGGAGACTGATTCTAGAGAACGTCTTGGATTAGACCTGAAGGTTGTGCATAGTGTGTTGACCACTAAGAAGCAAGACCTGGATAGGGTGTATCTGAAGTTATCCAAATACGAGAAGTTATGGAACAACACTTTGACTAGCCACAAAGAGCGAGAGGAGAAGCTGAAGCAACAAATAGCCAACCTGGAGGCCCACATTGAGATCAAGGACAAGAAGATAGAGGCCGAAGCCTCACTTCGACGAGACGTTCAGTACATATTGGTTGAAACCAAGGCAAACCTGCAGGATTGTCAACTCAGAGCTGATGCTAAGAGGTGTTGGGTGGAAGACTGCTCTGGAAAAGGTGCTTGCGGGGACGTTGCCAAGGATCTCCAGGATACCATCAGGCAGAGGGATTTGCTGATCCGGGGTCTGCTCACCCAGCCTGACCATCCCACTACGAAGAAGATATTGGAAGATTTCCATGCCCGTAGCCGCACTTGATTTCCTTGTATTTCTTTGTATCTTTTATGCATTGATATGCTGACCACCACCAGGCTTGTTGGTTGGGGTCACACCTTTTGCTTCAGTTGTATTCAATTACAGTTGTACGCTGCCCGCGAGGTTTCTTTTCATATATATATATATATATATATATATATATATATATATATATATATATATATATATATATATATATATATATATATATATATATATATATATATATATATATATATATATATATATATATATATATATATATATATATATATATATATATATATATATATATATATATATATATATATATATATATATACATATATATATATATATATATATATATATATATATATATATATATATATATATATATATATATATATATATATACATATACATATATATATACATATACATATATATATATATATATACATATATATATATATATATATATATATATATATATATATATATATATATATATATATATATATATATATATATATATATATATATATATATATATACATATATATATATATATATACATATATATATATATATATACATATATATATATATATATGTATATATATATGTATATATATATATATATGTATATATATATATATATATATATATATATATATATACATATATGTATATATATATATATATATATATATATATATATATATATATATATATATATATATATATATATATATATATATATATATATATATATATATATATATATATATATATATATATATATATATATATATATATATATATATATATATATATATATATATATATATATATATATATATATATATATATATATATATATATATATATATATATATATATATATATATATATATATATATATATATATATATATATATATATATATATATATATATATCTTCATATATATATATCTTCATATATATATATATATATATATATATATATATATATATATATATATATATATATATATATATATATATATATATATATATATATATATATATATATATATATATATATATATATATATATATATATATATATATATATATATATATATATATATATATATATATATATATATATATATATATATGAAGATTTCTTTCCATGGCTGGATACTAGACTTTATTTGTCTTGGAGCTAGAATCGAGGGGGAGTTCCTCCTAAGGCATAGATACGTGTCTGCTTTTGCATAAGCATGATTTTTGCATAGCAGGTATCGTGAGCATGTTTATCTAACCCCTTGTGTTTACCAGGTTATTTCAGGATTGAACGAAGGCAGATTCACCGGTATTCTACCAGAGCAAATCAAGTCAGAGTAATGGAACAGGTTCAGACTGACATTCAAGAGCTCAGGGAGAGGATGGATCGTTTTATGGATCTCATACAAGTGGTCGCTAATGGCCAGGACCAGCTCAAAACTCTGGTGCCACCTCTGATTGCACGCGTCGACAGTAACGACGTGCTACACGGTGGGAATGTTGTAAACCCTCCGCTTGTTGAAACCCCTCATGCTGGCATCCCTGTTACTGGAGGGAACGGAAGTGGCAATGGTAATGTTGTTACTAATGTTGGAGCTAATGGGAACACGATTGGAGCCGGAAATGGCAACTTTAAGGCCAATGGTAATGTTGGTATAGGCAATGGCAATACTGGAGGAACGGGTAATGCTGGGAACGCTGGTGCTGGTAATCTGTATGGTCTTGATGCTGCTGGGTTTGCTCAAGGTAATGGCCATCAACCCTGGCAGGAGGATCGTCAAGAGGACTTATTCTCAATGAAAGGAGCCGAGGGCGAACTGAATTCTGAAGCTCGTTTAAGATTCAAAGCGCTCGAAGACAAGATGAGGAGTCTGGAGAACGTGAATTCCATGGGCGTTGATATGACCAAGCTGGGGCTGATCTCAGACCTCAAGGTGCCTCCAAAGTTTAAGGTACCCGACTTCGAGAAGTATAAGGGCACCACTTGCCCCCGTGTACATCTGAGGTCGTACTATCGAAAGATGTCTGCACATTCTGAGGATGAGAAGTTGCTGATGCACTTCTTCCAAGACAGCCTATCAGGCCTCTCGCTGGAGTGGTATATGGGTTTGGAACCCACAAGTGTACATAGTTGGAAAGACCTTGCTGAAGCATTTGTATGCCACTATCAGTACAACAGCGATTTGGCTCCCAACCGGGTCCAGCTACAAAATTTGTCGCAGAAGAACAACAAAGGATTTAAGGAGTACGCCCAGAGGTGGCGTGAACTGCCAGCGAGGGTTCAGCCACCGATGGTTGAGCGGGAACTTGTCGAGATGTTTGTGTCTACTCTTCCAGGTGTTTATTACGAGAAGCTGGTCAGTGGTATGTCGGGAAGCTTCTCTGACCTCATAATCACTGGAGAGCATGTAGAGAATGGCATCAAACATGGAAAGATTCAGGGTGTAGATGTATCCTTAGCTGGAGGGGGAAAGAAACCTTACAGTGGTAAGAGACGCGAAGGTGAGACGAGCTCAGTGTCTAATGCTCGAGGAAAAGGAAAAGGCCAGCGCCAGCAGATCTCTAGCATTACTATTCCTGCTGTCCAACAACCTCAGCAGCAGCAGTAGAACCAGCAAGGGTACCGAAGTTACCAGAATAAAGCACCATTGTCAAGTCGTCATCTTGAAACCCCACCTATGTCGTACGCTCAGCTTTTGCAGACATTGCTTCAGTTGCAACTGATTCAGAAGAGAACTTTGGCTCCCTTGATAGGGACACCTCCACCTGGCTACGATGCGAATGCGAGATGTGAGTTTCATTTGGGGGCACCTGGCCACTCGATTGAGAAATGTAAAGCATTTAAGCACAAAGTGCAAGATATGGTTGACGCCAAGATAATCAACTTTTCTGATAATGTTCCGAATGTTACGAAGAACCCTATGCCCAACCATGGGGGAGATGGGGTTAACACCGTCATCAAAGAGGAGGATTCGAACTTATTGACTGATATCAAAGACCTGAAAACACCACTTGGTTTCGTTAAAGCCAAGTGATGAAGAAAGGTATTTTCCCGGGCTGTGGGAAGTTGTGTAGGGATTGTGCGAACCATTCAGATGGTTGTGATCAGCTGGTAGCAGGGATCCAGAGTTTGATGAACAAAGGAATTCTGCAGTTTAGTCGGAGGGCTGAGAATAGATCAGGGGAAGTAATGCTGAAGTAGAAGGACGAGGTTGCCACTATCACCATCCCTCATAAAATAATTACCATTTCTGCATCAAGGCCACCTACGATCACTATCACGAAGGCTGGGCCTATACCGTTTGAGAGCATTAACGTTGTTCCATGGCACTATGGGGCAGATGTCTACTACAATGGGCAAAAATTGGAGTTAGAACCATCCGGACAATATGTTGACAACCTAGTTGGGACTGGGGAATAACGCGTAGTGGAAGAGTGTTCACTCCACCGGAGACTGTGGCTGACAGAGCTAACAAGGCTGAGAAGACTAACAGAGGTAAAGGTAAGGTCGTCGAAGAAACCTCCCGTGAAGTAGGAAAAGACCTGCTTGTGAAAGACGCCGAAGAATTTATGAGACTGATCAAGAAAAGTGATTATAAGATAGTTGATCATCTTCATCAGACGCCGTCTAAGATCTCTATTCTGAATCTGTTGTTGTGTTCTGAGGCACACCGCAACGCTCTGCTGAAAGTTCTGAATGCAGCGTATGCACCGCAAGAGATCTCCGTCAACCAGCTAGAGGGAGTGGTTGCTCATGTGGATGCTGGGAATGGATTAGGGTTTACTGAATTAGAGCTGACGCCAAAGGGAAGGAACCACAATAGCGCCTTGCATATCTCTATAGAATGTCGAGGAACAGTCATGTCCCATGTGCTGGTGGACACGGGATCATCTCTGAATGTTCTCCCTAAGAAAGCTCTGATGAGGTTGGATACAAGAGGGCTGATATGTACACCCAGTGACCTAGTGGTAAAAGCTTTTGATGGAACTAAGTGGACCGTCTTTGGAGAGGTAACTATACCCATTCAAGTTGGGCCAGAAACCTTTGACGTGGTTTTCTATATCATGGATATCATGCCTGCCTATAGCTGTCTGTTGGGCCGGCCTTGGATCCATTCTGCGGGCGCAGTAACTTCCACATTGCACCAGAAACTGAAGTATGTTGTGGGTGGAAGCATCGTGACCGTCTGTGGAGAAGAGGACATAATGGTGAGCCATTTGTCATCTTTTAAGTATGTTGAGGTGGATGGCGAGATCCATGAAACTTTATGCCAGGCGTTTGAGGCCGTTAAAGTCAAGGATGCGATTCTGGCGATGATCGACAAACCTGAGATAAATCTCTCTTCCTTCAAGGAAGCTTAAGTTGCTGTTCAAGCTGGTGCTGCCCCAGGCTGGGGCAAGTTCTGGAAATCCCTAACAAGCAGGATAAGTTTGGGTTAGGGTATTCTTCTTCTGCTACTGCATCATCTTCTCGCAGTGCGCTGTGCGTCAAGGGGCCGATTCAGTTCACAAAAGGTGGGGTGATATTTGAGAATGTCAATGCCGTGTCTGAAGACGACGAAGATAGTGATTGTGACCTGGACTCCTGGATTCAACCATGCAAACCAGGCAAGAGCCTCAACAACTGGTCCGTCCAGGATGTCATTCTAGTGACGCGTAAAGATTAATGCTTTGTCTTTTTCCAATTATTGTACAACCTTATGCTCTACCCGGGGCATAACGGTTTTATTGTCAGGGCCTTGATTGCTTATGCATGTACATATTATCAATTAATCAAAGGGCGTTTTCTTTGCATTCAAATTTTGTGATCTCTGTTATTCCTGTTTTATTTTTGTTTTGAAAAACAATGAAATGGCAATATGGTTTGTGCTAACTTGCATATCCTCTTCTTAAGCTTAACCCTTGTTATTGCAGGATACACACTACAGATGACATTGACTCTGAACCTTCTATGACTCACTTCGACTTTGATTGCCCGATATATCAAGCTGAAGAAGAGATTGATGAAGACGAAGACCTTTCGGAAGAGTTGGCTCGATTGTTGAAATAAGAAGATAAAATCATTCTGCCTCATGAGGAAGAGATTGAGATTATTAATCTGGGTTCTGAGGAACTTGTCAGAAATGTCAGGATATGGGCTGCATTACAAAGCGATGTCAATCAAAGATTGGTCGAGATGCTTCGAGAGTATAGTGACATCTTTGTTTGGTCATATGAAGATATGCCCAGGCTCGACATTGACATAGTGGTGCATCATCTACCACTGCGAGAAGATCGTCCTCCAGTTAAGCAAAAGCTTAGAAGGACACGACCAGACATGGCCTTTAAGATCAAAGAAGAAGTACAAAAGCAACTGGATGCTGGCTTTTTAGCGGTCACTACTTACCCTCCGTGGGTCGCCAACATAGTACCTGTACCGAAGAAGGACGGTAAGGTACGAATGTGCATTGATTATCGGGATTTGAATAAGGCGAGCCCTAAAGATGATTTCCCGCTCCCTCATATTGACATGTTGGTCGACAATACAACTCAATTTTCCGTGTTTTCGTTCATGGATGGCTTCTCTGGCTATAATCAAATCAAGATGGCGCCAGAAGACATGGAGAAAACCACATTCATTACACCGTGGGGGACGTTCTGCTACAAGGTAATGCCTTTCGGTCTGAAGAATGCAGGGGCAACTTACCAGCGGGCGATGGTCACTTTGTTTCATGACATGATTCACCATGAGATTGAAGTCTATGTTGATGACATGATTGTAAAGTCCCAAACGGAGAAGGGACATCTGGTCAATTTGCTGAAGCTATTTGAGAGGCTTAAGAAGTTCAGGTTGAGGCTGAATCCTAACAAGTGTACTTTCGGAGTACGGTCCAGAAAGCTACTAGGGTTTATTGTGAGCGAAAAAGGCATTGAGGTTGATCCTGCTAAGATAAAAGCAATACAAGATATGCCAGCGCCAAAGACTGAAAAAGAAGTTTGTGGTTTTCTGGGCAGAATAAACTACATTGCTAGGTTTATATCTCAGCTCACGGCCACGTGTGGACCGATGTTCAAATTATTGAAAAAAGATCAGGCGATTATCTGGAACGAGGATTGCTAGAAGGCATTTGACAAAATAAAGCAGTATCTGCAGGAACCTCTAATTTTGATACCCCCAGTGGCCGGAAGACCTCTAATCATGTACTTGACAGTTATTGAGAATAGGATGGGTTGCATTCTTGGTCAGCACGACGAGACCGGCAAAAAGGAGCATGCCATTTATTATTTGAGTAAAAAGTTCACAAATTCTGAGTCCCGTTACTCAATGCTGGAAAAAGCGTGTTGCGCACTCGCGTGGGCTGCCAAACGTTTACGACAGTATATGCTCAATCACACGACCATGTTAATTTCGA
Source organism: Lathyrus sativus (assembly GCA_963859935.3). Taxonomy (NCBI): domain Eukaryota; kingdom Viridiplantae; phylum Streptophyta; class Magnoliopsida; order Fabales; family Fabaceae; genus Lathyrus; species Lathyrus sativus. Next base: position 288,210,735 of record OZ012735.1, read on the forward strand.
AGATGGATCCGATCAAGTACGTCTTCGAAAAGCAAGCGCGCTCAGGACAGATTTCCAGGTGGCAAATGGTATTGACGGAGTATGACATTCAATATGTTTCCCAGAAGGCCATCAAGGGAAGTGTTTTGTCTGAGTACCTTGCCGAATAGCCTATCGAAGATTATCAGCTGATGAAATTTGAATTCCCTGACGAGGATATCATGTTTCTCAAAGCGAAAGATTGTGATGAACCGTTGCCAGATGAAGGGCCAGATAGGAAGTCCTAGTGGAAATTAATATTCGACGGTGCAGTTAATTCGTATGGAAGTGGTATTGGGGCGATCATTACGACTCCCCAGGGATCTCACATCCCGTTTACTGCCAGATTGACTTTTCCGGTCACCAACAATGAAGCGGAATACGAGGCATGCATCATGGGCTTAGAAGAAGCCATTGGTTTGAGAATCAAGAACCTGGACGTATACGGTGACTCGACACTCGTTGTTAACCAAATTAAAGGGGAGTGGGAGACTCGTCAGTCGAATTTGGTCCCTTACATGAATTATGCAAGAAGGCTGCTTCCTTTCTTTGATCGAGTGGAACTCCATCATGTGCCTAGAGCTGAGAATCAAATGGCTGATGCCTTAGTCACCTTGTTCTCGATGTATAAGGTCAATTTTTGGAATGAAGCTCCAAGAATTATCATCTCCCGTCTTGACAGACCTGCATTCGTTTTTTGCAATTGAGGAAGCCTCTGATGGCAAGCCATGGTTCCATGATATCCAGAACTTCCTTATGCCTAAGGAGTATCCTGTGGGAGCGTCAACCCATGATAAAAAGACTCTGAGGAGGCTGTCTAGAAATTTCTACCTTAATCCTGATGGAGTTCTGTATAAGAGAAATCACGATCTCGTGCTACTCAAATGTGTGGATGAAAAAGAAGCTAGTTTGCTTATGGAGGAAGTCCATGAAGGCACATTTGGTACGTACGCCGGGGGACATGCCATGACGCGGAAAATATTACGAGCAGGATATTACTGGCTGACGATGGAGTCAGATTGTTTCAAATTCGCGAAGAGATGTCATAAATGCCAGATTTATGCTGATAAAATACATGTGCCGCTGTGCCCGTTGAATGTCATGTCATCCCCGTGGCCGTTCTCCATGTGGGGCATTGATATGATAGGCAAGATTGAGCCCGCTGCATCTAACAGTCACCGCTTTATTTTGGTAGCTATCGACTACTTCACCAAGTGGGTGGAGGGAACCTCGTACGCTAATGTGACCAAGCAAGTGGTAGCTAGATTCATAAAGAAGGACATCATCTGTCGATATGGAGTTCCCGAGCGGATCATTACTGACAATGGTTCGAACCTAAGCAACAAGATGATGAAGGAGTTATGCCAGAACTTCAAGATTGAACATCACAACTTGTCACCTTACAAACCAAAGATGAATGGTGCGGTTGAAGCGGCCAACAAGAACATTAAAAAGATAGTACAAAAGATGGTTGTGACCTACAAAGATTGGCATGAGATGTTTCTATTTGCATTGCACGGTTATCGTACGACGGTACGCACATCAACCGGGGCAACTCCTTTCTCACTAGTGTACGGTATGGAAGCTGTCCTACCGCTGGAGGTCGAGATTCCTTCTTTGCGAGTTTTGGTTGACGTGAAACTAGATGAGGCAGAATGGATTAAGAACCGATTGAATCAACTCATCCTGATGGATGAGAAGATATTAGCATCGATTGCATATGGTCGTCTGTATCAGAGCCGAATGAAGAAAGCTTATGATATGAAGGTGCATCCTAGAAGCTTTCAGACGGGTGATCTCGTCCTGAAGAAGATTTTTCCACCACATTCCGATCATAGGGGAAAGTGGACTCCTAACTACGAAGGTCCATATGTCGTCAGCAAGGTCTTCTCGGGAGGAGCCTTGTTGTTATCCACGATGGATGGCGAAGATTTTGCATCCCCTGTGAACACGGATGCAATTAAAAAATACTTTGCTTAAAATAACCCGCTGGAAAGAAAAAGAATATCCAGGCAAAAAAGGGGCATCCCGGCGAACCATAAAAAAGGAAAAAGGTTCGGGCAAAAAATTAGGGATATAAATGAAAAATGTACACCCGTAAAGTCGAAAACCTGAAAGGGCAGCTTTGGCAAAAAGGGTATCCCGGTGAATCGAAAACCCGAATGAGCGGTTCAGGAAAAAGTTAGCGATTAGAAAAGCAAATGACCGCGTTCCACGTGTGAACTTTCATTGTTTAGTGGTTTGGGGAGACCTGAGGGCCGTTTATCCAAATCAATCTCTTCTAAAGCTGAAGCGTCAGAGAAGTATCAAAGTCGAGTGGGTCATAGAGGGATCAACTCATGGTGTTCGTCTACACAACATTGCCGACATTTGTGTATACTGATGTATATTTATGTTTAAGCTTGCGCAACTTCCTCATTTCAGGAGCTTGCATCCGTTGTAAAACATTGTGCCTATTCAGGCGCTCGTTTATCAATAAACATATACTATTCAGTATTTTTGTTTGTTTGTTTAGCTTTTATCTATTTTGTTTGCGAAAAAAAATGCCCGATGTTTTTGATAAAATGTGCATACATAAACTCGCTGGCCTAGGCCAATAATTGTTGAAACATTGAATTACCTGAACATTGTCACAGATGATAACCTTGATAGGTCCCTTTGTGAAGGGTATTTTGTCTGTTTGTTCACTTTGTTGCAGGGACGTCACCCTCCAGGCAGTATGCCAGATGTTTTCCAAGCAAGACGATTCCTTCTTCCCCAGCAGGTTCAGTAGTGTTTCCCGACGGAGTCTGAACATGGGGTTGTGAGCATTGATGTGTCTCCCCAAGCGGAGGTAGAATCTCCCCAACCGGGTGCATCCTAGAAAGGATCATCATTTCCCCAGCTAAGTCATGCGCAGAAGTGTATACTCGTTCCCAGCAGTGGATTAACAGACAGTTTTCTCATAGAAGACTATCTGTAAGTGTTCAGCCCTCGATAGTTCAGACTGAAGTCTCCAGCAGAGTTGAAATCCCCCATAGGGTTGTGTTCTCCCCGACAGATAGGAGTTATTCCAGTGTCTGGTTGCCTATCCTCAGCCGAGTTTGCATTCCACCAAGAGAGTCGAGTCCTTGGAAGTCGTTTAAGCTATTATTGGTTTTCCCCAGGAGAGCGTTTGAGTAGTTGTTTCTATACTTCCCCATCGGAGTCCGTTTCTCCATGAAGATTCTAGATGCGAAGGTCGTGCAGTTTATTTCTGCGATTGACATTGTTTCCTCAGCAGTTTGTGGTTCGTATGCCCAGTTGAGCGAGTACAGGTTCTCCTAGAACTTTGTTCCCCTGCAGAAAGTCGACTGAAGTTTGTTTTCCCAGGATGAGTCCAATTGAGATTGGTGTGATTTCTTCTCCTCGGCAGGATGATTCCTTCTCCCCATCAGAGTGGTTCTTTCTCCTTGACAGGAGGGCTCTCTCTTCAGCATTTATTTTATTGATTTGGTTTCGTAGCATCTGCATGATTGCATAGCATCTACCATAAACGCGTAGCATTTCCACCGCGTGGAGCATTACGCCATTGCCAAGCATATGCATGTGAAACATGAGCTAGGTCATTACCGTTCTTGTGTGCAGGTATTCCTCAATAGAATGGTTCGCTCAAGATGATTCTTGAAGTCTCCAGCAGAGTTGTTTGCTCAAGATGATTCTTGAAGTCCCCAACGGAGATGTGTCATCCCCAGCAGGTTTCAAACAGAGAAGTTGAAATTTCCCTTGCAGACTTGATGATTGAAGTCCGGCAGCAGTGCCCATTCCCCCTGACTTACTGATGAAGTCCGACTGTGATGTCGGAGAAGTTCTTCTAGCTGGCGCGGAGTGCCTGAAGGAAAAAGATAAGATATCCTTATTGGTTTATGATTGACTAAGGATCTTGTTTTCGACTTACTGACAAAGTCCAGTCGACGCCCGAGAATTTCCTTGAATGCCCGACGGCATAATTGACCTGATTGTTAGACGTCCAGGGACCTGATGAGTCCATAGACGAGGATACGGAATTCTTCTATTGTGGCGCAGAATGCCCGACGGCATAATCGACCATCCTTCACCAGTTATCATGTAACCGGTGATCCCTTGATGACTTGAGGATGTAGTTCTACAGTGAAATCAAACGATTATCCTGACGGAGATTTGAGATCCATCCTTCACCAGTTACCGTGTAACCGGTGATCCCTTAATGACTTGAAGATGAAGTTCTACAGCAAAATCGGATGATCATCCTGACGGAGATTTGAGATTAATCACTCACCAGCAAGTTGCCGTGCAACTGTCATTTCAGATTCCGAAGAATTTGTTCCCATCAGAGTATCATTTGCTTGTGCAATTGGCAAATTTCCGGGTTTATTGGTATTCAACCGTCTTTTACCTTGATTGTTTGAGAGCCGTTCGCTTCTCACCCAGTCAGGTCCAAGCCGTTTGAATAGGGGCAGCTGTTGCACCCCAAAATTTGCCTAACCTTTTTTGTACTTAGCTTGAGTTTCATTGCATTCATTCTAGCATTATCATCTGCATTGCATTGACATGTGTGCAGGAGATCAAGAGGTATGACTACCAACCAAGGGCTACACAAGGCTATGAAGCTATCTAAGAGGTGCATTCAAGTTTTCAAGGGTTGATATCCTCATCAGAGAAGTCAAAGATCCTCAGAGAAGGGGTTGAATATAAGAGTGTATGCCTCCTAACTTGAAGGTTGTGAGAAGTCATCAGATGATTATGAATCCATGGAGTTGGACTTGAGACCTTGAGAGAGCTCATGAGAAGTACTGAAAGTAATTTTGAAGCCTAGACAGGTCATTATGCAAAGGATATGAGGCTACCACCAAGATTGGTGCAATTAGGGTTTCATCTGGTCAACCCTAGATCAACAGATGATTTGAAGAAGGTTGAGACCTAATTTCAAAGCCATGTGATCAGAGATTGATGTATTAAGATGCTCAAGGGATGATTCCAAGGTAAACTCATCATGAATCAAGAGTGTGAGGAGTTCCTAAGCTAGGGTTGCCATGCTTGACAGTGTAAAATCCTCTGGTTTAGTGCCTAACTTCAAGACCACATAACTCAAGGTGTGATTTTCATCTCACCTTGACCCTAACATGATTTTTGCAGAGCATGATCATAGCTTTAAATTGAGTACTAGAAGTCCTTTATAGGGTTTATAGAACTCAAGTTATGAGTCAGACAAGTTACATGACATCAGATGAATGTGAATTTAGAGCTTGAAAGTCAACCAACTTGCATGACATTTTTGACCTAGAAAGATGATTCTCGTGAACTTTTGGCCAACATGAATGTTGTTCCTTATCTTCTTTGATTTCTAAAAAGTACTAGAAGTCCATAATTGGATTTGTAGAACTCAAGATATGAGCATTTCAAGACAAGGGTATTTTGGGAATTTGGGATTATAGGCCATTTTTGGTTATGGGTCAATTTCACCAACTTAGACACCACAAATGGACTTTTGTTCAACTTGAAAGTTGTTCAAAATGGTGTTATTTGTCCAACCATGACCCAAGGATTCATTGATATGGATTAAATTGAGAAGTGAATGAAGAAATTTTCATGGAGGAATAATTAAAAGGCATAAAAAGAGAAAATTCTAAAATAATTCTTTTTGATGCAAAACATTACAAGTTTGTGCAATTTTTAAAGGTAACATCACCAATATACACCATAGGATTGAATTGAGGATTCAATCTGGTCCCTTCAAGTTCATAAGGTGTTATGCAAGCAATTTGAGCCAAAGTGGAAGCTTCTACAAGCCTGAAACCGTGACTGTCATGGAAAAAAAGTGGAAAAAATCATAAAACTGAATTGGATGAATTGGGCCCTGAGTGGGCCAGATAACGATCCAAAACTTCTCTATAAAAGTTTATGAACGAGTTCATAGCATGGTTGGTGATTGGAAGAGCTTGAACCAGGTAAGAAGCACTTGAAAAAGTTAGTTACAAAGTGAAAATCGAATTTCACCATTGAAGGTATTTCTGGAGAAATAGAGAGTTGAGAAAGCTTCTACCATCATCAAGGATCGATTCTGCACAATTTTGGATAAAGATTGGAGGCTGTAGCATCTTTTGTTGAAGCTCAAACCAGGTTTTCCTCTTTTCATAATTATACTCTGTGGAGAATGAATTAGTGTAAATGTTGCATGTGGTTAGGTAGAATTTGAACCATAGACGGATTTAGGTTTGGTTTGGAAGCCATTGGTGAAGTTTCTTGATCATGGATGAAATCTTTAAGGATTCAATTTAGGCTATATCTTGATGGATATCACGTTTTAGTTGTCGATTCTTGACCAGTGATGAGTGTAGAAGAGATCTGTATACTTTCTGTAGAGTTTGGTGATGATTTGCCAAAGTGCATATTTTCTGTTCATGTGCGTATCTGGTTATTCCTTGAGAGAATGAAAAAAAAGAAATAGATCATGATGATCCTTGTGAAGAGACGAGTGGATCTGGATAATTTGGTGAGGTTTGGTGTCATCTGATGATTTGGCCGCCGTGAACTTGCCGGAGAATACGACCGAAGTATTCTCCAGCCGCCCTGAGTTTCCCCCTTTAATGTTCAGTTCAAAATGAAGAAGATGATGTGTACACCATTAGATCATATTGACTCCATTGACTAGGTATGTGAATCCAAGGCTCGTGGTTTAATATCAGACTTTTGACTTGTTGACTGGTGATGTGGCACCATACTGATTGTCAGATTTGCATACTTCCTGAAGGAATGGCCAGGATTAGGGACTATGGTGATCCATAGTCAAACCAGCCACACGCAAGCGTTAATGAAACACTGCGTTTCATTTAGTAGTCTCTGAGCACGCGTGGCACGCTCTCCTCCCTTAGATGCATGGACTGGTCTGATGATCCAAGGGCCACGTTATTTTCTGTTTTTTTGAATTTGTTTAATTGGTTTTCTTATTTCTTTTAATTCCATTTATCATTTTTAATTCATTAAAAATAGAAATAATTGTCATAAAAATATGGAAAAAATCATGACTGATCTTTGGCTTGTCCCTGATTTTTGTATGCAATTTGTTTGAGTTTTTGATAAAATTCCCATTTATTGTCTATTTTTCCATTTTTATTAGTTTGATTAAAAATGTAAACATGACTAGTTTACTTTCTGATTTTTGTGCTATCTCTTAGATGTGAATTTAGATCTGATTTTTTGCAGGTGTTATCTAGATACCTTGATAGGTTTGTGTGATTTTTCTTGTATTTTTTAGAAGCTTTTTAGTGTAGTTTTGAGATAGATCTTTAGGATCATTCCATAGGTTTAGGACCTTTAGATTTAGGTTTTGACCCTGGTTTTTGTACCATAGATTCTTAACACATTTAGGATCATCTAGGATTTTTCTTAGGGTTTTTAGAAGTGATCTTCTATTATTCCCCCATTTTACAAGTTGATGGTGTTTTAGGTGATCCTAGTTTAGCACACTTCATAGATTAGTCTTTAAAGTGACCTTTAACTAATTCTAAGCTTCAAATTCCTTCTTGATAGAGTAGAACTTAGGTGGATACCTCTTTAGAACATTGATTAGGCCTTGATAGAGATTTTGAATCCACCTTAGTTTAGGTGATCCTTAGAATATAATCATTGAGTTTCCTTAGAAGTTCAATTAGGTGGGTGATCCTTCCTATAAGTTTAGCTTCCCTCAAAATCTTCCTAGCCTAACTAGGATCCTCCTGGTGAGCATGATTCCTCCTGTGGAGGAATTCAATGCATTTTCACAAAGGAGTTGAATCTATGCAAGCTTTCTAAGGTAATGGAGTTGGTTGAGTGCCTGTGGTAAGTTCCTGTGGACTTTACCCTGCTTCCCATCTTCATTCTCCTAATCTTCCCTTATCTAATCATACTAGGAACCTTCTTGGGGTAGCATAGTCCCTCCTGTGGGGGAACTTTGCACATCTCCTGAGGGAGTCAAACCTCTAAAATTTTCCAAATCCATTGAGTTGGTTGAGTGCCTGTGGTAAGTTCCTGTGGACCTTACCCTTGCTTCCCAACATTCGATTCCTTTCTTTAGGATAAATGCCTTGTTTGATTACCTGTGGAATGAATTCCTTATTTGTCATAATTCCTTTCCTTCATTCATGATTGAGTGGTGTGTTGCATTAGGGTAGCTCATGTTTAGGATAGTCTAAACGTAGGTGCATGACTGCATTAGGAGGTTGAGTGGGTCTCCCTCTGCTTGCTTGCATTAAGGGTTGAGGTGATCCTCCCCTTGCTTGTGTGTTGTTTTTCTTTTTTATCTGATGTGTTTGCATTGAAAGGTTGAGGTGACCCTCCATTTGCTTGTCTGTTTTGTGTGTTCTCTTTGCTTGATTGCTTAGAGGTTGAGTGAGTCTCCCTCTGCTTGTATTGCTGCATTGCATTTGCATCTTTACTGTTTGCTTGTATGTTTATTTGTTTTAATGATTCCAGCAGTTGTGTTTATTTCCCATTGACATGATCCCTTAGGACTCTCACTTCCTTTGATAAGGAAGTGATGATAGACTTTAAGGTTGAAACCTTTGCATGATAACATCTAGGAGTTCCCTGTTTCAAACTCAACCATAGGATGAATCCATGGCATGACAAAATTAGGGCTTGATAGTCTCCCCTGTAGAGTTCGTTCTCTTTTCATCTCCAAAACAACAGTAAAAAACGTATTAAAGGCAAGTTGGTACAGTGCGTTACGAGCCTTAAGCCATTTGGGAAATGATAATTGAGTGGTTTCCTCTCAATCATCTAGAGTGTTTAGTATATGTCCTTTGGACGATATGCGACACATTCGCTCCTAAGTCATAGTCTCTAGTGCTGTACGAACTACAAACGTCCATAAAAAACACTTCTTCCGTAAAAGACAGAAAACAAATACCAAACCTGTTTTTTTTCCCCGTGGGCTCTTAATCAGGAAAACATTTTCAGAAAAAGAGTGTCGTTAACTCTCAGTTCTACCGTAAACGGTAACGCACGAGTCTCCGACGAGTGAGTTGCATACACCAAACTGCTGGAACAGTTTGTTAACCCTACTCGGAAAAACTGATGAATCTAAACTCGTGTTTCGTAGTAACCTGAACTATGTTCGCTCTGATTTCTCTGATGAGAATACGTAGGCACAAGATACGATATCTTGGCGAGCAACCTTCCCCTTTTACCCATAGTTAGCCGAACTACGTTGACTCTGATTTCTCGTTCTCTGACGAGAATATGTAGGCACGAAGCGCGATGCTTTGCCGAGTCATTTTTCTTTTCTTTTTAGACCATCCTTGATAGGTAGATAGTAAACCAACCCGTCAGATAAACACAACAAGCATGGATCCCGTTGAGTACAACGGACGTGAGGGGTGCTAATACCTTTCCCTTGCGTAACTGACTCCCGAACCCAGACATGGTTGCGATGACCTTGTCTTATACCTTTTCGTCAGGTTTTTCCGATCATTTCCTTTCCCCTTCTGTGGGATAAATAACGAAAGGTGGCGACTCTTCTGTTTTGTCGGCACCTTATTTTCGCAGTATCGACAGGGTGTTCCATTGTGAATGAGGATTGTTGAGGGTCAAATGAAATGCATCAAAAGTCAAACCAAAAGTCAACCAACAGGGGAAAAATGGCCCTAAAAAATTCATCAACTCATCATGGATATGAGGATGAATTTTCAGTCATTGGATCAAAAAGAGAGAGAAGAAACAAATTAAGAACAAACACATGTCAAAATTTAACTCAAACAAAACACTTCCAATGTTTAATTCCATTTTTAATTGAAAATAAAACGAAAAATAAAAATAAAAATTTCCTAAAAATAATAGACATTTCAAAGTATCTAAAACATATTTCTGTGGAGTTTTTGGACCATTAGAGGCATTTTATATGATTTAAATCCAAACAGAAACAAAACAAAAATAAAAAGGAAAAGAAAAGAAAATAAAACTGAGGTATGAATAGCAAGGAAATAACGTGTGAAACATTGGGCCTGTAGTGTGTGGGGTGTGAATAACAATTGCAAGGCCCATATCCAAACGTGCTGAATTCAGGTGGATCTAGTGTGGCTGGTCATTGCGCGCTCACGATGAGATGCAATAGGGTCCATTAGATCAAAATAGTAATCACATCAAGAGGTATAGAAACAAACACGTGGCCCTGGCTTGCGTTTAAATGAAATGCACTGTTTCACTAAAGATCAGGTAAGGCACGGTCAAGGCAGCGCATGGTAGGTCTTAATCATGGCCATGGATTCAAAAACAGGTTGACGGAGTACGACGACTCCGATCACCATCTTCGATGAGTCAAAAACTCAAGTGGAGTTACACTGAACCAAATCCAGCAAATTAATAGTCAAACCTCATCTACTCCTCATGCAGATCTCCAATCCAACATTACGTAGGCTTAAAATGTCATGATTCAACAAAATCGGGCCAAACAAGTTTCAAGCATTCAATAACAATTGTCACAAACGAGAACAAGACATATACAGTAATGAACTACACAGCAAGAGGTTCACATTTATGCAAAAATGGCGTTCAATGGCATCACATACAGAGAGATAAGTTGATTTGAAGAATACCTAGTGGAGAGCTTCCACTGAGCGTGATCTTTTGATGAAGCTTAGAGAAAATTATTCAGAATCACTCCACGAACCTCCAGGAAGCTTTTGCTATGCTCAATTTGGTCTGAAATTGAGTGAATATTCAAATTCAAATTTCACTTTCTCTTAACCTTTAACAATGGAGTTCTCAACCAATTCCTCACCAAAACGCATTCTGAGGCATTTTGAATGATCAAGGGACTATATGTGATGGATCCTGATGGAAAGGAAGCCCAATTGCAGCCAATATAGCCCAATTGCAAATTCAAATTTTCTCTTGATGGAAGCTTCCAAATGTGCACAAAAATGCAGCTGCCAAGCATGGAAATCCATTCATTTAGCTTGCTGAGATCTCATATTAATCAAATGGATAGGATTCAAGCCTTGAATTGATCAAATGGTTGAGATTGCATTATCAAAATTTCACATGAAATGGCATTTGGAAAGCACATGAAAATGGTACCAAAACTTTAATCTAATGCTTGTATCTTGTTTAGTACATTGTTGTCACTCAAAAAATGCATAAACATGCCTTGAAATGGTTAGAAATGAATTAATTCCATTTTGTGATTTTAAACTTTCTTCATGAAAAAGTTACACATCAATTCTCCAATCCAAGCTAAATCCATGACTCCTTAATGTTTAGTTGAGCAAATGACCATATTTTGAGCAAGTTTCATGTTGCAAATATTTTCATTTTAAGTAAGCAAAGTGGTGAAATGGACCTATAATGAAAATGACCTGTAATCTTACTTTCCCAAAATACCCCTGACTTGCAAGCCTAATAACTTGAGCTCCACAAATCAGATGAAGGACTTCTAGTACTCTTTGGAAAGCTAAGATCATGAGAAACAACGTTCATGTTTTGGTAAAGGTGAGGAGAAACATCCTTCTAGGACAAAAATGGATTGGAAGTTGGTTGACTTTTGTTGACCAAAGTCACATTCATCTGAGGACCTGTAACTTGCCAGCATCATAACTTGAGTTCTAGAAATCAGATGAATGACTTCTAGTACTCAAAAGAAATCTAGAAACATGATCTACAATTTTCATGTTGGGGTCAAGATGAGATGAGACTTGTATCCTCAGATAAGTGGTCTTGAAGTTGGGCACTAAACAGGGGATTTTACACTAAGAACCCTAATTTAGTAACTTCTCACACTTTGATTTCTTCTTGATTTGATCTTGAAATGATATTTTAGGCATCCTAACACAACATTCCATGACCATAGAGACTTGGAATTGAGTTTTAATCTCCTTTGATTTCACAGTTGACTGAGTGTTTGACCAGATGAAAACCCTATATGCAACATCTCTGACTGTGGCTTCTTCCCCATCACACAACAACTTGAATAAGCTCCAACATGGTTCTCAAAGAATTCAATGAGCTTTCTCAACATCCCATATCCATAATCATGAATTCACAATCCTCTGATGATCTTCAACTGGCCTCCAAGTTAGGAGCTGACCCACATACACCTATCATCCCTTTCACAAGATTTTGACCACTTCTTGGTGACTTGATGACCATTCATGCTTGAGTAAAGCCCCTTGCTTAGGCTCTACACTCTTGGTGACCTCCTCTTTCTATGCACAACCTCTTGATCCCCTGATAAATGAAAAATGCCATGCAATGCAAATGCTAGAATAATGCAAAGAAACAAAAGCCAGCTAAAGAAAAAGGTTGGGCAAATTTTGGGGTGCAACAGCTGCCCTTATTCAAACGGCTTGGTCCTGAGTGGATGAAAAGCGAACAGCTTTCAAACAACCAACGTAAAATACGGTTGAATACAAAACAAAACCCAGAAATTTGCCAACCGCAGAAATAAACTACAACACTATGATTGGGGAACAAATATCCGGAAAGGCTGAATACAGACAGTTGCAACGGCAACCAGCTGACTGATCATCCGATAAAGAACACCTGACATCGCCGCCAGTCATCTGTGTAACGCCACAGACATCAAAACCGAAGGCTAGATCAACACGTAGTTGGTAACTTCACCTCAGGAAGAGAATAATACTCACATCGTCTAAGGGCAGACAGAAAAACACAAAATACTCTCATCGTCTAATGGTAGACGGAAAGACTCCAAATACTCACATCGTCTAATGGTAGACAGAAAGACTCCAAATACTCACATCATCTAATGGTAGACCGAACAACACCAAATAAAGGTTCACGCTGTCTAAGGATAGACATAAAAACAATACTCACATCGTCTAATGGTAGATGGAAAGACACCAAATAAAGGTTCACGCTGTCTAAGGATAGGCAGAAAAACAATACTCACATCGTCTAATGGTAGACGGAAAGACACCAAATACTCACATCGTCTAAAAGTAGACGGAAAGACACCCAAAACCGCACTTCAAAACCATTCACCAAATTGCAGAATTCTTCCGTCCATAAGAGGTGATGAAAAGAAAATATCTTCAAAGGGGCACATCGTCAATAGGAATTGACAGAAAGAAAACCATCTTCAAAGAGCCATGTCATCAATAGGAATTGCCAATAAGGGAAACCAATCATTCTTTAAAGAGTCACAGCGTCAATAGGAATTGACAGCACGAAAACCCTCCTACAACGCCATCTCATCCAATAAACGAAAAGAAAACCACGTCCGAAACTCACGTCGTCTAAGGATAGATGGAGAGAAAACCATATCTGAAGCTCACATCGTCTAAGGATAGACGGAGAGAAACACCTGCTGGGGAAACACGTCGTCAATAGGGATTGACGGAAAGAAAGTTTGCTTGGGGATGTCATCATCAGAGGATTGACGGACAAAGCATAACCGACGGATGATCTGAAACCCAAATAAACCGATGAGTTGTCTGAACAAAGATGCTGGGTAAATGCCCCTGTATTGATTGCAAAGCGATTCAAGTTGCCACGGAAGGCTGATAGAAAACTGGCTTATGCTTCATATGCATATGCGTATGTTTGAATATGGCGTAATGCTCCATACGAAATGGAAATGCTACACATTTGAGGATAAAATGCAAAGATGATGCAAATATGATAACTACATGCAAAGATGCAGATGCAGGCTCGGGCTGTCGGGGAAAGCTGGATACAATAGAACTACTCCAGCAAAATAAATGCTGAAGAGGTGGAACCAACTCCGCTGGGGGTAACCGGATATGCCCAGTATGATTGGACTCTACTGGGGATAGCTTACACGAGCCAATGATGATTGGACTTTTGCTGGGGAAAACAAACGAAGTCTTCCTGCGTACCAAAAGGAATTGGATTTGCAAAGGATCAGGTATGACTGATGTTGGAAAAATATCTTGTCTGAACTCAGAGATTTTTGGTTAAATGGTCAAGGGATAGTAACATGACTTCTGGACATTCTTCTTGAACTTGAAGGTTGATCAAACCTGCTTGTATAGCTCTGAGTAGCTCTGGAGAGGAACAGTTCCTTCATTTCCATATTTGTCTCATCCCGTGGGATCTCGGTGGGGATGTTCCTCGAAAGGATATTTGAAATCTCATACCCCGACCACTTGATATGAACTGCCTAAACACCTTGAACCTCGGAGAGGCACTTCATATTAATTTCCTTCTAGAAAAGGATAGCTCTCGGGGTGCCCTGCCCCAGTCTGCAACGACTTTGCCCCTGATTGGTCGATCTGTGGGGAAATAGTCTTGATTGACTTCGAGAGATTTATCGAATCTCGACCTGATTGCTTCAGATTAACTGACTTCCGGATGGCTGACTCCCATGATATGATCTTTTGATATACTGCCTCGGTTCGACGGAGTATTCAAGCATTCCGCATTCTATCCTGATCAAAACTTTCCACTGTGGAAACTTTCCTGCTGTCAAGCGCTTACTCGCAAGTAAAACAAGTTGTTTTGAATAAAAGACATATTAAATGCAATGCATATGACAGTTTTGAAATTCCAATCTGTTCACTGGACATAAAGTGAATAAATCATTTATCAACATGTCAACATTAGTACAACACTGTAAGAGGAACCCTTTTAGGAGTCAGTTTCGATGCGATCTTTACCGAAGTATGCTTTCAAAACAAACCTGCTTCAATTAGGACTTTTTCAGGTTGTAACTTGGTCAGGTTCACGGTTTACAAGGAAAGGATAAAGGCTCAAAATTTATTTTAACGCACCCATTCTCCGTGATGTTCTCCAATCCTATATTCAGCTAATTCGACACTAGCGCTCACCTCTCAGAGGTTGAATGACAGGAGTGATGGTTCAAGAAACCACAAGTTTTTGGAATGACAGTCACTCGCTTTACGTCTTTGGTGCCTGAATCACACGACTTGTTTTTTCATCATCATTTTTTTTTATTTCTCTAACTTTTGCCTGGACTGGCTCTTTCGAGCTTCTTTTGATTTGAAAGTCCAGCGGGATGCCCTGGTTTTTTCCTAAGTTGCTTGTTCGCATGATTCGACTTAGCGGGCTTCTTCTTTGATTATTTTTTCTCTCCTTTTTTTTTGAACAAATCGTGCGACACCTTCTTGTCTGACTTGTTTGAAAAAAGGGATTGTGACTGTTTCACTCCTTATTGGCAAGGTTTAACCACCGTGGTTCTTTAGGCACAACTTATAACGGTGTGATTGATCCTTGAACAGGAACACTCCTATTGCAATTTGGATGTTTGGCCGAATTAACTGACACCTACCCTGCCCCTAGGTTAAGATTGAGGGTTTTTCATTTTCAGAAAGAAACACATACAACTAGGCTCAAAGGGGTTGACAAGGGATTATCATCCTTATATCTCTGGTGTTTGGGAATTTGAAACAATTCCTGTACATCATCAGCAGGCTTTATTTCAAAAGCAATACAATCGGAAGCTTGCGCGTCTTTAAACTTCAACATCCTCCCCGGAATCCGCTTAAACAAGCGTATGACATCTGTAAAAAGAAATTAGTGAACACTAATGGATTTAATCAAACATGCATATTCATTTCATTAATATCAATCAAAAACAACAAGTTTTACAAATGAGTTTGCACTTTAAACAGGGGAGAAATTACAAACATAAAGAAATAACAGGATAAAACGGAAATTGCCAGCTTCTGGGAACTGGGCTTTCACACTGATTAGCTGCTTAGGGAGATGCGACCCTTGAAGTCTTCAAACTCAATCAGACAAGCGATGTACGACCAACTTTCCTCCTGGAAAGGATATGCACCTTCGGTCCATCAACTGTTGTACCCTGGCTTGAAAAGCCTCGCAATCTTCAGTTGAATGCCCCGCGGATCCTCCATGATATCCACATCGAGCACTAGGATCATACCCGGGAGGGTAAGGTTCTGGTACCGGTTTGAGAGCTTTGGGCTCCACCAAAACATTTTGAACTAGGTGCGGCAGCAGCTGACTGAACGACATAGGCACTTGACGTAGAGGAACAATCCTTCTTTTCAAATTGTTGTGAGGCCTATTCTGATTCTGGTACTGATAATTTTGCTGCGAAGACCCAAAAGGTCGTGGACTCTGAACAGCAGAAACGTCCGACAACTGGGTTTGGACTCTTGAGGACTCTCTTTGTTAAGGTGCTTTCATCTTTAAACTTGACCCAGGAATAGGCAGCAACTGTGGGCATGGGGATTCTGACACTAAATATTGTAAGATATACCCTTGACTTACTCCAGCTTTAGGCGAGGCAGCTTTAGGCGAGGGAATAGGAGTATCCATCTCTTTTCCATGATAGGGAACAAATTCGCCTGATACCTTCATGCCTCCCGGCGTGAATTCAATTGTCTTCGAATCAATTAGGTCCTGAACCTTATGCTTAAAAGCTTTACAGTTTGCGACGTTGTGCCCCTGTCCCCAGTGTGGAAATCACAATAAGCATTAATATCAAAACCCAGTGGTGGTTGGCTAGTAAGTGGAGCCAAAGTTCGAGGCTTAACTAACTGAAGTTGGAGCAAGAGTTGCACCAATTGAGCATAATCCATGGGGATCTAATCGAAGATTCTATCTTGAGATTTTGTCCTTTGACCATATCTTCTAATCCTAGGATTCTCTCGAGAAACGGGATGCAACCGATGACACGGGAATTTCGGAACCTCCTGTTGTGCAGAAAATTTCTGACACACATTACGCTCTGGCATAAGTTCCACAGATAGAAGTGGAACAAGCATCCTTGCTGCGGCCTCAGGCATTTGATAACCTTATTTTCTGAGCATGTTCCTTATCACTTCCATGATTAAGCCCACCTGAGATGCAATAGGGTCCATTAGATCAAAACAGTAATCACATCAAGAGGTATAGAAACAAACATGTGGCCCAAGCTTGTGTTTAAATGAAACACATCGTTTCATTAAAGATCAGGTAAGGCACGGTCAAGGCAGCGCATGGTAGGTCTTAATCTTGGCCATGGATTCAAAATGTAATCTGATCTAAGGGCCTACATACCAACACGTCATCATCTTCTTCGTTTAAACATGGTGATGGAGGGAAAAAACCAGGTGATGGAGCACAGCGGCACCGGTCACCATCTCCGGTGAGTTAAAAACTCAGGTGGAGTTACACTGAACCAAATCTAGCATCTTAATAGTCAAACCTCATCTACTCCTCACGCAGATCTCAAATCCAACATGACTTAGGCTTAAAACGTCATGAATCAACCAAATCGGGCCAAACAAGTTTCAAGCATTCAACAACAATTGTCACAAACGAGAACAAGACATATACAGAAATGAACTACACAACAAGAGGTTCACATTTATGCAAAAATGGCGTTCAATGGCATCACATACAGAGAGATAAGTTGATTTGAAGAATACCTAGTGGAGAGCTTCCACTGAGCGTGAATCTTTGATGAAGCTTAGAGAAAATTATCCAGAATCACTCCACGAACCTCCAAGAAGCTTTTGATATGCTCAATTTGGTCTGAAATTGAGTGAATCTTCAAATTCGAATTTCAATATCTCTTAAGCTTTAACAATGGAGTTCTCAACCAATTCCTCACCAAAACACGTTCTGAGGTATTGTGAATGATCAAGGGATTATATGTGATGGATCCTAATGGAAAGGAAGCCCAATTGCAGCCTATATAGCCCAATTGCAAATTCAAAATTTCTCTTGATGGAAGCTTCCAAATGTGCATGAAAATGCAAAAGCATGGAAATGCACTCATTTAGCTTGCTGAGATCTCATATTAATCAAATGGATAGGATTCAAGCCTTGAATTGATCAAATGGTTGAGATTGCATTATCAAAATTTCACTTGAAATGGCATTTGGAAAGCACATGAAAATGGTACCAAAAATTCAATCCAATGCTTGCATCTTGTTTAGTACATTCTTGTCACTCAAAAAATGCATAAACATGCCTTGAAATGGTTAGAAATGAATTAATTCCATTTTGTGATTTTAAACTTTCTTCATGAAAAAGTTACACATTAATTCTCCAATATAAGCCAAATCCATGACTCCTTGATCTTTGGTTGAGAAAATGACCCTATTTTGAGCAAGTTTCATGTTGGAAATATTTTCATTTGAAGTAAGCAAAGTGGTGAAATGGACCTATAAAGAAAATGACCTGTAATCTTACTTTCCCAAAATACCCCTGACTTGCAAGCCTCATAACTTGAGTTCCACAAATCAGATGAAAGACTGCTAGTACTCTTTGGAAAACTAAGATCACGAGGAACAACTTTCATGTTTTGGTCAAGCTGAGGAGAAACATCCTTCTAGGTCAAAAATGGCTTGGAAGTTGGTTGACTTTTGTTGACCAAAATCACATTCATGTGAGGACCTGTAACTTGCCAGCATCATAACTTGAGTTCTATAAATTAGATGAATGACTTCTAGTACTCAAACGAAAGCTAGAAACATGCTCTACAAGTTTCATGTTGAGGGTCAATATGAGATGAGACTTGTATCCTGAGATAAGTGGTCTTGAAGTTGGGTACTAAATAGGGGATTTTACACTGAGAACCCTAATTTAGTAACTTTTCACACTCTTAATTCTTCTTGATTTGATCTTGAAATGATATTTTAGGCATCCTAACACAACATTCCATGACCATAGAGACTTGGAATTGAGTTTTAATCTCCTTTGATTTCACAGTTGACTGAGGGTTTGACCAGATGAAAACCCTAGATGCAAC